>VWPW01030568.1:31141-171003 GCA_013389825.1 Crypturellus undulatus | reverse complement strand
GCAGCGTGTACGAGGTGCGGCCCTCGCTGCGCGCGCCGCGGCTCGTGGTGTCCGTGGCGGGCGGCGCGGCGGGGCCGCCCGCGGTGCGCAACAAGCTGCTGCTGCCCTACGAGGAGGCGGCGGGCGGCAGGGTGCTGCTGGCCGGCTGGACGCTCTCGGGCGGCATGTGCCAGGTGCTGCAGGGGCCCGGCTACCGGCACCGCCTCAACCACAGCGAGGTGGTGAGCTGCCTGCCCGGCGGCTCCACGGCCGGCGTGGTCTTCGAGCTGGCCGGCGCCTGGTACCTGGCCGTGGCGGCCACCTACTCGGTGCGTGGCCAGCACCTGGGCTGCGAGCCGTCCGAGTCGGACGCCGACACCGCCATCACGGTGCGCCGCGTGGACAAGCTGACGTCCGACGAGGAGCTGGCCATCGTCAAGTACAAAGAGCACCCGCTGCACTTCGTGGACGCGCTGCGCTGGCAGAGCCGCCTCTTCTTTCCCTACTACCGGCTCAAGGGCGAGCGCGGCGAGGGCGGCGAGGACGGCGAGGTGCCGAGCATGGCCGTGCTGGACCAGCTGCGGCCCTCGGAAAGCACCTTCACTTTGAAAGGCCACGTGTACCTGGACTGCGGCTGCAGGAGCCTCATCCTCTCCTCCAGCCTCGTCCGCCTGGGAGCCACGGGCTGGTGGGTGGGTGTTTTCCGCCACAGCCAGAGCGCCAGGGCCTGGAACAGCACTGCCGTCTGCATCTTCGGGATGGAGGAGATGAGCGCGCAAGCCAGCGTGTCCACGCACTTTCGCGCGGATGGGAACGCTTATGTAAGTCGTGGCGCCGCTTTTGTTACCCCTTCAAGCCCCTGTTGTCGCGGTTGTTGTCGCTGAATGTTGTTCTGCCTGTCACGGGCAGATGGACCTGGAGTCTCGTGAAGTTCAGGGGAACTTCGGAGTTAGGCCAGGCCCACGCAGCAGCCCTGGTTCCAGCAGTCCTAGAGGTTTCTCTGGTGCTTTGTGCTGCTAAATTGTGGCTCTGCTAGCAGCGGGACCCAGCCTGGCAGGTGGTGCGTATCCCAGGTCTGCTCCGGGAAAGGCAGGACACAGCGGAGGGAGCCCCGGAGGGCATCCTGGCCCAGCTGCGAGCCCAGCATGCTCCCTTCGCTGCCAAGGATTAGTCAGACTTCACTCTGTTTTCTACAGAGCCTGGGGAAAGCATTTCCTACCTTGTTCTGTGCGTTCACATCTCGTGTCACTGCAGCTACATCAGCCCGTGCTGGTGACTCCTGTGCACTGGGCTGTGTGCACTGCCGTGCCCATTGCTCTCTAATTACGGTCGCTTGTGTGGCGGTGGGTGTTTTCCGATCCTGCCAGGATTGTCCCTGCTGAAAAGGGCTCGCAAAACCCACCCAAACCTGTGGACACAGCAGACAGCCGCGGTGCCTTGGCTGTTGCGGTGGTTACGTTTTTACAGCAGCGGTCTCCCGTGGAGATCCCCTGGTCACCGACTTCTGCAGCGCTGCCCCTCGGGCTCTGCCGTGCTTCCAGGGTCGGTTCCCGGGGAGGGCACGGTGGGCAGGGCTGCCAGGTTTGCTATGGCTTTAGCAACTAGTAAAGAAATCAGTTGAAAATGTAATTCAAGGCAAGCAGCAGCTTTTGCAAGGCCTTTCCATGCTTTTGAACGTCACACCCCTCAGAAGTCTTTTCAGTTCTGTAGCAAAGGGGACAATGCAGAAATGCTATAGTTCCCAGGGAGGGCCATAGAGGATAAAGCCTTCCTAAAGAAAGCCCTGACCTTTTGCAGCTCCCCCACCATCCACGGGCTCTGCAGCTTAACCCCTCAATCCTTCATCTGTTGTGGCAGGAATTTGTTGTAAACTCCTTGAAAGAAGCCTAGGAGATTTACTGTCACTCCTTGACTTCCACAGTCCAGCCCATAGCGGAGCACAGTGCTTGATATTCTTCCAAACAAAAGCTACCAGAGGGCACGTATGATTCAAGCTGCTCATTTCCCTACTGAATTGCAGACCACTGCTGGTGTTAAAGGACCATAATAAGAGCCCCGTACGTGGGTGGAACAACTGTGCTGGAGTAAATACCAGAACACTTGTTCATTTCAACAGAGCCCAAACCAATCCTTAGATTTTCAATGCCAGTTTACAGCTTACTGCATGATCTCTATGTTGTTACGTGGCAAACTTACTGAATGAAGCCCAACTCTCGTCTCATTCCAAAAGATACATTTGCTATTTCAAATTTGGAACTTGCTTTTAATTACTCATGGGGTTTCTGTCTTGGAAAACAAAGGTGCTTTCTAAGCCCACAAAAGCAAAAACAGAAACATCTCTGTGCAACAGATCTCTGTATGTTATGTAATGTAATGTAATAAATACATTTCAAAGCCTGAAGTTAGAAAATCCAGATAAGTCTTTTGGATTTTATAGCGTATAGTAATGGCAGACACTTCTGTCTGGTCTGTATTCTTCAGAATCCCCTGTCTCCTTTGCACTCAGGTGTCTGAATACGGGAAGCCAACCTTCTTCTCGTTTTTCAGACTAGGTCTGATTTAGCTCTAACTCCTGTTACCCCAAAGTTACTTTCATGTCCCAAAAGGCTTGATCCTTCTCAAAACATAGGCTGTGTTTAGCCATAAGCCTGAAGAGCTCCAATATTAAAGTTGTTTAAAATGACTGCTTAATATAATGTCCTTAACTATAAGGATGCAGCTAATTATGATACTCTGGCACAGTGATAAATACAGCTTACTACTGACAATAAAATAGCATTTAGTATTTTTTCAGATAGCAAACATCAGAGTTGAGCAGTAATATGACCTGTAGCATTACATGACTAATGTTGCTCCCTTCTTAAGCTAAATTTATGTGCTTGTAGTATATAAACACAGAAACAAATGCAAGTTTTTCAGCTTTAATTTGATTTTTTTTTTAGTACAGAAGGTTAGACTAGGCTAACGCAGAATAAATTTAGAGATGCCATGCCCATATGCTGCTGTTTCTGAGTTGTTTTAATGCATATCCTTTTACTGTCTCGCACCAAATCCCTGCAAAGTTGAGCATGTCCTTCGACTTAAAAGCATCCTGGGTTCAGTACTATTGAGAAAATAGCATGCTGGTCAGTATGGAGCAAATGAGAAAGGTATATATAAAAAGCTAGCAGCAGTTCTGGGCAAAAAGGAGTGCCACGAGGGCACAGGGCATCAGCAGCAGATGGAGAAGATGCGTCAACATGCAGCAAGCGCAGTACTTCGGTGTGCTTAGCAGCCCTGTCCTGGTGTGAGTGCCTTGTGCCTGGAGTTCGTGTTTGGTACCGGGTTTCTGACTGTGTCGAGCCTAACCCTAGTCTTTGCCCTGAAGATGCCCTGTGTTGGAGGGTGCTATGAGTCTTGGTCTTCTTTGCCTGATGCACTTCAGTCCCAGAGCTCAGGCGTGATGTGGTCTCACCTGTGTATGTGGACACATCCTGTGTGCAGCCCCTTGTGCAGGGGCTGAAAATACAATTCTTTTCCACTGGAGGAGTGCAGTTTATAGTGAGAGGGTGTGTTAGGGACTAGTGCCACTTTGGTCTGTCTTCGGATTTTGCCATCCTTCAGCCTTTTTGTCAATCTCATTATCTTTAGGCAAGACTCCTTCTCACTTGTCTGCACATGTGTTGGCATTGCCTACGCTGCGAGGGATGCTCGCCCGGGGTTGTTTGTGCTGCCCAGTTCCCTGATGCACTACTGATGTGGGTGTTACCCTAAGCTCAGGCCAGTACTGAACTTTCTGACCTTAACCTAGCAAAGCATAAAAGTGGATCTTTAACGTCAGGTGTACAAGAAGCTCTATCATGTTCAAGGGAACTGCCCATGCAGCCAAGGCTAAGTATGAGCTTGGGTACTTCCTCGATTTGGAGTAGAGCCATCTGCTTAGCATCCTTCGGGAGACTTGTTTTAGGTGCGTGGTCTCTGGTGTTGCATTGTTGCTTAGCTAAAATTTGACATTTGTATTAGGTTTGAGATCTTTGCTTACCAACTTTCTCAAAAAGTATGTGACTCTGCCGCAAATTGTATAGAATTGTATGGAATTGCTGCTTTTGAGGACTTTGCTTCATGCAGTAGTGTGCCCAAAGCATTTTGCCCAAGTTGTCTGTGTTTATTTTCAATGCATATATTATTGGATTTCCAAAGAAATGATCCATAATTAGCAAGAAGCAAAAAAAGTCTCAAGCAAAACTCTGTGAATACTTTATATTTTTTCTACTTGTTTTTTCTCTGCTCCCCACTTAATTTTGTGTACAGACAGTTACACACACACTGTTGAGGTGTATATATTAAAAGCCTTGCTAGCATAAACTACATGTACATCAGCATATCTTTACAGTTTCCATAGCTGTTAACTGTGATTTTGCCAAATCTCATCCTCAGAAACCCTCACTGAGCAATAGCAAATGTTTTTGACGGATTGCAGTGATTAAAGGGAAGCTGTGTAGCTAAAACATATGAGGAATATTGGAATTTGTCACAAGCTTCTTGCAGTACTCAGTGAAATTATGGCAAGCTTTTCCTTCCAGTGCTCAGAGAATGAAGGGAAGCTCTGGGAATCTCAGCTATATCCCAGTGATAAGGATCTTACAGGCCATCGATAAGCTGGATGAGTCGGAAAAGAGTGCTAAAATTAGAGTACAACAACAGGATAGAGTTGTAGGACATCACCTAACCACAGTGACAAACCTGGAAATTAGGTCCATAGTTGGAGAAAATGAAATGGGAAGAAAATGACTCTACAATTTTACAGGGAGAAAAAAAAGGTGTATTAAAATATATATTAAGCTTGTAGCTGAAAGACAGAGGGAAGTTGTTGCATTTTATATTAAGATGTTTATTTTATGATGTGCTAAAGGCTAAGTGGCTGGCCAGCTCCCAAATGATAAGATATCTTGGTTGGATTTCCATCTGCTGTTTAATGCAAGTAAAAATATACAACAGCCTGCTCTTTGAATTTTTGCCTTTTTTCATTGAGAAATGAGTATGTGAGTTGGTATATGCCCCTAATTTATAAAGCATAACATGAAATCTTGGAACAAATCTTAGGTTTCCCTTCTCTGCAGAAATCGGGTGTTAAGTCAACAGAGCTACATCACTTTAATCACAGCCAAATTTGCGAGAATGACATCTGAATTTTTGTGGTAACTCATTTCAAAGCAAGTCAAGATCTTTTATTTAAGTAAAGATTTACTAAATATCATTTGACATCGGGATTGGACATGTAATTAATTTTCGAGTAGTAAAGTCATCTCCTGTGTATTACCAGAGTGCTCCTATTTCATTTGCTGTTTGACAGCTGTGCAGATTTCTAGAGTTAATATTGTTGTATTGCTGAGTGAATTTTTCTTTCTGGCTACAATGAATTCTCAGTTTGTCTCTATTTGGTATGGGCAGCAAGCCACAGGAGTCGCATAAGCTCCCAAATCATCAGTTGCTTTTAGTCATCTGGTTTTACCAGGTGTTTTTAACAGAAACTTATGAGGTCCTTGGAGAACTCTTGAACAGAGGGTTCATTTGCTTGTGGTCACAAGGCTGGAAGGAACCTCAGGAAGTTACTAGTCCAAACTCAAAGTAAGATCATCTGTGAGGTCAGACCAGGTGGCTCAGGGCTTAGTCTGGTTGAGTCTTGAAACCTTTAAGGATGGGGACTGCTCAACCTCTCTGGGCTCCCGCTTTGCTTCTTAGCTGTCCTTATAGTGGGTTTATTTATTTAAATCTCCTGCCCCTAAGCAGTTGGAGCCTCCTGGGTCTTGGCGTGTGGCAGTTATCTCTAGTCATCTTACATGCAGCTCAGCAAAGAGTCTGCTTCTTTGCTTTCTCCAAAGATCTCTCTTCTCCAGGCTAACCTGGTCCCTCCGCTTCTGGCATCTCTCACTCGATGCCACAGCCCTCTGAGCCACTCAACTCTCTCTTGTTTATCAGCCTATGTACTGGCCACAGACCTGGACACAGTACTGCAGATACAATCTAATGCGTGACAAGTAAAGGAGATAATAATCACTTTCCTCTGTCTGCGGGCCCTGCTGCAGTTGATACAGCCCATATGGTGTTAACTCGTTGCTGCCTGCGCACACTGCTCAGCCTGCTGCCCTCCAGTACCTCGAGTGCTTTCCAGCAGTTGCTCTCCGGGCAGTCAGTCCCCAGCCCATACCGCTGCAGGGGGTTAGTTCATCCCAGGTGCAGGACTTAGTGTTTGGCCTTGAACAATTTCTTGAGGTTCCTGTCAACTGATTCCATCAGTCTATCTAGGTACCTCTGAACGGCAGCTCTGTGAGAGTATCTACTTATCTGCTCATTTTGGTGCTATCCACAAGCTTGATTAGGATGCTTTCAGTGGCTTCCTCCAGATTATTGATAACGATATTGAACAGAATCTGGTCCCAAAGGAACTCCACTAGTAACTACTCTCTAGGTGCAACCATAACCAGTATCCTTTAAGCTTGATGATCCATCCATTTTTTCATCTATCTAGTAGTTCTCCCACATAGATTGTAACATCCCAACTTGGATACAAGGATGCTGGAGGAAACAGTGTTAAGAGCCTTGCTAAAGTCAAGTGACATCTACTAGTCTTTCTTCGTCCACAAATTAAGTGATTTCATTATGGAAATTGGGTCAGGCATGGTTTATCCCTGGGCAATCCATGCTGCCTTTACCCAGTCATGTTCTTCTCCTTCATGTACCCAGAAGTGACATCGCAGAGGATTTGCTTTATGATTTCCAAAGGAATAAGTGAGACTGACCAGCCCGTGGTTTCTCAAGTTGTCCTTCTTATCCTTCTTGAAGATGTCTGAAATATTTGCCTTCAGTTATTGGAGACTTTACCTTTAGCCTTGCAGTGATGTCAGACAGTTCAGCATCTTGGCACGGATCCCACTTTGTCCCCAGGCCTTATGTGAGCCGAGATTTCTACAGAGATTGGTAGTTTCTCTCCTCGAGCTCTGTGGGCGCTAAGATCTGCTGGTGAAGAGTGAGCCTCAGCAGCATCCACAGTCACTAACTCACCTGCCACATTTAGCAACAGGTCTGTGTTTTCCTTCCTTATTCCTTTATTATTCATATAGTGGTAAAAGCTCTTCCTGAAGCCCATGACATTCCCTGCCAGCTTCAGGTAGCAATTCCAGAAGAATGTCACGTTCACTGATCTGGCTGGCATCTGTATTAAGAAGTCCCTGAGTTGCTCCAGCAATCTCCTGCCTTGCTTGCTTCCCATGTGTTATCCTTCCAGCATATATCAGGGGAATTAAAGTCTCCCCTAAGAGCCAGAGCTTATGAGTTGGAGACTTCCTTGAGTTGCTTAAAGACTTGGTCCACTTCTTCACCTTGTCTGGGTGGTGTGTAGCCAAGTGCCACCACAGTGTGTTCCGTGGTCTCTGGTCTCTCACGTTTCACCTGGCCATGGAAGAGCTGCACACAGGTGAGCTGAGCTGCTCCCTCATAACCTCCCCATCCTTTTTTGTTTCTGGCCTTTCTTTCCAATCATCATCACACTCAGGTGTCTGAGCAGTCCCACCACATATCAGTTATTCCAGGGCAGTCATAGTTCAGCATCCACACACACACAGCTCCAGCTCCTGCTTGCTTCCAGGCCAGTATGTGCAGACACTTGAAGTGAGACCCTTTTTGCCCTGTGTCATCCTTCCTGAGGGCCCTCTCACCCTCATCACGGTGCCCTGTTACCTTGCCACCCTGACTTCTCTTTCCTCACTCAGCTGCAAGCTGTTGTCACCTTCCTCTGAAATACTGTTTGAAGCCTTCCTTGACAGGCTTCAAACAGGCTACTCCTCATTCCTCAAAAAGAAACCTGTAGGATTAATAAAATGTGGTCTCCCATGTCTTGTGTTTTGTCCCACAGCTCTGTAGTCATTCTTGATTCACTCTCCCTTGTCGGTGTTTTTGGTGTCCATGAGGATGACCTTGAGGGGTAGGAGTCCAAGGTATGGAAAAGCACCACCAGTTTCTCAGCAATGTACTGGGTCTGGGCCCCTAACAAGCGAAAAAAAAAAAAAATCCCCCAAAAAACCTCTCTTGAAAGCACAACTGTTTGGCGGCCGTGTGCCTTCATCCCACGCAGAAGGGAAGGGAATCTCCAACCGCAGTCACCCACCACTTCCCCTTGTTCTCTGCTGATGCTCGGTTCATGCCCCTTGGCTTTGAAGCCTCGCTTAACTGAGCTCGTTACCCTCCTGTGGTTGTTGGTCCTGTTCTGATCTGAGGGCAGAGAGAGGAGCTTTTCTCCTGCCTCCAGAAGTGACAAGCTTCAAGCCTCCTCCCTCTCAGGTCTCCATTCACTTGTTAAAGTGTAGCCTCTAGCTGTGCCTCCTTCCTCGCATGGTGAGGCTCTGGTCTTGCCTCTCCAGGGTCTCTGGGCAGACCCTCTGGTTTCCTCTTCTGCCTCCTCAGTGCCATTTTTCTTCCTTATGGTTTCTCCTCCTTATGTTGCTGTGCAATGCATCAAGAAAAAACTCCTCATGGAAATCAAATCTTGGAATAGTTCTTCTCCCTTTTCCTTAGTTCTAAGAAAGGCACCAGTGTTAACATTTGATATATAGTCAAAAGTGAGGCAGGAGGCTGAAGGATGGTGAAGTTAAGAAGGAAGAATGAGGCTGCAGAAGGTTTTTCCCTTTGGGAAGGGCATTTATGTCTTTCCATAAGCTCAAATGTTGACTAATACTATGCAATACTCACAAATTTTGTGTCCCTATGGGCTAGCTGCATTTGTTCATTCACTGTAAGGCTCAAATCCTGAATTTTACTTTTTGGCCAGGCTGCCATATGTGGAGTGCTGCATGAGCAAGAAAGCACTGCCCTTCCCTCTGAGGCAATGCAATATAAAGGAATCAAGAGGAAATCAAGACAGAAAATAGTAGCGAGAAAATAGTTGCTGCAGTTGGAATCATGCAGGGATAAATCTGAAAATGAGATACAAAATATAAAATATGAATAAATACTTTTCAAGCCAATAATGCCCAAACAGCATGGAGAACTGATCTTGAAAGTAAAATATAAGTTAATTTAGGAGACCTCTAGGCTTACCTGTGAAAGTGAAGATGTTTTGGGACCTCAGAATAAAACCGAAGGGTGGAAATGAAGAGCTAGGAAAAAAGAAACAACAGTCTTCTAGAACAATGTAGGCTTTTCTTGTACATTTCATGTTTTCTTATGAACATCACAGGATAGATGATCATGAAGATGAATAACTCTTGAGGTATAAAGGAAGTTTAGACGGTAAATGCATTTTAGGCCTTGTTTAGCTGTGAAAGAAGAGCTCGAAAAGAGCCTACAGTGCTGTAACCCTGTTAGTCACAGAGGAAGAAGTAAAAGGGCTTGTTAAAAAAATAAATGCGCTCGGGGAAGAGGATGACAGAAGGGTGAGAGCAGCAGCTGCACCCTGGAGGGAATGGGCCAACTGGAGAAATAGGTTGCAGGAGAGAGGAGGCAGTTTTTGCTGTGCCTGCCCGCTGCCTAAATCCCCCCTCTCGTTATCTTTATTAGCTCAATGTCACGATGACCCTCCCTCCAGCGAGCGGAGCGAGGGGAGGAGGCTTCCAGACCTGTCAGTATTGCTTCTGCCGTCAGATGACGGCGACGCTCTGATACGACACTAGCTAGTTTACTCGTATGTGGGTCAAAATAAAAGCTGGCAGCAGAGCTTCCCAGATCCTGGGTGGTTATCCCCCCTCTTTGGAGGTCCTGCTGTGCTGAGTCCAAAAGGAAGCTGGGGTGGTTCCTCTTCCTTGCAGAGCTGTGCAATGTACCAAGGAAAAAGCCCTGCTCCTCATGGAAATCAAGGCTCCTCAAATCATGTCCTCAATCCCCAGTGCGAATGAGGGCTTGTTGCATCCACCGCTGCTTGTTACTCTCTGATCTGATAGAAGAGTGAGGCTGTTAATTATTTTTCTGCTTTTGAATTCGTGCAGTCACTTTTTTATAGATATTTATATCTAAAACAGACTCCCATGGTACTGAAGTCTCACGCCTAAGTTGATTTTCTTGGAGTTCTCTGCCAGTACATGGCACTTCCTATGTTTTCTTCCTACTGCATGAAAAAATATCCTTTTCTTTACAGATGAAATTTAATCAAGTCTTCTTTTCCTCCAAGTGGCTGTTCTTGCAAGCTAATTAAAATAATTCAGATGACTGAAAAAGATTGTAATTGACTTTGGATTGAAGTTCAGAAAAATTTTATTTCTGTGTGAATAGTTGTTTTGGGCGTTAAGCCAGTGTGCAGGAGGGCTGGATTCAGCCATTACCTGGGTCATGGCTTTGCTTCACGACTTGGAGAAATGCCTTCACATTTCTGCAAGATGAGGATTTTCGTGGTCTGTTCTCCTACGCTTTGCCTCATGCATTAAAGCAAAAGAGGTTCTTGCACGCAGGGGGTTCCTGTAGATCTAGGAGCCTGTCCAGACTGAGGTCGAAGTCATTTTAAGCCAGCTCATGGGGATTGTTGCCAAAGGCCCAAACCCACCTGAGCTCTTCTCCCACCTCTCCCTCCCTTCACTTTTTGTGCAGCACTTGTGTCCATGCTGCCACGTGTTTGGAGAGCGGGTGGCATCACTCTTTTGGCAACATCCATCAATAAGATTGATTTGAAGCAATTACAGGACTTCAAAAACAAGTTACTTCAGGCAAGGTAGAAGCCTGAGCTGGCAGGAGCCTTGGGATGGGGATGGTGACTCCTCTAGCTAAGCGGCAGCTCCTGGCACAGCGTCATCTTCCTTTTAGCACTTGATCTTCTGCAGTGCAGGTAATAGATAGGGGTATTTGATTTGTTTGCTGTTCTTTTTCCCCAGATGCAAGGATTCTAGCACTACATTTTATGCTTCTGTTACTTAGCATCGTCCATCTTCTAAGAGTTAAAAGTGGCGTTTTGCTCCTGGAAGTCTGCACACATACAGCTGGCATAGGTGTAGGGAGGCCAAACTTTCCATCCTCCTGCTGCTGTAACTCACACTCCACTGTAAAAACTTTATCATTTTGGGAAGCAAAGAAACAAGTGCGTTATTAAAACAGATTACTCTAATACTACATGATATTCAGATAATGTCAGATCAGAAGGAAAATTATATTAGTCCTTTTGTTATTATCATAGTTTTGTCATAGCATGTATTGCCAACTCCAGATTAAACATGTCCTTGGAAACCTTCATTTCTATACTTAACAGAATTAGGAAAGTGTGAAGAGCAAGAAAATCAGCTCTTTTTTAGTGCTCACACCGACATGAACTGTATGTTTCTCTGTCTCATTTTTATATTTATGTAATATGCAAGCCTCAGCTTCCTTTAGTGTGAAGCAGGAAACCAGAAAGGGGAGGATGAAGGCCTGCATTTTCTGACAAGAAAAACAAAACAAAAAAAGAAGCCTGTGTGTTTGAAGAGCCCCCTTTCTTCAGAATACTTGCATACTCTTAAAAGTGATTTGTGAACCACTAGAAGTGGATTTATCTGTAGCCTTCTTGATAGATGTAGTCAGGTGACAGCAAAATGTTGCCACGTGGAGAAGAACTAGCAATTCAGAACAGGTCCAGGCACCATGTCCTCAGAAAAGAGGGATTCAGTTGTGAAGTAATGTCTGCTGTTAGACCAAGCCTATGTCCTGCTGAAATTGGTGGTTTAGCTACAGTAAATGTAATCTCCTGATACCATATAAAAAAAGAAGCGGTTCCATAGTTCTTGCAGGGTTTCCAAGCTGTTATCTAAAATTGAGCTCTCTGAGAATCTTCCCAGGGATGCTTCTTTTCCTTTTTATTAATATTTTGTCATATAGGTGGATAGTTTTATAATGGTTTTCTCTTGTATCTGATTTTCAGGCGGTGCGGTCAATCACAAAGTTACCCACCCTGATTCACTCTGGTTTAGCGGCTGTTTATGGCACGGTTGTTTTGAATCAGATCGTTCTGTTTCTGGGCACGGATGACGGACAGTTACTGAAGGTAAGCGGAACACCGTTTCCATGGGAATGCCTCCCTTCAGCTACTCGTGTTTTCAACGGAGTAAAAGTTTCCCGTATTTTTTACGCACTGTAATGTGAACAGAATTCCCTGGATCTCTGTTTCTTTTTCGTCCGTTTTATGAAAAAAAAACCCTGCTCTGTTGTTACTTGGAGAACAAGATAACTTTCAGAAGCAATTATGTACCTTGCTTAAAATTCATGGAAGCATTTCATTAATCTGCTAATGCCCATAGTAATTAATTTATGGACTGCAGGGTTCTCAGCTGCACTGTCTCTGGTTTACTTCCTCACTTTGTTTTTTTTCCAGAGGAAATATTACTTGCTGATAGATTTTGGGAGCCTGTGAAGGGAACATGTTTGCTTGTTTATTTATTTGTTAGCCCGTCCCTGTGTGATGCGAATAGCTGTCCATTAGAGAGAAAAGCCAAAGACCCACTTTGCCATGGCCTCTGAGTAGCTGACCTGTGACAGCTTAAATCAGTCACCTAGAAATGAAAGTCACCTTATCTCAGAATCAAACCTTTCAACCATCCAGCCAAATGTCTTTAGGGTTGTTTTTTTTTTTTTTTGCTGGGGTTTTGCGAGAATCTGTATTTCCTGTCTACATGGCAAGGGATTACTCTCATTTTTTGTTTTTATTAAACAGGCAGGTGGAAGGGAATATAGAAAAGATCATGACAAGTTTCTACCCGCTGGATTTCACTGTGCTAAGTTAATGCTTTTGACAATGAAAAATAAAATTGAGGGTTTTCACATCCCCTTAGCAGAGTGAGAACTATGAACATATTTTCCTCGTTTAGTCCTGTTTATGGAATTAAGAGATAAAAGCCATAGAAAGCTTTGCACTTATGTTAGTGTACCTACTAACCTGAAAATTAAAATACTCTTTGATTCTCTTGAATTCTACGAGAAGAGTGGTGGAAAGTTCCAGAGTAAGGCATGGTAAGAAAAAGTAATAGCAACTTCAATATGTACTCCCAGAAGCCACACAAAAGTTTCTGCCTTGGAGGCGTTTGCCAGTAACCGGCAGAGGCTCCTTTGTACATAATGTCGGTTCTCACCTGGTGCTGCCCTGGATGTTCGTTTGTTCTGTGAACACCCTACTGCCCACTCCGTTCACAGAAGGGCTTAGCACATTAGGACTTGTATTTTGCGCGTAGTTCTCTCTTCCACATTCTTCAGTCTTTCTGTCAATCAGGAATGCAGCCGATGAAAAGGATGTTTCCTACATTATACCAGTGCCAGACTCAGTGCAAAACGTGTCTGGCATGTATGTGCTAGAAATTCTATTCTGACTGCCTTTTCTTCCATCTTTCTGCAATATAAGAGCTGGGTATGGTTTTAAATTTATCAGGACACAGTAAGTCATCAAAGGCTCTGATGTAGCTAGTGAAAGAGCAAAAATTAGGGTTATGATTAAAATACTGGTAAATAGAAGGCTCTGTGAATAATTTCCTCTCTCTTGTTTTAGGCTATTCTTGATGAGGATATGGTATCTAATTGCCCAGAGGTTTTATATGAAATTAAGGAAGAAACTCCCATTTTCCCCAAACTTCGACTTGATCCAGTAGATAATAACTACATCTATTTATCCTCTGCTAGTACGGTGAGTACAACAGTAGATTCAAGTAAACTGCTGCTTTGAGGATTTGCACCACTTTAGAGGTGAAGTATCTGTTTGGATCAGGGTCAGGCCTTACCTACTGAAATTCAGGTTACCAGGTTTACATGTTTTCTTCTGCGCTTAAGAGCTCATAGGAACTTCCATGTTCTTGGCACTGCCCGCTGCTCCCATAGCCCAGCAAGGCCCTTATATGCAAGCTTCTTTTATGTTATTCTGTTCAGAGATGGTTTATGTTTCCTTTTTCTTTTTTTTTCCTGGAGCCTTGCATACGTGGCTGGCATCCTGCAGAATCAAGCGTGGAGGTAGNCTTATTTCCAAGCTTCTTTTATGTTATTCTGTTCAGAGATGGTTTATGTTTCCTTTTTCTTTTTTTCCTGGAGCCTTGCATAAGTGGCTGGCATGGAGGTAGCAGACACAGCTTAGCGGATGCTTTGGAGAGGAGGTTACTCTGAATTGGTAATCTGGGCCTCGGGAGGCCAGTGTTTGTGCTTGGCTTCTGCAGCCTCTAATGTGGAGGAGTCTCTTAACTGAAGAGAAGGGTTTGCTGTCTTAGTCCTGCTGAGGTTAGCGGTAAAATTCTCATCACCTTCAGTTTAGCCAGGTCTCCAGCGAAAACCACCAAGCAGCCCCCATCAGAAGGGAGGGATGTGGTGTGCGGAGCGCAGGGAGCAGCACGTGGATTTATATGTGTTTGTAAATATGCACAGGAAAGATTCGAGTTTTCTTTAGTTTTAATAAAAGAGCATATTGTAGTGGAGGACCAACAGCTTTTAGCAACAGTCTCATTTTTTTTATTATTTTTCTTGGTAGTAGTCTAAGATGCTGACAGGTTCCTGAACTTACTGATTATCTCAAACATCTCCAGTTAAACTGAGTTTCGTAATATGTGGTTGGAAAATAAGAGTAAAGTTCTGTATAACGGCACATCCTTGTTTCTGTTAACAAAATATAGGAACTTCTAAATCTTGCAAATTTATAAACAAATGTTTTGAAGCAGGATTTTTTTTTTTGTATTAACATGATTAATTGACATTATTATTAAAACATTATATTTTAAGATGACTTTCTCTTTTCTTTTTTCCTTTTCTTTTCTGAAAATGGCTGACTAGGAAATTCGAGCTGAATGTACAAGTATAGATACATAAAATATAATCCCAATCATCTATCTTTACCTATTGAAGTGCCATTTGCATGCATGTTTGGTAGTTGCATGCATTTGTACCAGTTTGCACATGCAGATACCTGACATGTTGATGCAAACATAAATGCATTTTGTTTTGCACGTGCATTTTTGGATGCACCTTCATTAATCATTTAAAAACTTCAGTTCTGGTATGAGGGAACAGTATTCTGCTAAGTAGAACATTATCCATAAAATATACTTCCTTCTTGCTGTTATCACTGTGCTGAGTTCTCCATGCATTGCTTTGTCCATACTGGCTAGTTAGTGTTAGATGCAGATTGCCATTTTATAAGTAGTTTCATCATCTGATGACAAAATACAGTGTGCATAAAACAGACTACAAATGTCTGCCCAAAGGCCTTCTGGCGGAGGGGAGCACGTACGGAAACTTCCCCAAAGGCGTCATATTTGGATGCTGTCAGATTTTTAAAGATAATCCTCAGCTTCCTTTACTTGTGGAGCCTGTTTTCATTCCGTGTATTCTTTGGTTTCAGGTGAGAAGAATACCAGTTGCAAATTGCGGTAGATTTGTTTCCCAGCAAGGATGCTTATCTGCAAAGGATCCCTACTGTGGGTGGTGTTCTGTGAATCAAAGGTATTTTCTGGTGTATAGACCTGCATATAGAAGCAATGCATTATTACTTACTGTAACTTTTTACTAGCTTGGGGCTTCTCAGCACTAGGATAGTATATCTTTGTATCTACTGAATTTTTATGAAATCAGTCATAGCCATAAATATGAGCCACTTCCTTGTCATGTGAAATGGCACTCTGTGCCTTTTAGAGCCCATGTTAATCCTCGGATTTTTTAAATCTGTGAAAAAAAAAAAGTTAGGCTCAAAAGAAATGTAAGAAATGTTTTTAGAATATTTTTGTTTCTAAAAATAAATTTTCTAAAAAGGAATTTGGTTTTAGAACAGATGTTTTTGCTTTCAGAATTGACAGATATGAAATTGTGAACACATGTTTGAAGCATCTTAATAGTTGGGCAGCTTCTTACTTGTTCCCAGCTGTCTTCAATATTCACTGCTCCTTGCTCTGGGACCACTGCCTTTTATTTTAGGCCAGTGAAGAATGGCTTTCTAAACACTTCATCCTCCCATTCAAGTGGTTAGTTTTGCTGCTTTCTTTGAATTGGGTTTCAAAGCTGCTGCACTGTATTCTGGATGTGTAAACACTGGACTGCAGGACTTCCCAGGTCATCAAGGCTAGTCCTGGCTATTGCAGGTAACCACATCGTGTAAACGCACCCAGACTGATCAAAGCCTGTCCCGACCTGAGAGGCTTTTTGCCCTCAGTCTTGCATTGACTGGCTATCCAAGAGTCCCACTGTGCTGCTGCTTTAAAATCCTTCTCTTCATTTTCATCACAAATGTATTCAGATAGGTTATACCCATTCCAGTATTACTTTAGTTAGATTTTCTGCCTCCCTCACACTTAACCACCTCAATATTCTTGTGAAAGCAGTCCCTTTCTTCAGTCTCATTTTACTGCACAGAAATAGCCAACTTCAATAACAGTTTTTTATGCATTTATTTTTAAATATGGATGACTAGGACTGTCACAGTATTTCAGAAGAAATGTCACCTTGCTGGGTGATGTTTGATCCTTCCCAGTCTATCCAGGAAGCACCTTATTGGATATGTCCTGGAATTGCAAATGTCTTCTTCATGACTGCATCACGATGATGGGCCACAATCATCCACGATCGAATAATGCCCCCAGGTCCTTCTGTTTCTTTGTTCTCTTTTTTACCCCTCCAACTAATAAGTTTCCGGTCTGGAGCACATATGGGTTGGGAGATTTCTATTGCTCTAAGTTCTCGTATTTTGCGCTATGTAATGTCATCTTATGCCAAGGTCATCCACGTTTTCCTGCGTGATATTCTGATCCTTCCCTGCATGATAATGTTTTCAACTTGGTATCGTCAGCAGGTATCATCTGGATATTGCTTCTTTTTATGCTGGTTCATCAGTGGCTAAAATGTTAAGCAAAAATGGTGACAAAATTGATTTTTCAAGGAGTGCCACTAGTGACCTTCCCTTAGAAGGTTAATACTACCCATTTTGATTTGCCTCAGAGTCAACGTGATGTTGTTGAAGATTTACTTGTTTGTGTTTGCAAAGGTGGTTATTAAAAGAGACTAGATTTTTGTCCTGCACTGCGTTTTCTTCAAACTCTCTTTTTGGCCTCTTGTTAGAGGCTGTATATGTTAAGAGTGTTAAACTTTTCAGGTTTTTAATTACCTTAAAAAGAGCTTGAAAATAGCAGTTATTAGTCAGCATACCCCTTTAATGAGGGAAATCACCAAAAATTTCCACCTGATTAAAACAGAAATAATTTACTCTTTTGGAGAAAAAGTCAATTACTGCAACATGAACTGCCTTTAACACCTACATCATTTTTCTTTGTTAATCACTTAGCATTATTAAATGTTTTTGTTTGTGAAGATATAGTTCTGAGTAAAGCTTTAGAAAATTAAATAAATGATTTTAGCAAATGTTTTTAGTAAAGCCGGGACATGTCTACTAAAGCAATATACTCCATAATGCAATTTTGTTATTTGGAAAAACTTATCTGGTGTGGTCAGGAGACAAAGGTGTTGATTTTGTATTAAAGAGGTTGATGATATATCTTACACTCTAACTAAGGAATAAATTTTATGTTAAATTTCCATTCCTGCTTTTAATGAAACTTATTAGCCGTGCTTCATTTTAAAGACTTTTTTGATGAAAAAATATACACATCCTATTGGAAGTGAAAACAAAATGAAACAAAATATTTCTACTCTTTGTTCCAAGTTATCCAGTTGTACAACTGGATAAATTCCCCTTCTCACTCTCACTTGAAAGAATTAGTCATAGCATAGTATGATTTCTCTTCATGTATATTGATTTTCTTCAGATGAATCAGATTTACTTGAAGTATGTTGAAATCACTCCAATATAAAGCACTGAAGTTTTCCGTGTATTTCACTATGGAAATAGTACAATACATCTTAGTTTTCTGATATGATGAACCTGACTTTCAAATTTGGTCAGTGCCTGAGGCTTCTGGAGACTTCCCTTAGGGGTTACTATCAAGCCAAAACTTTCTCTGAAACTGTGTTCCTGTTCTACTAGGCAATCGGCAAGACAGAGGGAACAAACTCAACAGGGCTCTGTGGTTAATATAATGATTAATGAAGCAGAGGTTTAAATACATATGAATGAGCCGGTATGCATAGGTACCATGTTGTTCATTATGAAATAAGAGCAATGTGATTCACATTGTGAAGAGAGATCTTTAGTAGCATAAAGAACTACAGCTTGCTGTGAAAGATGAGAGAATTTCTTCTCTCTGCTTTTCTCTGGGCACAAATCTGTGCATGCTGGAAATCTAATCCACAGGGTACTTAAAGCGGATACTGCCCCTTCATCTCTCATGGAAGCCTCAGGGTCCTTCTCCCTAAAATGCTCCCTTCCCCTGGATAATTAATGAATCTCACTTTTTGCTTTTTATCCTTTCTTTCTCTGCTATCCCACAAGTCTCTTTCATGTTGTATAGGGTCTGGCCCAGTCTGCCTTCCTGGGAAAGCCAACCTCCAGAAATTTCCACCTACTTTCGATGCATTGATTTTTTTTTATTATTATTATTTTACTTTCTTAGGAGTCATCTGAACCTGAATGGGCTGATAAACCCTTCTCGGCAGCATGTGGTTCTCTTACAGCATTTCTTTGTTCTGTTCATTCCAGTACACTCGCAAACAATGTAGATTGTCTTGAAATAGGACTAGAGTAGCAGAATCTCTTCCCCAAGCAAGCGGACTTTGGGTTGTTGTCGGCCTGTAGAAGGCAGTTATGAGAATTGATGCTGAGAGGCACCAGCTGTTCTACTTTCTCCTTCGCTGATGTTTCCTACCATAGCACATAGTGTGAATGTTAAAGGCCAGCTTTTGCAAGAGCAAAAGATGCATTTTTCCTATGCTAAGAATGCACAGCCCTGGGTGACATTGCTTTTTCTTTGCCATGTGACTGTTAGGTCTTTCTTTACAAATGAGGGAAACNTTTTTCTTTGCCATGTGACTGTTAGGTCCTTCTTTACAAATGAGGGAAACTGCTGGACAAGCAGTTTCTTCCTGGANCTGCTTCACTACTCGTATTGCTCAGGCAATCTAAGAATGCAGATACCCTTGTCCTAGGCAGTTTTAGAGATTCAGCTTTATAAATAGCTTACTGCTTCAGTATTAGCATCGCTGAAATCTCTATGCTTATCTTGTGCCAAATACGGTGTGTTTCTTTGCATCTTCAACAGAGAGAGCCTCGGACCATCAGAAACTGCTGGGTGTCCGTGTCTCATTCCTAGTGAGCGTTAGTAACCTCCGAACCCTGGAGCATGCAGGTTTATAGATACCTATTGCTAACAGATCTTACCCTTTGTGGTTTGAAAACCGTGGGGCTTATGGACCTTGGTGATCTCCGTGATGTGAAGAGAGGCGTACATGAGATCAAAAACTGACCTAGTTAAGTCAACTTGAAATATGTCAAGCATATTCTCAGTTTCTTAGAGGGTAGTTATGACCTCGATGTGTTCAGATGCAAAAGCCCAGCACGTTCCTGTGCAGCAGGAACTCCGTTTCCTGAGTTCAACCGCACAGGAAGTGCCCCTGTGCTTAACTGCATTCCTGTTGCCAGCATCTTGATTTGCAGAGAAGATGGCAATATGGCCTGTGCGTGGGGTTGCTTTGGAAAGTGGCAGGTATTCTTCCTGAAAGCCTTTCATTTCTCTTTTTCTTCTGCAGAAAAAAATAAATGCCTCTTGTCTAAATGTGTTTAGACAGTGAGCTTTGAAGTCCTCATGAATTTTTTTTATCAAGGTACATGTTTTGGAAACGTGTGCATGTATCTAATGTTTGGCAAAGCAATATTAATCAATGGCCACGCGACTGGTCCCATGGCTGAGGCTACATGTGCTTCTGCTTTCTCATGGGATTGAGGCCTCGTACTTCTTTTGTTCTACCTAATTCAAAAGGTCTGTTTTGAGGGAAAATACGATATGTCATATCTCAAAAAGAACACTATTAAAATATTCAAATAGATGCAGTGAGCACTTGTATTGGCTTGCTAGCTATCTGAAATTATTCGGAGTTAAGCTATGGATTGTTCCCTAACTCTCCACTTTTTTAAGGATTTAAGGGTTTTCAAACATGCTAGTTTGTATGCCAGTGTTCTGTTTTTTCTTAAATCTATTAATATGTGTAATATTTGTAGTGTTTATATCTCCCAATATTTCCTCATTCTTCCATAACTTTGCTCTGTCTGCTCTATACTTTCTATTTCCAACAAGCTGCTATGTGTAGCATTTTTATTTACTTTGTGCCATCCTGCTTCTGAAATTGAGCTTATTCTTTAAGAAGGAGAAATCTTTCTTGAACTGCCCACATCCACAGACAGTGAACAAGACTAACAGGAAGGATTCAGCTGATGAGCGGCACACGTCCATAGCACAGCTCTGCATCTGAGCTTCAACCTCAGCTCCCCTAACTCTCAGTGAAGAGAAAGAGCAGCTCCTCTCTGGGGTGATTCATCTCATTTTTGGGTGCGTGTCTGAAATAGGTCAGGTGAAGCACACCCTGGAAGAGCCTATGTCTCTCCATTGAGCACAGAGGGAAACAAGGGAGCAGGTCTGGAGCTCTACGTTGACACAGGCTGAAGAGAGGGGTGATCGACTCCAGTCGAAACTAGAGAGTCCATCATTGCAGGTCAAGCACTGAATGTTTCCTTGAATCCCACTGACTTAGTCAGGGCCCTAGAGCGTACATCAATGTGTGGTAATTTATTTTGATAAGCAAAAGATTTTCTTGATTGTTTTCCTGGAGCTTTTTGTGTCTGTTACCGTGTTCCTGTTAAAAAAAAAAAAAAATCAATTGTGTTCCTGAAAAAAATCAATAGCATTAAATAAGTTAAAGTACAGTATCTGAAATCAAAGCTACCAAAAGGAAGCTAGTATAATTTTATGTATACTTTTAGGTGCACATTAAAAGAAAATTGTACACGTTCAAACAGCGTAAATGGTTGGTATAACATTTCACATGCACCTGATAAAGATCTGAAAATCCTTCTAAGTTTCCCTGCCATAAATCAGGTATGTACAAGCAGCTTTATGCATATTTATTGTGATGTCAAATGTGGTGTTTTGTCACTTTTTGCAGCTTCCCTTCTTTTGTCACCATGCTTTGTGTATTACTCGCTCTTATCTAAACAATTGCCAAATATATAGGAAAACCCAATAAGTTGAATATATAGATCAGACAGATGTTTTCCTCCTCTGTTATAAAACATATCCTCAAGCTATATTTCATGCTGTTGACTTGAAAATTCCCTGTGCTGACGAAGGCATCGCTTCCATTATATGGGCTATTTTAGTATTGCCAGTGAGGCTATATCAAGTGTGTTACCTGCATCCCAAGCTTTATAACAAGCTACAAAACATTCACTGGAACATATGTGCTAACCCAAATAGGCCTTTAAGTGTTTAGTATTAGTGTTATTTCGGTTCCTGCTCAGAGCAAACATAGCCCTGAGTATCTGATTGTCGAGTGTTGTGCCTGGCCACTTAATTTGCCTGCTATTGTTCCTGGCTTCCTGATTGAGTGCTCAAATGTGCTTGTATTTGTAAAGCTCTGTCTGCCAGAACAAAGGATAAATCATGCTAAGACAAATTCAGTTTCCAAATGGAGCACACTTTGTATATTGATGTGAAAGTAAGCTTTCTGCCAGGGATTGTACATCCTTGTGCATATATTTTAAAGGGACAGCATATAGCACTGTTACACCAAAATGCTAGTTTGAAATTCCTCAGTGTTCCAAATTGTTCCCCTCACATGCATTACAGATCCTTTTAATTTCAATAGGTAAGCAACATGTTCCTTTCAGCGCTAGTTTTGCATTGCCTCTCCAGTTGGAAGAGGCTTTTTCTCCTGAGAGGCTAATTGTC
Source organism: Crypturellus undulatus (assembly GCA_013389825.1). NCBI lineage: Eukaryota > Metazoa > Chordata > Aves > Tinamiformes > Tinamidae > Crypturellus > Crypturellus undulatus. Next base: position 149,251 of record VWPW01030568.1, on the reverse strand, counting down.
TGCTTCTGCCATGAAAATTTTATTTCCTATGTTCCATAGTTTGAAGTTTTCTTTACAGACAAGATGACATCTTAACAAGTATTGCAAGAAATTTGTTCTGTTTATATTTTTATAGGTTGCTGTGGCTGCAAGTAAAAGCAAAACCCTTACCTCTTGTGTGGTAAAACTCATAAGACCTCTTGAAATACTTTGCAAAAATGTAATGCTGAAAAACTCATCCTGTTCCTGCAATCTAGCTACATCAGTGATAACTAATAATGGTATGTTTTAATATTCCATTTATTTCATACTTAGTCATTGTCCTTTATTACAGAGGAGAACTGAGCATAACCAAAGGCCTTCTGTAGGCATTGCTTTATGTTAAATGACACTGAAAAGAAATTATTCCTGTTCTAGCAAGTGATTTGGGTATATTTACATTGTTTGTGATAATTAATATGCTTTTAACACAGAATCCTCTGTAGAAGAAATACAGTATTTTAGCATTCATAGCCAGAAGCATATTCCTCATACTGTCTTAGCGCAGTTCAGTCTTTTTAGGGCTGAGCCTACGTAGTGCGCCCAGCTCTGCAAGGAAACTCTGGGTAAGGTGGCTACAGGTACAAGCAAACTGGTTAGAGTCACCGAAGGGTGTTCTGTGCTTTGCCAGGGAAAATCTGCTCCTCTTAGCCCTTCTCCCATCTGCAAATGGGGTTTGTTTTTGCAGGAAGCTGTACCAGCATAAATTAAGAGGACAATTTGAATGTGAATGTCTGTACAGTAAATAATCTTCACACTGAGTTAACTGTTTCAGCCTACTTGAGATACTTGTCACACGTATAGAGGCTATCACCTGAAGATAAGCAGAAAAATATATGTTTCAGGGGTAACATGGCTGGTTTATCTTTCTAGGTTTGACTTGATTTATATTTCCACTTTAGTGGTTGAATCATTGTGCAATAATTCTTAATGCTAGTTTGTTTACCAGTAGTTCTGAGAAACACAGACCTGTGAATTTTGTGTCCTACACGTGGTCTGTGCATTGTAGATCTTACAATGAGTGGTCAGTCACTGAGTGTCTGGACTTTGGGATTTTTGAGCTGTTCTCTAGGCTTTGATATCAAAGTTAGTATGATAAACCTTCACAGCAGGGTGTTACTTGATTAATAGAAGGAAAAAAAAGCTTTGTACATCCCTTTAGGGATCTGTAGAGAAGCACAAAACTCTTTAAAACAGTTTGGATTTATACTTTTCTCGTTTTGTTATAACACAAAAGAGCACTTAAATCTGAACCAGGGTACAGACAGCGAAATCAAGAATACCATGCATTTCTAAGCTGTATGAAGAGGAAATAGAAAATTTAGATAAGTGTCTGCCTTCATCTTTTTCTAGATCATGTAGTCCAAAAGATATGCAACATTTTGCATAAATCTGATTCTATTTAATAATTTGATGTTGAAAGAGGAATGAAATGTTAACCAGAACATAAGTGTCATGTCTTTTTGTAGACTGCAGTGCTGCAAAAAGCTCTCTCTAGGGGATCCTTGTCCCTGAGACAGGCTCCTTGCAACACTGAGATCTCAGGAGATCAGCCTGTGATCTTTGCATATCATCATATCTGTCACATCTGTTTTGTGTGTCAAGTTCCTGTCTTAATTCTGATTTGAGAAGTGAGAAGAAAAGCCTTAATAGGTGACAGGGTGTCATGAGTGTTAGGATGCTAACAGAACTCATGTGTGAGGTGTAGCCAGAGCTGGTTCTCATCTGAACAAGCCCACCTGGGATCAAGATTTCAGGACCTTTGCAAAGTAGTTGTAGCTTAAATGTGTAGCTGTCACATATTAAGAAGCCATGTACTTCTTAGCAGAGAGAAGCCTGGAGGCTCCGCGCACATGGGCTTCGTTTGATCTCAGACAGTCATTCATTTTGCAGACAAACACATCTGCAGGCACACAAATGAAAGGGACCACGGCTTAAGTGGTACATCTAGCTCTGCTCTTCCATGTGCTGTGCTGCTCGTGGGAGAAGAAGATACGCTTTCATTCCACAGCTGCCAGGGAGTTGTCGGTACAGTAATTACGAGCTGAAATAATGGCAAATCGACTCATACAATCATAAAAGATTTAAATAGGATGAAAATTGGTACTATGTAGGTTACAAAAGAAGTATGTATATGTTGGGATCTCTTGAATTGGAACAGTCTGCTGCCTTCAAAGGCTTGAGATCAGGGTCTGGCTGTGCCACAGGTGGAGTCTGTGCTCTTGGGGGGTAGTTTTATATCCAAACTCTAGGGTAGCTTTTCCTCATCTGTATCCTGACAGTAACATTGCCTCTCTGCATCATGCAGAGATGGCCTCAAGGTTAATTAATCCGTGCATGCAAAGTCTTGGAATAAGGTGCTAAAAGGTGCTATTGAAGGACAAAATCTCCTTATTTTTATCAGTGGAAAGTGTGAGTAAAAGTGCGTGCGAGCAAAAAAGGAAGTGCATATCATGTAGAGAAAAGCTAAAGGCACATGAGACTACACGTCAGTTATTATTTTAACAGTAATCTCTTGTAATATCCAGCATATGTCTAACAGTCACATTTTTTTCAGATTGTCTGGTTCTCGAAGCATCGCTGTCCTCCCGCTCCTGGAGTGTCACGCAAACATTTCAGTTGAAAAGGTAAGGTCCTCTTTCTTATTGGTGCTTGTTGAGGGGTTTGTGTGTGTCTGCAGGGAGGGGGGCTGAAGTACGATTGCTCTTTTCTTTGGTATTTACCAAAGGAAATGCATTTCACCACAGATAGCAAAACCATTTTTCTGGGCCCATTTCTTTCCCCTATTTTTCTTGGTGCTTAGGAAGCGACTTTCATGTGATGCTGCTGTTGTTTATTGGGACCTTGACAGCTATAGGAGAGTTATTACAACACAGGTCTCTTGTGACAAGTGATGAGATAATGAAGGATGGCCCAGTGATATTAAAAGCCCTTTCTTCCATGGGCCACCCGTCACTAGCTCAGGATAAAACCTGGGTCAGAGGAGTTTCAATCAGCTGAAAGAACCAAGAGATTCTGTAAAAGTCACCTTTTGGGTTGATTCTTATTAGATCAGGATGCCATTTAAATGTGATACAAAAGGTTTCTTGAGTACAGTTACGATGGAAAGCAGTGCTTAACCTGCTAATAATAATAGCGAATGTCTGTTATTCTGTACACGTTATTCTTCAGAGCCAGATTCTTTTTTCGAGCTCCCAGCAGGAATAGTTTGTGCCCAGCCCATTGCCTAACCCGTATATGTAGTGGCAAGGCCTTAGACGAGTCTGACTAATGCACACCCGAGGTAGCTGCCGTGCTCCTGTTCTGAGCTCTGCTCTTCCCAGTGCGGAGAGGCGAATTCACAGGCCCCTGGGAAGAAACTGCACTCCTGCTTGGTGGGGCTTGGCACACCGCTTCCCTATCCCTAGAGCAACACAGGGAGGGAACTGTCACTCTGTACCGCCCTGCACTTGTCAGCATGTGCAGAGGGGAGCCTTGCTGCTCGTGCCCCTTGTTCATGCTGACTGATGTATTGCAGAGCAAAGATAGGGGCAAACTTGTCCCCATCTGGTATGAGGTTTTTGGTAGGGGGAAGCATTAGTGCTTGTTCACGCTACAAATGCAGAACAGAAGTTCAGGAAAGCTGTGAAAAATTCAGTGGTGTTTTGTTCCTGCCCTTCTCTGGATAAAAACAATATGACCTAGCCACTTGCTAGAAAACCACAGCAAAATGAAACACAGAGTATTTGGCCTGCTTCATGCTTTTCATAGATTTATGACCCACAGCATAAATTACATTTCATACTAAATTTGTCCTCAGAATAAGCAGAACAGAACAGTAGTCTAGGAAGATAAACACAATTTATGTGTTTTACACATTTCATTATATGTTTGCCAGATTGTTCTCCTGGATCCGTGACCTTTTTTTTTCCTTTTGTCACTTGAAATTTCACATTCGTGGCTGAATCTAGATTGAGTCCCCGTGTCTTACAAAACCTCTGTTTTCTGCGTTTCCAGCTGCTCGCAATGTATGCGCAAGGGTGAATGTGCCAGCTGCAGATGGAAGCGTGTCTCTCCTGCCACTGCCTGCCAGGTGAAGTTTGCTAGGGAGGACTGGATTCTCCTGTCGTTCTTTCTCCTTGTATTTCCTACGTATGAGCAGCAATTTGTCTCTGCCTTGTCCTGACGTGGAGAAATGCTGATTCTTTTTTTTCAGAATAGTTGTAATACCTCTGCTGCCTCCGAGGAAAACACGACTGCGCAGAAATCAGAGGTTAGTTAGCATCTGGAGATTGACACCATTGAGATACTCTGGGCTGGGGGAGAAATTCATGTAAAGGGAGGGAACTTGGCTGACCGAGTAGAGGTAAAGATGAGGACACAGTTGGTTGAATATAAAGGTAGTGCAGAAGGATTAGTGCTATTTTTTTCTTATTATACTGCTTAAAGGCACATACAAGGATTTGAGTTTCAGATCCAGGCATTGTGAGACACTGTAAAAGTCAAGTGCATGTGTCTAGATGCAGGATTTACAATATTGCCTTTAGTGCATAATCCATGTGTGCTTGACAAGAGTCAGTGTGCTGGGGTATGTAAGTTGACCGTAAAATAAAAATGAAATGAAAGCAAATAATAATAAAGGAGAATCTCTCTGATTTAGTCTCTTACCAGGACTTAAATGCCTGTTCGAGGGCTGCTATCACAGACATCTCCGTGAAGCTTGGTTTCAGAGCTGCCAACCTCCTTCTCATTTTATGCAGCCAGATCACAGTTTCTTTTAAAAAAACGGATAGCTGCCAGGAGAGCAGAAGGAAGGGGAGGATGTGCCACCCACTTTCTGCGTAACAGACAAGTGGCTAGAGGATGCACCCAGGAACTGGAATCCCTGGGTGCGGGGAAATCCTTGGCTCCTGCTTCCAGAGAAGTTTTCCTTGTTTCCAGGCTGCAGACCTTACTGGGGATGGGGCTGCTCTCCACCCCTCCTGTTCAGGCTGGGGTGCTGGGAAGGAAGGAGAATCCCTGGTGCTAAAGTCCCCATGTGAATCTGGTCCTTTAGTTGGCTGCTGGAAAGTCACAGACTCTATGCGAACTCAACCCCCTTGCCTCGCGGGCTGGCCCTGTAACCACAAGGTTATCCCTTCGTTCCTTATGCTGCCAAAATGCTTTCCTTTTTTTTCATGAAGCTGAGCCAATCTTGCCATCAGTGGTTGCTTATGACATGCAGGTGTTAGGAGAGAAATGAGTAGCAAAGAGAAATTTGACTGATGAGCAAGTACTTAGAAATTTGCTGCCTACACTTCTTGGTTTCTGCCTTTCTGTGAGTGAGAGCGCAGTGGGTATAAATAGACACTGTGTTCATATCTCAAAAGGTCTCATTAAAGCTACCTAAACTTTTACCTCTGAAAAGGAGTTTCCTCTACAATCCAGCTGCTCAGCTGAGCTTTTCTAAACAAAACCCATTTTGTTTTCCTCAGAGACAAGAGAGATTGTAATATTTTGCCTCAGAATACTGATACTGTGGATTTGGTCTGCATATAAAGCATTACTGCTGATGAAAGAACAGAGGCAATTCTTTGCTCTGCTTCCAAGTGCATTAATTTGACATTGGTAAGCAGTTGAAATTGCCTGGGAGATGGCTTTCTTCCACGCGCCTTATCTTGGAGAGACAGTGATGGACAAGGCTGTGCAAGCTCTAGAGGCAGTCCAGAGGCAGATGTTTGTTTAGAAGTGCTTAATACATTCAGAGGACTTGAAATTGCATTTGAAATCCTGCTCTTCTTTCTCTGCTCATGCTTTAAGGGGAACGTATGGGAGGGCTGAGAAAGAGGATTTGTGTTTTCACACAGCCCCAGCCAAGCATTTAGTCTAATTCCGTTTCATTTTAGCGTAATGTACTTTTCCTGGCTGGCAGTCACAGCCCTCCTTCCCGACACCAGCTGCTGCCTTCTGTGCACGCACCTTCCTGCCCCTTGCGCGAGGACAGTGGCTGGAGTGGCCACACCAGCGAGATCAGGGAGCCAGTGTGCCTGGGAATTAGTATTTTCTTTTGGCAGATTCTTCTCCATCGGGGCCAGCCCCAGGGTCCGGCTCTGCCTGTGGCCTCGGAGGCAGGGAGCTGTGCAGGAGCGGCCGGGGATGGGCCGCTGCGGTGGCCGAGGCTGGGGAGCGCGTGTCCGGCGGTGACCCGCGGCCTCGCAGCGTGTTGGGAGGCTGCGGCTGTCACCGCTCGTGCCGCCCCGGCGACCCGTGATGCTGGGACTCGGGGACGCGTCGCTCTGTTGGAGCTGACGGGGTCGTGCTGATTTATGTTACTTAAGGACCCGGCGTGCACTTACGCTGCCTTCACCGTGTCTGCACGCCTCGCAACCACTGATATTTATACGTGCCTTCCTGCCTCTTCTGCCCCTTATTGCTGGGAATCTCTCTTCCTGCCGTTGCGCGCGGAAGCTGCAAGGTCAGTGGCTCCCTTTTGCCACTGGAGAGGAAATGAGCACCGCAGACCCCAGCTCGCCCTCCCAGGAGCGTCGTTTCGCCCGCGTTCAAAGGTGGAATTCACGGTTTCTTTGTGGCTGAGAAGCGCAAGTGCTGCTGACAGCCCCAGTCAAGTCGGGAAAGCGGCACCCGAGGACCTCGGGCTAGCTTGGCTCAGACCTGCGAATATCTGCACTAAACCAAGAGCTGGGGAGAGAATTCAGCGGGGAAGTTGGTGTCATTTAGCCGCAGGAAGGGCACGGTTAGGGGGTGGAACTTCGAGAAGGAACCACATTTAAAAGAAATTGCTTAAAAGGAAATGAAGCGGGCTGAATGTTCTCCATAGCGACCACGAAAAGCTGCTTTCATCTCCCGAAATTCCTCCTTCCTTGCTTGGGTGCTGGGTGCGAGCTGGAGCCTGGGGAAGGCGCCTTCCTCCAAGGCCTGGAGGTCCTGCTGGGCCTAGTGGGGCTGCACCATGGAGCGAGCCATGGTGTGAGGCAGCTTGTTTGTGTTACGTTTATATTCTGCTCGTCCCGTGTTTCAGCATTACTGCCAGCTGCTTGAGAGAGCCCAGAGGCAGCTTTGTGCTCCTTTCTGTAGTATTTGGCTCCCGGGCTTGTCCTGCTTGTCCTTCCTGCGGAGCTAAACTGGGCTCTGGGTCAGTGTGGGAGACAGTTTTCCTCTTTGGGCCATTGGACAGGTCTTTGCTTTGCCCTTCGCCATTCCTTGTGTCCAGAAGTCATCTTGGAGCAAAGGAATTTCTTTGATAAATTCCCTGCATTCACAGGGCTTTTGGCCCCAGCCTTTGCACTCTCCTGCTCTTTCCCAACGTGTAGGTTGTGTGCTTGGCTTGTGACAAACCTCCCGTTTATTCTGGAGCACTGGGAAGCATTCTGCAAGCAGTGGAAACGTGTGGGCAAGACGTGCTGGGGACCCTTCTGAAACAGGCAAATTTGCAGAGACCTGGATTCTGCGACCCAGGTGGTCACGTCAGGCTAGGAGCCCAAAGTCATGATAGTGCTCAGATAAAGAGACATAAAAACATGAGTGGGAGGAAAACCCCATTGCACAGACTTTTCTAGCTGGCAGGTAGGTTCTGCACCAGCTCTGCTCTTGGTATCAGGGTTAGTGGGGTTGGTTAGACAGCCTTGTAAAGACAGAAGCCTGAATGTGCCCCCATGGGCCTGCTCACAAGGGAGCTCAGCAGAAATCAGGCTAATTGCAAAATTTCAAAGGCTGATTTTGGGCAACTTTTCTAAAACCAAGTTAGAAGTCATTTGTCTGAGAAGGTCTCAAGGAGTTTTTGGTTTAAGGTGCATATTTTCCTGTTATTTTGGATGTTTTCACATTTCTGTTTATAGCACGTAGAGGGAGGAAACTGACTGCATAAATCTCTAAGATAAACTAGGGGAAGCAACAAAACTGATTAATCACGAGATGCTGATGCTTCAAATGAATAAACTAGATAAAACATCTCTGATCTTGTTCAGTCGTGTTAGTAAAAGAATAAGCAAAAAAAATCTGTGCAAAAAAGCACAGTTTAAAAAATGTCCACACTTCTGTAAGACTGTGAGACTTACAGACTGTGTTTGCTCATCAGAACAAACTGGTATTATTTTTAAATGCTGTAGGATGGATTTGTGAACTTCTTTGCATGAGGAGGTAATGCCAAAGGACTCCTGCAATTGTGTTGTGCCTTTAGCTCTACATATTACTTTGAAAAGACTTGCCAGTAAAGCTAATTCTGGACTCTTTCTTGAATTTAATGCTAGGATTTGACCCTGCTTCCCCTTTTCGGGTCACGAGGGATGCCTACGTTTGTTTCTCTGATCTCTCACAGCGATAGCACCATAGGTTTTGTCTCCTGTTGCGCTGTTCCTTAGTCCCTCAAGGGTCACAGAGAATTTATCATTTCAAGCTGGGCTTTTGTCATACATGCATTCCAGGATGTCAGACTGTGCTTCCTTGCAGCAACTTTGTTATGAGTTAAATTAAAGTACACTTTATGGAGGTAGAAGTAGTTGGCTTGTAAAGAGTTGGTGGTTGCCAGTACTTCTCAGGATCAGATTCAAACTTAGCAAGATTGGGAATTAATTAAGAAATGTATCCAAGTGCCATCAAATCTGTATTCCTGAGTAGTGGTTGTTTTTGTTGCTGTCAGTTAACAGACCAGCCTTTTTATAACCAGATTTTGTTTTGCTTTGTTTTCTAATAGCATATCAACATCGATTCCATTGAGCCTTTGTGGATTTCTACTTTAGGCAAAAGGGAAATAACAGTCAAAGGAGAAAACTTTACCCGTGCATCAGGCATAAAACTGATACTGACTGGAATCAGTGGCTGTAAACCAGACATGTGAGTTAACACAGCTCCGAAAAAAAAATCCATTTTTTTTTGCTTTGCATAGTGAAAATTGCATGTACCCAGACCCAGGTTTTTATCTAGCTATACTGTTGCCTGAGCTGTTCTTAGGGAGCTCTCCTTAGCAAAGAGAGGTACTCTGCACTCCTGCTTTAGTTATTTTTCCACTTTAAATTCCCAAAGAAGGGAACTTAATTTTGTGATTGGGTGGTGTACAAGGCATGGAGTGGTTAGGTGGGCAGTCTGTGCACCTTTGCTGTGTGGTCTTGCCCCAGCTAATTCACCTAGGACAATTCCAGGTCTCGTGGCCCTCTAGACCTTGTGGCAGCTGAAGAGAAGCCACTGACAAAGAGTCACAGGAAAAGCCTCGGCTTTTGTATGATTCTCCTCTGTCTCAAAACCTCCCCAAATATTCTAGGATTCTGCTTGTGAAAGCTCAGACAACATGGCAGGAAGGGGAATTTTTCTTTCAGCAGCTTGTCCTATTCTCTGGTGATGCTTGTGTGGGCTAAGCCCCAAGATAATCAGTCTGCCTTACTCTGATTCAGGCATTTTCAGGGGCAGCCTCCGTGACTGCCCGTGATTGCCAAGCACATTTTGTATAGCTAGCGCTTGAAAAAATATTCATATGATAGAGATCCGTTTTTACTTAAACCATGAACTTCCTGGGGACCACAACAAAATGAAAAGAAACGACGACAGGAGGGACGAAAGAAAGGAAGTAAGGAAGGAAAAAAGGAAGAAATAAAGAGTGAAAGAGAAACGAAAGACTCATTCCTGAAGAGCTAAGAAGCCATGTTGGTAGCACAGAGAAGTGCACGATAAAGACTGAAATCACACATCAGATTACAGAGCCTTATCCCAAGGCCATAAAAGCAATATCCTTGCACTCTCGTGCAATTATTTCTTGGGCTCTCGTGCCGCTTAATTCAAAAGATGCCCTACTTTGTGTTTTTGCCTCTCTGCTCTCTCTTTCCACCTCCATCTGGCTGCTCGAGAAGAGAGTCATTTCACTTCCCTCCTCGTCCCTTGCTTTAGGTTATAGGCCTCATGTAGTAACACCAAATGAGCGGCATCTGTGATTCAGTGTCTGTGACCATTTTCTTTCTCCTTCAGCATTCAAGTCAGAAATGTGCTAAATGACACACAAATGACATTTGCTCTCCCACCAACACGCAAAGAGGCCAAAAGTGTGTGCATACAGGCTGAGGGGAGGCCATGCTCACCACCGGTGACGTTGCATTATGTGTCACTGCCATCGTGCTTTGGAATCACACCAAATACCTCCTGGTTCAGGTAAAACTTGTCTTCCTATACTTTTTAAATTTTTTTTCTGTACTTAGTAAAATGCAGCTCCACAGAGATAATTTGAGTCTGCTTGGTCAGACCGTAGCTGACACAGTCTTGGGTGACTGCACAAACTTTGGACATGCAACTGTGCTCATCTGCATTGCAGAGAGCCAGAGAAAATGAACCGTAGGTTGAGCCTGCACTAGCCTGTTGTGGAGGATGAGTTTATCCCAGTGAACTGGCTTTACAAATATTTTTTGGCTTTTTTTTTTAATTTATAAACAGAGAGGGTTACAATCCCTGTAAGGCACATTCTGCATTTCTGTTCAAATTCCTCTTCCATCCCCCAACACTCCGTAGTAGAAATAAAAAATAGGCTGTTGGTATTAAAGTTAAATCCAAAATCTGGGTAGCACACAAATTTAAACTGATTATCTTTGATTCTCCTCCATTTATTTTGGATATTGTTTTGGATTATATACCCTTCACATCCTAAGCACTAGGAAGTATCAGCAAATTGAAAAGAAAATAATCGTTACTGCAGTGATAAGCACATACTTGTTTTAGAACCCGGTTTCACAGAGCCCAAAGAGCCATATTCAGATTTCTTCTGCGTTCTACAGGAGACTTAGGGCTCTGACAGAGGAGTTGTGGTGAAACTCGTGTATGTAGTGGGTTTAAGATATTCTCAGCCACCGCTTTCCACCTGTTCTCTGCCTGCACAGCAGAGCAGCAGAAGGGATTTCTACCCACTTTCAAGTTCTCAGTGTGACACCTTGGCTTAAGGCACTGGCAAGTGTGGATGCCTGATAATGTGTTGGACTGGCAGCTGCAGCAGCTGAGCAGCGAGGACACGTTCCCTGCCCTGCAGGTGAGGGGCAGTGCAGGCAGCTGGAAATTAATAATATCTTAAACCACTCCAAGAGTGTTCAGCAGCGAGCGTGAGCCAGCACCCTCAGACGCGAGCAGCAGTGTGTGTGCTCAGACAGATGGTCCCAGCGCTGCCAGAAATGTGCCCTGTGAGGTGCCTGGCACCGCCAGGTTGTCCAGAAGAAAATGGGAATTGAGCCCACCCAGGACTACCCTGGGGCAATGAAATACCGCGATGTTCTTTCCCCCAGACAGAATGCTAACTGCCAGGCTAGTTCTTAGGCTGGGTGAATACTGAGAAGGTTGGAGAGTCCCTGAAAAGGAGCATGCACGTGCATGCAATCAGGTCATTTGGTTTTGTGTTAGTAAACAAGATTTACTATAACCTTGGGAAGAATTGAAAGTGAAAATTTATCTCAAGTACTTTCAGAATAACTGGGGCAGTGGGAGAGGCTGGCATGCAAATTATCTGGTCCTGAAGTTTGCATCTGTTTTTTTGGCTACTACCAAAGGAAAATGTATTTGATTAATTAATTTATGACTAAAAGCTCCATGTAGGGTTCATTTGTGAGACAGCTCGTAATATTAACCTCTACCTTTTGTTCTTTCTTGTTTTGTTTTGTTTTCATTTAATAGTGGTGGTCGCAGAATAACCGCACTGGGTAGAAATTTCAATGTGGTGGACAGCGTGATTATTTCAGATGACCAGAGACCAAACCTCACTGTAAGTCACAATCTCCTTCACAATAACAAATACAGGTTTCTTAAGGGATCTGGTTTTGTTCCCAAGGTTTTGGGAAGAACTCAAGTGTTTTTCAAACACTTACACATGTGCTTAACATCAGTCTTCCTACGGAAGTAAATGCGACCACTTGAAGGTCATTCAGTTTTCTACGTACTAATGATCTTGGATCATGGATAAACATAAACTTCTCTTCTGCATGATGCCCCGTGTCTTTTTTTGGTGCTCTAGGGACTTCTTTCCTAAGCTGTCCTCTCTGAGTCCCCCATCCAGTTGTGTGTCCACTGGAGGAACAGATGGTGATCTGAGGAGGGGTTTTCCCTACCGTTGATCCCATCTCAATCTCAGCATGCCAGTTCCTCACTGTACTTCTCTCATTTTGTGCTGGGAAGCCCAAAATATTGCGAGTACCTCAGCAAGGACAGGTTCTGTTGCTGGAACTAAATCCGTTTTGTCGGGCTGAGAGGAGAAGATAATCCTGGGGGTGCTGGGGAGCTTGTCCACCTCATCTGACATGACTGGCAGTGAAGGGAGCACAGGAGAGCTCCCGAGCGCTGTTCGCTGTGCTCTGTTCCCACTGCAGGAAATGCCTGCTTTAGCAGTGTGCAATCAGCCTGAAAGCAGCATGCAGAGAGCGCAATAACTGTGCTTAAAGGCAGGCACAGGCTCAGCAGAAACTTTCCAGGTACCCTGCATGGAGCCTCCATCCCAGAGAGGAGGTTTAGCAGATGTCTGTGTGAAGTCAGGAAGATTTTAAAGTGATTTTGAGTGCCTCTGTTTGTAATTGTACCTACTGTTGAGTACTTAATGACAGTTGCAGCTTTGCTATTGCTTTTCAAGGTCTCTAGGTGCCCTGGAAATGAATCTGAATATAATTACTTAACGCCAAGTCTGAGCCACGCAAAAGAGGGAAAAATTGTTGATATGATGTTGAAAGTAGAAACTACCTTTATACCATGTGTCAAGTTACACTACCACCCTGACCCAGTGTTCATTAACTACCAGCTGCACACTGAACTTGATCCTGATCTGGAATTAAAAATATACGTAAGTTTGAAAAAAATATATATATAACTCCGTATTTAAAATAGTCACTGAGGATCATTTTACAACTTAGGATATTTAGTAACTGTTTTCTAACTTCATTCTTTTTCTCTAGAAAGAAAATGACAACTTGAATATTTCCAAAAATGAGGTAGCGGTGTATCTCTCCTATATGAATGGTGCACAGACCAAAAAGATATGGTTCAATGTCCAAAACATTACCAAAAAACCTGACCGTAGCACCATATTGTGCAAATTCAAGAGGGAAGGAAGTGACAAGATTGATTTTTCCACAGTGAAAGTTTTTGTAAGTAGAATTCCATTTTGTTGTAATTCAACACTCTTGTGGTGTTTCTATAAAGCAAGTGAAATGTAGCATTACTGCTCTGGCTATGAATATTCTTCATAGAGAGGACGGGTGCATTTTCTGCTGCCTTGCCTGGGATAATCCGGTTGATAATCCGCTTGCCTTCCTCACACCCAGGCATGCCTGCCTAGGTACCACTAGCAGTTCTGTGCTCATTTGCTGCCTCGTTACTGCTGGGGGGTCAAAGATGGGCTGTGCAGCCCAAACTGGGCTCCCTGCTGACCCCCGGCAAAGTGTCACACCTGGCTGCAGGGCAGACCTGGCAGTGGCCCTGACTCCAGGACTGCCCCTCTTCATAGGTCTGAAAGCAACATGGTGCTGTAGTGCGGCCACGAGGATGAGGATTTTGTTCTCCTGTTTGCTTCCCTCCACTAAAAGTGGCTGAGGATCTTGAACTATGCAGAGCGATCACTGCTGAGAGTGAGAAAAGAAGGCAATTCTGAGTAGAAAAAAAGTGAATAGAATTCAATGGGGGCCAAAATGCTATGAACATGTGGCACAAAGCCAGGCCCAAGTCTAAGAACATTAGCATGGATGTCAAGGCTCAGTGGCAACTTAAGATATTTGCTCCATGAATAAGATGAAGATAGAATTTTTTAAAATGCAGTCATCACCATTTATGAGTGCGAAAGATGATGCTAGACTCTGATTGCAGTGTATGGTGGTATCAAGCTGAAATAACTCTATTGACTTCAAGGCATATGGCACATAGTAAAGGTTAACGGAGCTATTCTCAATTTCATATTGCTGTTAGCAGATCCCCCATCTGTGGATCCTGCCATCTGAGCCAGTAATTGCATAGAAAAGCCTTTCTGAGCTTGGGGTTGCATTTAAATATTAAAGTTTCCTTGCAATATCACGTGCCCATCCTACAAGCTTTATAGGAGTGACTGTTTTAGAAAACTCACTGCTTTGATAGGCCAATCAAGTGCAATAGTTATAATGTAACATTTCTACTGAGAGTGTATTCATAGTAAATCTTTTTCCAATACCAGGAAAATGTGAAAGTAGGTAAACAGGCATGTTTTTAGTTCTATATATATATATGTTCTATAATTATAATATATAATATATCACAAATATTATTTTATATTTGTAATAATATACATAATATATATATAATAGGCTATATAGCAGTATATTGTAACTTATATTATGCATAATGTATATTAAACTAGCCCTGTAAATATATCACGATAGAGAAAGTAGAGCCTGCATGAAGAAAGGATGTGCTAGATAATAATCTAGGTGTGGCCCAAGGTATATATGTATAAATATATATCTTGCCCTGGTTTTCAGTAAGAAAGAGGATGTGAGGCCTGGGGTCAAAGACAGGATGATCAGTCTGACTGGAGACAGAAAAGAAGAAAATGCCTTTCTTGTGACAGAAGCAAGATTCAGGCAGATCAAGGGTCTCCAGACAGGAAGAACAGAGTAATTTCCATCACAGAACTAAGAAGGATCTGGCACGTGATACTGTCGGCTTGGGAGGAAGGATTGTAAAGAAAATTGTAGAGTCAGGAGAAGTGCTGCATGACTGGAGAGAGCAGCAAATGTAATACCAGTAATTAAAAGGAAAAAAAAAATCAGGCTTGCTGATTTAATCCCAGCTCTGTTTAGAGTTTTATAATATATCTTGAATGAGAAAGACTCCTGGAAGACCTGCAGGTAAATGGAGAGTGGCATAATTGCCAACTTGTTTTTAATAAAGGTGCATTATGCTAGATGTCCTTATTTAGCGTGATGAATGTTTTCCTCAAGATGAAAAAAAAATAATAATAAAAAAAGCAATAGATCATACATACCTGGAAACCATTCAGAAAACTACTTAGCAGGGTCATTGTAGGTTGCTGGGGCCTGGAGCAAATGGATGCTGCGTATGCGGAGCTGGCGCTGGGCACTGCTGATGTTCTTGCTGCTGTTTTTACTATGACTTGAGCAAAGAAAAAGCTGGCATGTGCCAATAATGGTTGCTGGTGGCCCAAAACTTAGCAGTATTTCCAGTCAAGAGGAGGCTCTGTAATACCATACAGGATGGATGGAGAGAATTTGGGAATAGGAAGAGGATGAAAACAGGAGAACCATACCTAAGCCGTGATTCTTTAGCAAGATGAATACACAATTAGCAAGGAAATGGGGCTGCTGAGTAAGGAGGCTGGGGCGAAGATTAGAGATAATGTCAGTAGGACCTGAGAAAACCTTGGAATGCTCTGCTGGACCTTGCTGTAGCAGGGGCAGGCAGCGCACACCTCTGCTGCGGGACAGCCTTGCTTGGGGCACAGGGACGGACACTGCTCACGGGGCCACTGTGGGCTCAGCCTTGGCAAGGGGATTCCTAGGAGGCGTCCGGCCTTCGCTGCTGCAACCTGAAATACTGCCAGCCCAACTCTCCTTTCCAATTATCTGAGGCTTGTTCCTACCCGCGGTACTCAGTGGGGTTCTTTTTTCTTTGTCAAAGAAAAATACAATTTTCCTTTGTATTTTTTTTTTTGCCTCTGGCCTGTTTATAGCCTTCGCTACTCTCTATTTATGTGTTTTCGCCATCCTCGTGGAGATCCTCCTTGGTGAAATTGCGTTTGCTGTAATTACCCATGGCGAGCGCCTCCCTTGGGCATCGGGCTGACCTCGGCCCTGTGGCACATTCCTTAAAATTCATGTGTGTCTGCCTGGGACGAGCCTGGTGGCTCTTGGGGGATGTCATACGTGTGATTATAGTGGATCTTAGGCTGACCTTCAGGAACACCCTACCGACCCACAGATAGAGGTTGGAACTTGTGAAGAGAAATAGAGAAGAGGCCTCTGGGTGAGGCCGCTATCAAAACTTACTTCCCTCATTATCAGCTTGAGTCTTGCCGTATTTTTCTGCTCAGCAGATGAACGCTGCGAATTCAGAGAACTGGTTTTAACCCTAAGCAAGTACCTTACGTGCTGCAAAATACCAAAATTTTTGGCAGTGATTCTGAAGTGCATCGGGCCCCTGGCCAGTTTGAGGCTAGATTTCTGCCCTGGTTTATATTCATTTGAGGACTCTTGTTGGCAGTATGAACAATAGCAAAACTTGGTGCTCTATGAGGACTCCAGTATTTTTCTCTTGACTCTGCTCTGTTTTCTTGCTTAAACATCAAATATGGTTAAGTCTGCATTGGTTCACATATGTGTTTCCCAATTGCTGCTGTCTTCTCAAAGATCTACAAAGCCAAGGTCCTTCATATGCCCAGGGGACATTTTTAATATACTTTAAATGTCATGTTGAGAATTGATATAGCATATGCCCTCTATTAATGCAGGCTTTATTTTTTCAGGTCAAATTAGGAAATTTTGAGCGGGAAGTCAAACCAACATCATCATACATATATTTGTATGTTCTTATTTTACTACCTATTGTAGTGGGTGTCATTATAGGTAAGTACAATAATATGCTTTCAGTTTTTCATTTTCTGAAGGAGAAAGTCACTGCACAAACACATATGTATGTCTGTGATTGATAGTCAACAATTGGATATTTTCCCCTCTTCCACATGAGAGTGGAGAAGGCTGTAGACCTGAGCCTGGGAGTGACGTCCCTCTTGCTAAACTGTAGCACGTTACAATATCAAATCAGTAGAATCAAATACAGCATCAGTTACACAAGAGTGCTGGGCACTCTTCTGGGATTAATCACCAGCCTTTCAGGAGGCAAGACCTCACATCTAAATTCTGGAGTCATAACTCAGGCATTTCCAGTTGTCAGAACTAGACTCCCCTCCTATCCCTGGGGGCAGACATTCCCTATGAATTGCTTATCCCCAGGCAGTTTTGGAGGTATTTCTGGTCAATCTCATTTGGATGATTCATGAATTTTGTAGATCGTTGAAAAACTGAGGGGGTAAGGGGATATCCCTTCCTTTCTTTCATTCCTTCTTGATTCTGCTACATAATAGATAAATTTTGTTATCTCTTTATATATGTGGGGTGTTACTCTTTTGCTTGCTTGGGTTTCTTTGTAAAATGTGCATTACCATTGCAGGAACCATCTTTAGTGCTCTAGGTTTCAGTACGTTAACAGTTTGGAAGTAGATTTCCTGTGCAAACAATTGCTTTTCCTGTTTGATAGTACTGCACTGAGTAGCTTTCTAGTAGTAGTGATAGTACCGCTTCTTAGGTTCTCTCTCTGACTGTGCAGGTCGTACATAGCAGTTTGTGCTGTATATTCAAATAGAATTGGATTCCCGACTCTAAAATCCCCCTTTAAGAAAGGGTTTTTGTTAAAAGTATGGGTTTAGATGTAGCTAACTGGAGGTTATGGGTGCTGCCACACTGATGACAATAGAAACAATAATCCTTCAGAACAATACAAATGTATATTCATCTTTCTTTAAGAAAAAGTCTATGGCTTATGTAGTTGTTTGTTGTCCAGTTTTCTGTATTCAATATCTTGTTTCCCTTCTCTGTTTAGTGGCATTCATAGTTACAAGATACAAGTCTAAAGAGTTAACTCGTAAACAGAGTCAGCAGCTTGAACTGTTGGAGTATGAGATTCGGAAAGAAATACGTGAGGGTAGGTAAAAGGTGCTTTATAATGCTTAAGTACTGAACTGAAATGGTCAAAAAGCATTTCACATTATACAAAACTTTTAATTTCATAGCTGCTATAAAATAGCAATAGGATATTTGTGTGTCAGGGGTATCAAAGTTCCTTTTTAATGATTGTGTGCACGGCAGCAGCAGACAGCACTAAACTAGTAGGTTTGCATGCAATAATTTTATTCAACAAAAGTAAAAATAAAAATGAATTTTCCAGCCCATAGGACTTCAGCTAGAAAGAAAAAAAAAAGTCCACTTGCCTGAAAACGTTTCTAAAGAGCATCTTCTGGGGCCAAGCTATAATTGTGAAGATGATTTTGTGCTAACCGAACTAACTGTCGGGGTGGGGATGGGGGTTGTTATTTCAGGATTTGCTGAGCTGCAGATGGATGAATTAGATGTGGTGGCTAGCTTTGGAACCGTGCCCTTCCTGGACTACAAACATTTTGCTCTTAGGACTTTCTTTCCGGAGGTAAATATCTGTGAATCTTTCAGGTTGTCAGTCCTGCATAATACTGAAAAATTAGGAAGATCAGCATCAAGTGACTGAAATAAATACTATGCAGCAATTACACACTGTTCTCACAAGAAACTTTTCTTAAATCAAAAACAACCTAAGAGCATTTAGAGCTCTATTCCCTCAAGCCTAAATGCTGTAGTTGAAGCACTGTTTTTGAATATTCAAGGGTTGTGTGTGCATCAACATTCTTTTTTGCCCAGCCTCACTAAGCTGCCTGCCTTTGCCACCATTCTAACCGAGCTATAATTTATTTCTTGCTTTTTTTTTTCCTCCTGTATTCACTTTCTGTGTTACAGCTAATTCCCGTAGCTGTCAGCCTAGCTAACATGTTTACATCATAGCGCTTCTAATTAGACCTGTGCAATGAAGAGAGAAAGATTGGTCGAAGGTCGTGGTCACTTTCTACCCCAAGCTGCTGCCAGAAATGTACCTCAGTGCTGTCCAGTTTAGGCTGTCAGAAATTCTGATTTCAACCAGTAATGTTTGGTGGGGAGAATGTAGGGAGGATGAGGCCAAACTCTTCCCGGTCCTGGCCAGTGACAGGACGAGGGGTAATGGGTGTAAGTTGAAACCCAGGAAGTTCCATCTCCATATGAGGAAGAACTTCTTTCCTGCGAGGGTGACAGAGCCCTGGAACAGGCTGCCCAGAGAGGCTGTGGAGTCTCCTTCTCTGGAGATCTTCCAAACCCGCCTGGATGCCACCCTGTGCCCCGTGCTCTGGGTGTCCCTGCTGGAGCAGGGGGTTGGACTGGATGATCTCTAGAGGTCCCTTCCAACCTCAACCATGCTGTGACCCTGTTGTGTAACTGACCCCAAGGAGCTGCCTCTGTGGTTGGTGCTGTGCGTGATGTTATAGCTGGAGGGGTGCAACGGCCTGCAGCCCTGACTGTAACGCTGCGCGTGGTCCCACTGGAGCCCAGCCAAACCCATGGGCTGGATGCAGAGCCGGTCTCCTTGTCTATACCATGCCAGGTACTGTCAGCTGCTAAAGCAGATGCACATTTAACAGTTACACATGTATAATCTTAATATACGTTGAGTCCACTTCTCACACAAGAGGGTGTGGGAATATTGCTCCTGACACAGCTGTGATGTCCCCAGTCTAATTTGGATGCGGTAATTAGGAGGTTTGAAGAAAATGGAGTGATGAAACCTTAATTTCTGCATTTATTTCCTTTCAGTTTGTTTTGTTGCCAGGCATATTAGCATTAAAATAGTGGTTTATTTTTAGGAATAGATCTTTTCCTCCTGATACTCCCCTGCCCAAGCTGTAACACCCTGTAGAAGCTGCCTGGGTGGAAATGCTTTATGCAAATAAAAAGGAAAGAAAAAAGGCATAAGATGTATCAGTCTGTTCCATTATGTGAGGTCAGCAGGGGTTTTTCACCTTGGCGAGCTTCCATGCCAGCTTGCATCCTGGAGTTGTTTCCAATTAGACTCTGCCCCTGCTTGAAATGCAGATACCACAGAGGTGAGCTCACCACCGTTAGCTCTCTGCAGACCTGGCCGGTAGTGTCAGTATTTAACACACTGTGCCCTGGCAAGGAGTTACCTTTGGCATCACCAGAGGGTCCAGATGCGCCCAGTGCTTCATAGGTGCGGCGGGCACGGAGAGCTGCACGGAGCAAGCCCCGTGCGTGAGCAGAAGTGAAGGGAGGGCAGTAGGAAGCGACACCGGCATCAGGATGGCCAAAGTGACAAACCGGCGCTTCCTTTGCTAACCCCATGTATTTAAATGATTTCAGTCGTGCTGTACTCGTTCTCCCTCCCAGAGAGTTCAGTGGAGTTTATCTCATGTAATTTCAGCTTTTCTAAACAGGAATATCAGAGGTTTTCACTGAGGCTTTTTCTGTAGTCAGTGCAAGGAGACAGGCAGCTCGAGAAAGTGATTCATCCCACTTGCCTGAGACATCTGTCTCAGGATGGGATGAGTTGCTGAAAGAGAGAGTCAGATATCTAAAATTAATTGACAGATGCCATCTTCATTTCTACCTTCAGCTTCCTGCTGCTCCCATTTTCTGTATTGAATCTGGCTTTATAGTTTTTGCTATGTGCTTAATGCTTGTTGATATTAAATTAAATGGCCATTACAACTTTAATAAATTATTCCTTATGTTCAGTCTGCTGCTTTTCTTTACTTGCTAAAATTGGCTTATTATTTCTGCCTTCTTTCCATTTCCTACATTCTTTGGTGTAATACTGCCATGCTTGCTGCCTACTTGTAATCATTTTTAACCTTTGCCTTTACTCAGATTGTTTCACAATTTGTATTTAAGGGTGACCGTGTATGTATGTGTGCGTGTGTGTGAATGAACATGACAGCACCTTTGGGCATGGTGTAGAATATATATGCTGTGGCCACACTTAGACCCAGCGCTTCCATTGCTTTAGCTCTAATTTTATGCCATTAGGGACATGCTTAGCATGGTTAATGTGCCTGTGTCAGAAGCTTTTGGTATGCATCAGAATGAAATATCACCTGTCTTGCATTTTAGTCAGGAGGCTTTGCATCCATCTTCACTGAAGACATGCCACAGGTAAGTCACTCTGGTGTGATATGTCTTCATCAACGTGCTTCCCATGTGCGCTAGCATCCCTCACTTCTGTTTTCCTACTCCTCTCAGATTGCGTATGTCCCTTTCCCCCCTGGGGAGAGTTACATAGATTTATGCATAAAGGAGCATTTGAAATACAAGATTCTGTTACCTAATGTGTATTATGATTTACTTAAATAAGTTAAGCAGAATCTAGTAATGAGAAATGACAAGCAAACTTAACTGTTGGCATTACTTAGTGTACCTCAAGAAAATATGTGCTCTGCATGGGTGTACTCGTATGTGTTGTACACAGACACAAATACATCTTAGGTAAAATCCTGGGACCCATGAAATAAATACAAAACTCCCACTGATTTGATTGAGGCCAGGATTTTATCTGCTATGTGCTTATCATTTTTTTTTTCTGAGCATTAAGAAGCCATCATAGCCAAACTACAGTTTGCTTATTTTTGTTTAACTATTCCAGAGCAGAGACCAAACGCGCAAGGATGAAAGATTCAACATGTTGCATGCTTTAATTTGTAACAAGAACTTTCTTGTTGCTCTCATTCACACCCTTGAAAAGCAGAAAAATTTCTCTGTGAAAGACAGGTATAGTATGATTATGCTTATCATCCTCAAAACAAAGAATTACCAGAAAAAAAAACAAAAACAAAACCAAAATTGATTGTAACACCCAAATGTAACTTCCACTTCCTCGCAAAACAAGGTTGTGTTGTTCCAGAGTATGTTTCCATTTCTCCATCTGCAAAAGCTGAGGAAGAAAGCACATTGCCATTAAACAAGCCATTAAAGAGAGATCAGAATGTTTGTATGTGTAAATGTAGAGGCAGAGGAGCAGGAAGATTCACTTCAAAACTATAAGCAGTTCCTGCAGTTAAATCAACAGTTTTACAGTTTAGAAACGCGCTGTCACAGAAACAGGTGTTCTTTTGCAGAATTAAATTTATAGGCACAAATTTTGTGTTTTAAAAAATTAATCATAGGGACAGATGGATATGTTTTATTTTTATATTTTTACATTAGTGTGCAGTTTGAGTCCCTGAGGAAGAAAACTCAGGATAGAAATGGTACTAAAAGGTGTTTCTGTTGTTACAGATTGTTGGAAAAATAATCACAAACATGTTAGCATTCTCCCTCTCTCTTTTTTTTTTCTTTTTGTTTTAAACAGGTGCTTGTTTGCATCTTTCTTGACTATTGCACTACAAACTAAGCTAGTTTATCTAACCCATATTCTGGAAGTGTTGACGAAGGACTTGATGGAACAGTCAAGCAATGTCCAACCTAAGCTCCTGCTCAGACGGACTGAATCCGTGGTAGAAAAGTTGCTGACAAACTGGATGTCTGTCTGCCTCTCTGGCTTTCTCCGGGTACGTGTACCGCTTTTCGCTTTGTTATGATACACAAATGGAGAATATTTTTAATTGACTTCTTCCAGAGGGAATGTTAGAGGTATCTGTTTCAGTGCCTTCAATCTAGCATCAAGTGGATGTAGGAAAAGAGCAGATATGTGAGCAATGATCATGTTATGTATTTGGCTGAGTTTGGGGTAATTTTGCCCTGTATCTCACATGCCCTTCTCTCATGGCAGATACAGTTTCGTATGCTGTTTGAATTGTATTCTGATCCCTTTAAAAGACTGACACATTTGTTAAAACACAGCCTGTACCTTCCCATGTGTGCCGTTAGAAAGCTATTTATTGGAAGCTTAAAGAGTAACACCTTATGGAAGACTAAACTTCCTTCTCTTAATCTTCCAACAATGTTGAAGGTTTCAAGAATTGAAAGAGCTCAGGGGAAGGCAAAATAAACATTTTCTTTCATTTCCACAGCTCATTTATTTTAAGCCCGCTCGGTAGCACTTTGCTCTCGGTTTCAGTGCTGGGTCGGGCTTCCGCTGCTGCTGGCTGCTGTGATGGTATCGCACGGTTGGGCTCGCTCACGTCAATCCCAGCACCTGCCAGGAATACGGCAGCGTGTTTGGGGGCGGCAGCTCGTGCCGGTCCCTGAAACACGGGAGAGGGCTGAGGCAGAGCCAGAGGAGATGAGTTCTCCACAAATCCACCCTTCCTCTGCCAGCTCCCATGCTGGCGCCGGGGGTTCTGGCAGGAGGGAGAAGCCCTAGCGTGGTTTCCTCTTTCACTGGTGCTCCAGTTCATGCCCCACCACCTCACTCCCAAGGTATTTTTTTTTTTCAGGGATCACAAGGGAAAAAGCAAGTGCAAAGGGAGAGTAGGTAGATGTTGGTAGATGTTGTGTGGCAAGGCTAGCAGTGAAGAGGTCTCGGCAGAGCGCGTGTGAGCACTCCCACATCTTGTGCCCAGCTGGCAGCACCCGCAGAAGCGGCGGCCACGTGGAGGGGAGCAGCAATCCTGCTGCTTGGAGGGGAGCTCCGTGAGCCCCGGGCTCTGGACATCACATCTCCACGCTGAAGAGCAACGGCTGCGGCAGCGGGGGATTAAACAAACCACCTCATCAGAGGGTTTTTTTTTTTTCCAAATGGCAAGGTAAAAAAAGTTGGTCAGGAGGAAGTAACTCAGTTTGGTACTTTGGAAGTAAATCAATTTGGATTTTTTTCTTCTAGTTCTTCAAGCCTGTTTAGCAACTGTGAAAATAAACATGGCTCTTGTGTTGGTTTCACATCCTAGGAGACAATTGGTGAACCTTTCTATCTGCTGGTGACAACCCTCAACCAGAGGATAAACAAAGGCCCTGTGGATGCAATCACTTGCAAGGCCCTGTACACACTAAACGAAGACTGGCTGCTGTGGCAAGTGTCTGAATTCAGGACAGTGGTAGGTTTGCCAGTTTGCCTTCCCTCCAAGCACAGCTACAGCTTCTCTGTTTTTCTAGAAAGCTAAATTAAGGCTCTTTATTAGACACTACAGTGATGATTAAGCACCTGGATAAGGCAAAACAGAACTGCTATTACAAACACAGTTTCAAAATGCAGTGGAGTTAACTAACTGGTGTCTCACCAATACGCTTTTCACGAATAGTGGTTGCTCTTCAGTTCACAGCATGCCTTAATAGCCAAAGATTTGCTGACATCTCAAAGTATTAAAAATTCCTAATTATTTTAAAGTGTTCTACAAAAATGTAAACATATGCTTTGAATTTAAACTGAACTGCACTTCTCCAATGAATGAAAGAACGTAATGTAGAGGTTTTATTTTTCTGCTATATTTACTTGTGGCTAATCTTCAGGCAGCAGTAATTTGCTGTGGGCTTCGATGTTGTGAGCTCCAAATTAGGAAGGTCACAATGTGGTGGGGTTTAATTACTTGCTTGGTTAAAAACAAAATCTATGGGAAACTTAGCTAAGTTTCTGAATGTAACCATAGATTTCTTGCCTTTCCTAAAGTAACTACAAAGTGGATGCTATCTTAGACTTCACCTTGATCTCTTCAAAGCTGCAGTTCCCTTTCTGGGATCTGACATTCTGAAACCAAGGGGAGAAGGGACAGAAAGGATTATTGAATTTTGGAGCTTTTAAAAAATCTGATTTTTTTTTTTTGAGGAAAAGGTCTGAAAAAGCTTTTCACAATAACTAAAGCACTTTTCTTCCAGAATTTCCAAATGATTTTGAGTTTGGGAACTTAAAGTTCTGCATTTCTAGTCATTTCTATGGCTTCCTTCTTTCTCAACTTCCTGTCAGACTCATAAGAGCCTGGGAAGAGCAACTGAAGAGTGAGACTCGGAGCTTCTGGGCTAATATAACTGGCAGGGTAGCACCTCCATGGCAGGGATCCTGCACAGGCCAGAAGTTTTGGAGGAAAAGCCAGCCCTTCCCAGAGCCAAGACCCTGAACCTGAAATAGGACTGGAGTTTTTCCAGCACTGCCTTTTGCCATGAGGACCAGGAAGTTGTAAGATGCTGCACACTGGAGGAGGTTACATGACCCTGGAGATTTTGGCTGGTCAGCAACCCATTCAACTAGCGAGGACAGGGCTGGGTCATGTAGGAAACGCACTGAAATGACTTGACTTTCTGTGACACATTTCTGACTTGGCAAATTTATGGTCAGATCCTCTTACAGCTGCTTACAGAGCTGCTAATTTACCACAGAATGTGTTTTGAAAGGAAGTTTATGACTAAATATTAGTAAAAAATACCGTATCTTTGGTTTCCATGTTTGTGCACTGCATTCTGACTTTTTTTTTTTTTTTGGTATCCAGGGTAAGTTTAAATATTCTGCTACATGTAGCCATAGGATACAAAACCCAGTAGTTATGCAGAGCAGTAGTTTCCAGGCACGATCAATATGCCTGAGAGTAGCAGACCACACAGCAACGTCTGGTCCTGTGGTATCGATTGACTCTTCTTATTTCTAGCACACGCACACCCAAGGGAAAGCTGAGTCTGCACCTAATGAGCGCTGCCTTCATAATACCTTTCCCAGTGCTGCTGATAGGGCTTGCAAATCCTGATAGGGTTTGTGGCAATTATTGATAGGGCCTTGTGGGCAGCTGGCGCGGAGCAGACGAGAGGGAAATTGGTCTGAAAGGCTCAGTGTCTGTGGGGAAGGCTGTCTGCGACTGGATGAGGAAGCGAAAGGGCGATGGCCTTTCTAGAATATTGTTCACTGCCTCTGTACTTTGCATCGGTGCAGCGGTTTATCAGACCCAGGTAAGAAGCNCTGGATGAGGAAGCAAAAGGGCGATGGCCTTTCTAGAATATTGTTCACTGCCTCTGTACTTTGCATTCCTGATTTTTAACTGAGAGATAGGCTAATAAAATATAAAAGGTTAATAAGGCAGCTTTCCCCTCCAAGGTGCAGCGGTTTATCAGACCCAAGTAAGAAGCAGCAGGATATTCCCCGTCAAGACAAGAAAATCAGAGAGGATCCTGCAGTAGAAATGCCCAACTGGAGCTGGGGACGTCGGTTTGGAGAGGCGAATGGCTTTGGATCTATGTGGGAAACCAAAGCTGTGCAATGAGAGGGGTTTGGGTGGAGCAGGGAGGCTTTGGGGGCTGGGGAGGCAGCTAGCTGTGCGCTTCTTCCCCTCCAGAGCAGTACTTAACCGGGTGCTGAAATGGAAGGGGCAGCTTTTCTTCTCTCGCTGATGCAATTTGATGTGCACTGAAATGACTTGCAAAACCTGTGATTATACATGGAGAGTAGTGGGTATGTTTTCCTCCTTTCTTGGGAAGTAAATGTCTGTCTAAAAGATTGAAACTAGTATTTTCTGAATCAGATAAATTCCAAGCTGAATTTTCAAGCGCTTTTGCACGCTTGCTCACTGAATTGCTTTCTGAAGGTAAGACAATACTGAGGCAAATGTGTAGGCACTTGGTGCCAGATCTTTAAGGTATGGAGACAGTGGAAGATGCAGAGAAGCACCTAGCAGGCAGTTCAGATGGGAGACCAGTAGCAGGGCCCAGGCAAGGCAATTTGTAGGCATTCTGCCTGCAAATCCCAAACGACTTACTTAAAACAGGGCACCGGCAGGCTACTAAAGCTACTAAAGCTCCACAGGTCTTTTCCTAAACCCTCCACTGGTGCCTGTGACAGGAGAAGGAAAAAGTGCTGGACATGAAGAAGAAAGGACAGGCAAGACTTTTCTAAAATTCAGGCCGTTTGTAACAGGAAAACAGAGCCAAGGAATGTGTTGGGTTTGCATTACATTACAGGGGCCCCTTGACCCAGCTGCCAGCCTTTCCAGAAAAGGCCACGGACCTCAGGCCCAGCCAGCCCCCTGCAGTTGCCACTCTCTGCTGGAAAGGGTCAGCTGGTGCCTGCAAAGGGCCGGATAGCGGTGGGCTTCTTTCTGAAGTAAATACTCAAGCAGAGCAGTTGAAAGAGAGATGCTTCTAAAAGCATCGGTCCAGCACGAGCTGAGGAGCTGTGTGGTTTCACGCTGGGCTGATATCTGATTACTGAGAAATAAAACTGCTTTGAAAGAGGCTTGGATGTGTCACGGAGCCCTTGGCAGGCCGAGGACGCAAGCCGGCCTCCTCGCGGGCAGGCTGCGAGCAGCTGCACCCCGCGCTGAATCATTTGCTCTGCGGCTGATGAAAAGCCCTGCGCGCGGCCGAGTGTTAGTATTTCACCCCAAATGTCTCAATTAGATGGAAAACCTGCACAATGTGAGCCTGACCTGGCAGATATTCTTGGCGGAGCCTGTGCTGTGGAAGAACAGGGGAGGACTTTTTCCAAGAGAAGACGCGGTGCTAGGACATTTTGAGAGCTACACGTTTCCCTTAATTAGTTACTACTTGCTTTTTAGGAAGCGTTTGGGGCTGTTGAGTTCTCGTTGCTGAAACCAGCTTGCATTTTTGGATGGGAAGCAATGATCTAGTGTAGCCTTTCAGCCATCAGCCTCACAGAAAGTGAAGCGAGGCTGCGTGGTAGAAGATTGAAGTGCTTAACTGCTTCGCTGGTTGAAGGAAGGGCAATAAAAGAAGTGGGATGACTGTAAGGGAGTCGGATAGAGAAAGGGAACCTGGTTTTGCAATAGGAGGCAGTGGCAGGGCGCTACTGGTCANAGTGAAGCGAGGCTGCGTGGTAGAAGATTGAAGTGCTTAACTGCTTCGCTGGTTGAAGGAAGGGCATTAAAAGAAGTGGGATGACTGTAAGGGGTAGAGAAAGGGAACCCAGTTTCGCAATAGGAGGCAGTGGCAGGACGGTACTGGTCACACTTTGTGCGGCCTGGGACACTGTTAAAGGAAGGTGTGTGACACACGGGAAGGCTCCATCAGCAGAAAAGGACCCAGCGGCCCTTGCTAGGAAGCGAGCAGTGCAAATGCTGGTGACAGGAGAGAACTGTGAATTAGGTACAGACCAAGGACCAGCCTGTCGTGTCAGCAGTGCAACCCTGACCTGGTTTAGTACCTGTCAAGCCTTAATTTTACTCCCATAACATTCTCTCTGCCAGTTTGTTGGTTGTTCTGTAACACTTCTTAGATGGGCAGCTGTTCTGGTTGCTATAGAAGGATCATATGATGAACCTGACTTTTCTTCTTTGTTGTGTTTTGTAGAGACACAGGTAGGTTCAAGGCTATTTCATTGTACTGTTTATTACGGGGCTGTCTCCTTTGCATGGTTCTTTATTGAACAAAAGTTTCCCTCATTTTCTCAGTTTGTCAGATAAGTGAAAATATACTTTGCTCAGATGCATAGCTGAAAAGAGCCTTTGTATTTTCCGAATTATTTTTCTTTACAGCTAAGGAAAAAAAAAGTGTTGTAGCCTTTCTTTAACAAACTACATCTCATTTATTATCGGTTACAATTATTAATGGGTTTATTTTCTTAGATAGTTTGTTGTTGGCAATTCATTTTCAGAAAAACTCTAAATTTGAAAGACCATTGGTAAACATTGTCTTCAACTGTCATTACTGCTGACATTGTATGAGTGAAGATTTTTTTTTCCCCTGGTGTTTTAGCTAGATTCCATTCTAGTCCCCATGCAAGTAGTTCCAGATGTTTGCCTTGTTCTCCTTAAATAGCCTCTAACAATTCTTACAACCTGTGTTAAGCCTCTGATGAAAAGCACTGTGACTTTCTGTTGCCAACCACTAATTTCCAGTGCATGAAATCTTGACTCTGCATATTACTAGGTTGCCTCAGATGCCCTGTAATTTCCTCCTGAGCCTTTCCATAAATTAACTTGTATTTCTTTTGAGATTCCTTTGTGAAGTTAGCTTAGAAAACTGCCTTACGATGCTTCTTCAGGACTTCTGTGTCCTTCTGTGATTTTTCTAATGTTTGCTGACCTTCAGGGTTAACCGTAAAAGGGCTTTTGTTATTTTTACAGTCACTTCTGATTCTTTTTCCAGTTCTACACTTAGTGTCTAAATGCAGTGCTTGTGACAGCTGCCTGGTGATTAATGGTTTCGGAAGCTGGGCATTGTGCTGTCAGGCAGGTAGAATCTGATTTATGAAAACTTCAGCTGCAAAGAAAAGACATAATAATAATTGGCTTTTCCAGCTCCCCATCAATCTTTTCATCACTTAAGATTAATTTCTGCAAGAAATTGTCTCAGAAAAACTGCCTGCCTCTCTTGGTGTTGAGACTTTTTATCAATATTTATATGAATATTTCTTCCCATCTGACCACTCCTTTGAGTGGTAGAGTGCTGTTATCCTCAGGTTGTGAATGCTTTTGATGAAGGAGTACGCAAATGACTTGAATGCCACCTACATAAAGGACTAGTACTGTCTTTTTGCAGTCCTGTCACCCCGCAGTGAGTTGAGATGGGAGGACTCCCCCATGCGAGTAAGTGACGAGGACAGGAAGGATCAGCTACACAGTCAAAGCCCAACCTTTACCCAAGCGGGTAAAGACAAACTGAAATCAGCTGAAGAGGGAAGAGCTACCCCTGAAAGATCGGCTGGTGGACTGGAAGAGGCCAAGAGTTCGATTCAAGGCTAGTGGAGAGTTTTCATTGTTGTCGCTGCCTCAGGGCAGTCAAAGTCAAGAGCAGGACAGTTGTCTGTTGAGTTGGGCCACAGGCCCGGCCAAGCTCATCTCCCTTCCTGCCGTGCCAAGAGATTTTTACAAATTTTCCACATGAAATGCCAAGCCCAGGCATGACATCCAGCCTGTGTCTCCTTCTGCAGCCACAGGTCCTGCATCTCCTCCTGTTCCGTTGGGTCTGTCCTTTTGGTAGACTCATTTTGCTCACACTTAAACATCTCTGTGTCCTGGTTAAGTTGTTCTCAATTCTGACGGTTAGGGCCAAGTATTCACTAAATCCTGCTGTTCATAGTTTTGCCGCCTTGTTTTTAATACTCCCCTGCTTCTGCAGACGCAGTAAAGTTTGTGCATGCCTCACTAGACCACTTTTTTTCACCAGCAGTGTATGGTAGTTTCCACTCTGGCTGGGTACTAAAGCACAAAATAGTACTCTATGCCTATTAATAGCTTATTTTCTCTCAGAAGGGAGAGCAGGCTCCTGCAGCAACCCGGCACGAGTTCTTTCCCTCACATGACAGCCTGAAAAATAATAGACATTTTGGGTTGCTTCCTCTTCTAACAGTCACACCTTTACTGAGTCACAACCACAGTCCTCACTTTCCTATCAGAATATCTTAGACCTGAGGGGTCCAACAGCCAGGAGGATTCAGAGTTCACACATCTCCCTGTCTCGCAGGCAGGTGTAGGTATCTAAAGCATTGGTTTTAATCCTGTCCTGAGCGAGCTCCGTGTAGCTGAACAGCAATGTTGTCTCTGCAAGAAGCAGGCTGTGACATCGCAGATCTTCACTCTTATCACCTTGCCTTAGCTATCCTGGCCTCATCCTTCTTTCCATCCCTTTCTGAAAGCAGTCGATGGGCCTGGCCAGACCGGTGGGTTCCCTGGAGATGTTCCCGGGTCGGGTTGACATTCCCTCCCCCCAGGCTCGCACTGTGTGTAGTGCAGCAGGGGAGCTGCCCAACACAGAGCAGCTGTGAGGGGCAGTGTACCTGGACAGGCCGTTACTTGTGCGGTGCCTGACCCGCAGGGGTGGACAGCAGAAGACACGGACACTTTTCTGAGCAAGCTCCCCGCTTTGGAGTGTGTTTGCTGTAATGTAGTTCCCCTTCCACTACTTCTGCAGGAGGTCTGATCTTGCTGCCTCCAGAGACGTGGCTATGTGCAGACAGAAATTGATATAACTACAGGGGAGGTATTTATTATTTTGCATGATATAAAGCACACGGCATAATTTTCTGGTGTATGGGTGCATTTTACCATTGCTTCAAATCTACTCAAAATCAGCCATGCTTACCGTGATGACTTACTAACTTAGCAACCTTATCAGATCTCTAGTCACAGTTTTGCTTCTAAGGCATTCATTTCAAATAAAGTACATGGGTTTTTTTTTAGAGCATACATAATAATTTTTCCTGGCCTCCCATCTTTTGTGGTAACTTACTGAAATAGACTTGCAGAAGAGCAGAATATAAAATGCAATTTTGGAAACATACAGTTGTTTGTGTTTGATTTTTCAGACACAAGGAACTCTTAAGTGCTTCATTGTGTAATTTCAGTGAAAATAACCTTCATTTGAAGTGACCTTAATAATGAATGTTTTGAAAACTCAGTGGAGCGTGTCGAACCTTATGTACTACTGGGATTGCCAGCAGGAGTCTGCCATGCCAGGTGGTCCTTGTAAGTCACACTAATGTATGCTTCTCTCCCCAGACAGTGAACATCATCTTTGAAAAAATCCCAGAAAACGAGAGTGGGGACGCCTGTCAGACCATCCAGGTTAACGTTCTGGACTGCGACACTATAGGGCAAGCCAAGGAGAAGAGCCTTCAGGCCTTCCTTAATAAGAACGGCTTTCTCTATGGTCTTCAGCTGCATGAGATTGGTCTTGGTAAGAGGGTTTCACTGTGTTGATATTTTTATCAGGTTCAGTCTTCTTTCCATAGAGTTATCTTTGGGGGAATTCCTACCTTTGGCTTTATTTTTTTTCTTTTAAGCCTTTAGGCAGAACGTATCTGTTGTAATGATTTTCTGTGGAAATGCTAGATCGTTTATGCTGCTAGTTAGAACATTTGAATTACATCTGTTTCACATCTGCAAGGATTTTCGCATGCAGCTAACAAACACCAATGTTACATATGCACCTTTCTTCTAGTATCAAGATGGTCAAAACAGTAGAGCAGACTTGGGCAAGAAAATTTCTAGTGTTATAGTAACTCTGACCCTCAAAGTTTTGTCCTCATGGTCCCTAAAACCCAGCTGTTGGCTTTATTAGGTAGAGAGGATTAGATTGGTGTGGTTTAAAAAAAAAGGAGAGAGAGATTGAGGAAGTACTGCAAGGAAGTTGAGAGGATGAGGACTAAGAGGGTTATGGAGGGCACACAGCAGATGATACTACCTCAGACCATTTACTCCTGAACTGATAACACAGACTGCACACCAGTGTGAAAAGGAAATTCACTCTAGTATCCAGGCTGTACATGACTTAATTGAGAAGCAAGGGAGGACGGGTTACCAGAGCTTCTCCCCAGTCAGGAGTTGAGGCGTATTGTGCATATATAACCTCTAACAGATAACAAATTGCCACCAGGAAAGACAGTGACTACAAACAGACCAACGGGATCAGAACAGATTTTCTGTCCTGTATGTGGTGCCCTCTGAGAGCACCTCAGATGCTCTGTGGATGCTTGGAAAAGTTGTAGTGACCACTCTTTCCCGATGCTGGTTGCTATCACACATGGGGCTCAGGACCTTTAGGAAAGACTGTGATGGGACAGGATTAGCATCTCCATAAGGGAATCCCCTCCCAGGGACTCTCAGGAAATAGGAGGCCAGGAGGAGAGCTGCATATCTATGACCAGGTATGTAAAAACTCTGGTCTTTACAAGTGGCCACTGAGCTCTGGGCTGGATATTCCTGACCAACATGAGATGAAAGCACCTCTGAAAACGGTGACCAACACAAAGTAAAGCAACAGCCTACAGTAACTGAAGCCATCAGGGAGAAACGGAGCTCAGTTGTGTTCTATTGGTCTAAAAATAATTGTGTTTTTTTTTTTTTTTTAACAAAAATCTGTATAGACAGAAGGCAATTGGGATGTAATTGTGTTTTATTGCTGTCCTTCTGCAGAACTGGTGTCTGAGGAGCAACAGAGAGAACTGTTGGATATTGACAGTTCCTCCGAGATGATGGAGGATGGGATAAGGAGACTGAACACCATTGGTCATTACGAGGTAAGGATGCAGACCATACCAGGGAACTGAGAAGTGGTTTCTCCCCAGTTCTCCTGAATACTGCCTGCACAGAAATACTTTGGCCGATCAAATCTCAAAAGGACAACTGAGCACCATAAACAGAAAGAAAGAAGTGTGTGATATGACTTCCTTGCTTATGAGTCACATGTTTTCTGTTACTTTTCAAAGAGGTTTGCTTATTGCGGAGGGTGCTTGGTTTAGGTATATCAGATAAACTGTTCCCCTTTCAGCTGGGAAATTCAGTTAAAAGGGCATCTGGTTTCTAGCTCTGAACATTACCCCGAGTCTATTCTAATCTCTGCTGCTGACTTTTTGTTGCACTGTGAACAGTTGTTTGGTCTCTTTCATATTTTGATGAGTTGAACAGGTAACAGTGATACTTGTGAAAGCTCAGTGAGAGACAGAGTAGAAATAACTGCTGAGATCTTTCTGCTCTTTCTTTTGAGGTCTTCCATATCTGCCTCCTTCCTTATTCTCTCTACTTCTGCTTCCATCCACAGTGATCACTCAGGCCATATTTCTTTCCTCTCCATTTCCAATTGTGCCTATAAACCAACTCTTTTCAGTGCCTCACTTTTTCCAAATCTGTCCATCAATGCAGCAGCACAGGATCCATAGCTAATGGCAGAGCCCTTGGGGCTTTGCACTTTTTGCAAAAGCCTGGTGAGCGGCACTGCCTCTCCAGGGAGTTTGGAGACAGGATGTAGGACAAACTAGAGGGAGAGAGAGGAGTCAGATGTACAGCAGGTGACTGGCCTCAGGTGATGTGATGCCTCATGTTTTGATGCTTGCAGACAGAATTTGAAAATGAGGTTAGTGTGCTGAGTGCTTTTAGAGAGCTTCTTTCTTGCTGATTTTGAAAATCTGGCTCTTAACACAACAATTTAATTTTATTTATCTCAATGTTTTGCTCATGGGTGCAGGCCAGTGTCATGCAATGCAACATGATGCTAGGAAAGCTGAGCCAGCTCTGAACCAATTGGAGTCCACAGGAGTCAGTACAGATGGGGACAGAGAGTCCTAGCAGGACTCTTTGTAGCTTGGGTGAAGCATTAGGGTGCTCGAGTGTGGAACAAACTCGTTTGGCGTCAGTTCACAGATTTCTGTGGGGGTTTATTGCTCCCCTTGCATCGCCGGAGACAATGATGAAGCCAAATGTGCTCAGTCACAGTCTGGTATTTTAAACACAGCCTTTCCTGTGCCTCTCTTGAATCTTGTCTCTAGATGTGCGTGGGACTCGCCTCTGCTCAGTAAAGGTTTTGCACGAGTCAGGACATCGTAGTGTTGCAGTCAGTGCCTATGCAGCAGAGGCCCAGGCAGACTTAGGACTCACTGGGTATCTGGGCTCCAGTCTGGCAAGGCAATACAGCCTTCTTTTCAGGGGGCAGCTATTGCAAGTGCTTGCTAGTTTTCCACAGCAGCTACTCACAGTTCCTGAGCAAGAGCTCAGACTTTGTGACAAATGAGTCTTGTCCAGCTGGTCACTGTCAGCCCTGGGCATCTTTGACCTAGTCCCTGTTTCCCCCTGTGGTTTCTAGAGGCAGATACAAGTTTCACTGGAGGTTCAGTTGTTTTTGTTTTTGCAAAGCTGTAACTATACTAATTATAGCTTACTGGCTGCCTTATGGAAATTATGGTGGGTGCCTCAGCTAGATATTTTAGTTCACTTTTGAGCATGACAAAATACTGTATGTTCAAGGCAGAAACTTGGTGGCATCAGGGCAAATCAGCCATTTGCATGTTTTTTTTTTTTTTTTTTTTTTTGGTATGCACAGTAATGCTGAAAGGAATTCGAAGATGTCCCATTAGCAAGAAAACCAAGAAAAGGAAATGTTGCATGCACAGTGTGAGGGTAGTAGCACTGCCTGGGGATCACCAGCTTACATTTCAGTAGTGCCTCGGGAGTTGTGGCAAGCCTGAATTTTTCCTTGTTTGCCAGCTTTAAATACTAGAAAGCAACTAGATTCTTTTTTTTTTTTTAATTGGGAAATTCCATCAAGTCTTTTTAAGATATTCAGGTGTGAGGCGAGGTTGCATTGTCAATGTCCCAGAACTAATCCCTTGAAAATGCAGACGTAATTTCTATGCTGATTTTAAAGATGCTGCTGCTGTGGGGACTCTCATCCAGGTCTGCGGTTCCTAGCGGGAAGCAGCGATCTCTGTGCGCTGCCCCTTTCCCCAGGAGAGGAGCTGCCCCTTCCCAGCGCAGTCCTGCTCTCCGTCTGCTCGGCGAGGGAAGGCAGGGGAAGCATCTCCGTGCCTTCCGTGGCTCCCCTTTCCCTCCCTTTGAGGGTCCGGTGGTGAGGGGCAGTCCTGGCTCTTCCCTGGCGCTCGCCCAGTGGCCAGCGCCGTCTCGAGGCACTCGGCCCTGCTTATCGGCAACATCTGCAAAATGCTGCACGATACACGGAGACACTGGAAAAAAAATAAGGCTTATAAAATAGGCTGTATTTACTTTCCAGGAGCAAGTGTAAGTGCAGATTTCTTTGGCACCCGACACAGCTTTTGATAGAGTATCTTAATGTTTAAACTGGTTTCTCACACCGGGCTGGCTGCCAGGGTTTAAAAAACACTTAAATTATTTTGGCGGAGATCCCTGCCTCGCACTGGCCAGTTGTTTTTGTATTTATAGAGGGAGGTATACTAGCACTTGGCAAAACCCAGCACTTGACAGCAGAGCAGGGGTGCAGCTCTCGGGGGGAGACGTACCGGAGTGGCTCTTCCGCAACAGGAGCGTGACTTGCCCACTTCTTTTAAAGACAGTAGCTACTATCCTCGCAGCACTATGGATACAGGGACAGCAGAGGGGCAAGATTTCTGCAGAAATCCTGAGGTGCCTGGGTAGTGCTCCTGACCTTGTCGTCCCCAGGGCACAGATATTTCAGTCGCTCTGGGGACTGAAGGTCGAGCATAGTTCTTTGGAGCACCAGGCTGGGTTGTATGAGCAGTCTCAACATGATGCCTCCATAAGCATCCTCTGGGCCACCTGCCCTTGCTCACTGGGGAGGGATGGAGCTGGGGAAGGGGCCGGAATGGAAATCCTGATGTTCCCCTCTCTGCACCCGTTCCCTTCCTTCCCGTAAGACCCTGCTGAACTGGAGCCACAGAAAGAATTGGAGCCGGGGAAATGAGTAGAAAATGAATGCAAAAGGAGCAGGGCAGGACGTGAAAATGAATCACCCGGAGAGGGGCTGAACCTGAAAATTCAAGGAAAGGGAATGGCCTGGGGAGGCAGCACGGGGTCCACGGGCAGCCAGGCTGGAGCGGGCGTCCCTGCGGCAGAGGAAGTGAGAGGGAGGCCCGCTGCGCGTGCACGGCTCTGCCAGCGAGACGTGTGTCTTTTTGCTTTCAGATCCCGAACGGAGCCACTATAAAAGTCTTTAAAAAGAAAACAAGTACCCGATCAGGTAACGGAGGAGCTGCAGCGCGAGAAGCCTGCCGTGAGGAATGGGCTGGGGACGCGAAGGGCTGGGATGTGACGGCCTGTGTCTTGGTCAGTAAGGGGTCAGGAAAGCTGGCACGTGGATACAAGAGAGCACCAAGAACACCCCACCCCTGGCAGCTGCAGGGAGCCCAAGGAGAGAAAGAAGGCAAAGCAGAGGCACAAGGACCTGCAGTCTTTGGCAAGCGAGTGCTTCAAAATACAGACTAATAGGCAGGAAACAGGGTAGGGAAGTCCAAATGCCGCAAAACTGGCTGATAAGACCAATATAGAAACATATCCTGCGATACGCATCACGGGCAGGACAGGGCCACTGCACGGTGGCAGGCATAATGTATAAACACATTTCAGAACCTCCATTTCTCTCTTTACTGTGTTTCTGAAAGTTATGTCCGTCTGTCTCAAGTGCCCAAGAATTAAAGGGAGCCGTGGGAGCTCATCCTGCTTGCCTGGGCCCCTGGGATGTGCATGGCTCCAAGTGGGCTTCCTCTGGCCCCTGGAGAGAAGAGAGGCTCCCTGGGTGTCACGCCAGGATGCACCTTGCCATCAACACGGGCCTCTGAGGCCAGAGGAGGTGGCTGCCAGGCCGAGACGCGGGTCACGGGGACTGCGTCGCTCGCCCCTCTGCAAGAGCCGGCTTGCCCGGTGCCCTGAGTATCGTCACAGCAGCTAACCCAGGGCATCGCATCTCCTCTGCGTAGTACCCTGCTTTCAGAGGAGCTCCCCTTCGCTGGTGGCGTAACCGGCAGCAGATGACAACAGTCTAGTCTCCCAGTAAGGTTAGTTAGGGTTAGTTAGGGTCTGGCCCTGGGGACATGAGCCAGGACCTGTCCTTTTCTCCAAGGCTTCCCCCCAACTATTGACAGGAAACTGTGAGACCTTCGCTCTGCAGCCTCACACGTCCCCTCGTGCACAGCCCAGAGCCCCGAAGGCACAAGCTCCTAACTCGGCCTTTATTAATGCCTGTTCCCTTTCTGCTTTCTGTTGTGTAGATGTGGACTACTCAGACAACCACTGTCACTTGGTGAGTTCCGTAAATGCACTGGCAAGTGGTGGATTTAAGACTAAATGCTCATATCTGTGTAACCAATCTGATCCCTTCCTAACAGATTTTACCAGACTCTGAGGCAAACAAAGATGTGAAAGGATCTGGTCAAAAAGGGAAGCAAAAATTCAAAGTGAAAGAAATGTATTTGACAAAGCTTCTGTCAACCAAGGTAAATGCTAAGGACTTGTTTTGGGAGAGGGCTGCTGTCAGGTTTGGCTCACTTGGTGCAGTAGAATTAAAAATTAAAGATAAAATTATGCAGTCTTCGTTATGCACACGTTCAGTCTCTTCATTCACAACATTTCCTTCTGTCTAAAAAGACAAGTGAGTTTTGTCACTGAGTTCAATTGAGCAAAATTTGTTGTTTTCTAAGGGAGAGCCTCCAGTGAACAATTTCCTCAATTGCCCAGCCTAGGGGCATTGGCAGGGCTTGTGTTTGAGAAGATACTAGTCACCATCTGACCAAAATGAAATATTTTATAGGGTATAGGCTGAATGTCAAAAGTCACTAGATGAGTTTGAAAAAAAGAGGTCCATTTATAATAAAATTGTTTAATTACACAATGCACATTTCTTAGGAATAAGTCCTGCTCATGTGTCTATTAATACCTTCTTGTTTCTGACACATTCAAAGAGGACATGAAACTCTTTGCAATGGCATGTTATTTAAAATATTAATCAGTGCACAACACAGAGCTATGCGATACAAGAGGCCTGAAGGGATGCTCATTATGACCCTCTTTCATTTAAGGACCTATCAATAATTAATTAATTACATTGTTGATAGTATCAAGAGTAATTTGGGATGCTACCTAAAGTGCAAGACAAGACTGCTTGTTTCTCAAGAGGCATGGAAACTAGCATAATCCCTCAGGAATTGCTAGCGTAAACTAGTAATATCTCACGGTCCTGATGTACAAAGAAAAGAGCAGCCTCTTGAGAAAGAGTCTTTAAATGTCTTTAATTAATCACCTCTTTCTTCAAAGTAAGACAGTGCTCTTAACAGCAGTAAAATTCTGTGTGTAACTGCATGGATCCAGGCTCTTCTCTCTTGTACATGCTTCCACAACCCGAATTCAGTCTGGTACAGGAAATGAGCAGGCTGCTAATCCATCAGGGGCTGGGATACACTTACATCCCTCTTCTTATGAGGAAGGCTGGTTGTGGAGTCTCCTTCTCTGAAGATCTTTAAAACCTGCCTGGATGCCATCCTGTGCCACGTGCTCTAGGTGTCCCTGCTGGAGCAGGGGGGTTGGACTAGATGATCTCTAGAGGTTCCTTCCAACCTTAAGCATTCTGTGATTCTGTGAATTTGGCTTCAGAACACATATTAAGGAAAAAAAAAAAAAAAGCCAAACAGTGTTTTGCTTTGTTTGCCTGATTATTTTGTGAAGATGTCAGTGAGTGCAGCAGCAACCACGCTCTTGTTTAGCAGTTTTGCTTCTGGGTTGCAGGTATCCAGAGTTCAGGTCCTTTCTGTACTACAGACATCTCTGTAGGTCGCCAGTGCCGTTAGCTTAGGGGTAGATCCTTGACTGTCTCCATTATGAGTTAGATCAGCGAAGCGCTGATGAGAAGGACATCGTGCCACAGACCTTCCATGGCGCGATGAAGACCAGGCCCCTAGAAACCTGGTTCAACTCCCTCTCCCTACCGAACTCTTCCTTCCAGTAATGAGGCTCCAAATGCCTTTAAAAAATGGTGCAAACTATCTAAAGAGCTGCCATTCATGTCCTTGTTCAAGAAACCTTGCGAGTGAGTCCCTCCACCTATGGCTTATCATGAAGTTTACCACAACTCTGTCAGCAAAGCGATAGTTAGAGAGATGTGAAAGCAGCTTGTTATGGTGCATTTTGCAGTTTGGCGTGAGTTTTTCTTTGACTGTCTTATTTGTTAATAACCTGTACCCTAAATGTTTACCGCAAGTGCATTGTACTTTCTGCGTGTGGTTCCCTGGGGCACATTCAGCTTTTTCCACATGCAATAACAGCACTTCTCATTTGCTCCCTTTCCAGGTCGCCATTCATTCCGTTGTTGAAAAGCTCTTCAGAAGCATTTGGAGTTTACCTAACAATAAAGCTCCAGTTGCCATCAAGTACTTTTTTGACTTTCTGGATGCCCAGGCTGAGAGCAAAAAAATCACAGACCCCGATGTGGTTCATATATGGAAAACCAACAGGTATGGCCACAGGTGCTCATGTGAGCGCGTGCGGTCCTCCGAGAGCGGAGCTGCAAGGGCAGAGCACACCACGTGCCATGAGAAGAGTAGGATCTGGGCACGTTCAGTGAAAATGCTGACAGCCTCAGCTGCTGCCGGTGTCGTGTAAGCTGTTCCAAAGTCTGCTGTAGCAAAGTGTGACCGTGCTAAAGCGAAGGCCACCGCAGTACTGCAGCTCATGAGGAAAGCATCAAGCAGAAACAGTGAGGCTTGCTCACTAACTTCTATGGTTTGGCTTTGTGGGTCCCAGTAATTTTAACACATAGATGAACACAGATAGACACACAGATAGAAACCACTGTAGCTTACAGGACTTTTGAGTCTGCCTGCTGACTTCACACTCAGCAAGAAGCAGGCGCAGGTTGAGAGCAGAACTTGGTGCCGTTTGAGGCAGGAGAGCTGACCTGAGCGACGTGTTTGCTCCTTGGTGTCTGTTTGATAATGCCCACTGTTACATGAATAAGCAGCAGGGAAGTTGTGCCTTGTCTCACAAATGCACTGCCTTTAAACTACTGTTTTCATAGCAATTGTGTGACCTAAGTGGTTAAATTTGTGTGTCCTTTCTCTGGCCAGTCTTCCACTTCGCTTCTGGGTGAATATACTGAAGAATCCTCAGTTCGTCTTTGATATTAAGAAGACTTCACATATAGATGGCTGTTTGTCTGTGATCGCACAAGCTTTCATGGATGCCTTTTCTCTAGCAGAGCAGACACTGGGGAAGGTAATGCTGTCCTTCATATCTTTTGCTACTTTCTCAAAATATGCCTGTCTTAATTGCATAATGATCTAAGAGATGAAATCCTGGCTCTGCTGAAGTTAGAGGTGAAGCTATCACTGGCTTCATTAGGCCATTTTCCAAACTCTAAAGTTTGGAAGTCCATGGAATTTGCTTTCAGAAGCTTTTTAGCACAGTGCCCAGAACTATCAGGATTAGAAATACCTTTTTTTTTTTTTTTTTAACCTGAGAATCTTTTCCTTTTCTTTGGACCAAACCAGGAAGTTTTATGCTTGGGCAAAACCCCCATACCTAGAGATTTTTTTAACCCCCCTCAAAAAGTATTTCATAAAGCTGGATTAGTTTCCTATGTTATCTGTAGCAGCTGCTCATCCCTTTAAGGTGATGTGCTTATTTACCTTATTTTAGGAGTGAAGGGTCATGAATTAAAGCTAATCACATCACTTGCTTGATGGGAAATGAGCAGGGCCTGTTAAGATTCTGGAGGTGCAGGCTGAGGATGCAGCGCTTTGCAACAGGGAAGTACTGTTGACACAAGAGCTCCTTGGCCTTTGCAAAAGGACTGGATTACTTGGGCCCCAGAGGAGCTCCCAAGGCGGCCTGGCACCTTGTGGCCTCGCGTGGTGCCGCTCTGTCCTCTGGGGAAACTGGGTATCGGCATCGAGCCCTTGGGTCCCGTTTCCACAAGCAACCAGGAGGATGTGACGGGAGGGAGCAAAGAAAAACACATCTGACGGACAAATGTCTAATGCTGCTGATGGCAACAGAAATAATTATAGGGCAACTGTCCTGAGCCCTAACAAAGCCCTAACAAAGCACTGTTACCAGGGTCCTTTGTCCCCTCTTGATCTGCATTTCATAACCTTGAGTCCTTGCACATACCCACTGCAAAGATAAATAAATCACACAGAAAACAAATGCAATTAGATAACTATTAACTATGGGGAGGTGGAACCTCAGGAAATCGATATGGTTAAAACTGACAAGGCCTCAAACTTTTCTTTTAAGGAAGCACCAACAAATAAGCTTCTCTATGCCAAGGACATTCCTCTGTACAAGAAGGAGGTGAAAGCTTATTACAAAGCCATCAGGGACCTGCCTCCACTGACCCCTTCAGAAGTCGAAGAATTTTTAACTCAGGAATCAAAGGTATGGCTGAGAAGTGAGAACTTCAATTTCTTTCCTGACACTTCTTTTTTAGAAAAGAAGAACTATCTGACCAGAACTCTTTTCTGTTTTAGAAACATGAAAACGAATTTAATGAGGAAGTGGCCTTGATGGAGATCTACAAGTACATAGGGAAGTACTACGACGAGGTAAGTGGCCTGCTCCTGCGCGGCATCGCGGTGCCGCCGGCGCGGGGGCTCCTGGAGCCTCCCGGGACAAGGGTTTGCCATGAGCCTTGGCTCCTGCCCCCGTCAGCCACAGACACATCAAGTAAAATACTCGTGGGCGCCGAGGAAGGTCCCGCGTGGCCCAGACTTCCCATTTCAGTGTTTGCCCAGCGCGTGCGAGCGGCCGCGGCGCTGCCTGCGCTCCGGGCGGTGAGACGTGGGGTCAGGCTGCAGATCGCCCCCCCTGCAGTGGAGGGTCTCCCTTCACCTCAGCACGAGCCCCTGGGCACCGCAGCCGGGGGCCCTGCCCGCTGCCCTCCTCCCCTCTGCCCCACTGGTCTTCCTTGTCCCCAGCCCCTGCCCTGGCTAACAAAAGCAGCCCTTTCTCCCCCAGGAGCACCTAGCCACAGGCCCCTAAGCACATTGGAAGGAAAATCCCAGTGCTCCCTTCCGCCCTGCACAGTAGGATCCTCCTATCCTGGTCGCACCCTCGGGAGAGCCCCGTGGCGCAGGGAGCCACTGTGGGGCTGGCTGAGGGGCGGTCGGCAGCTCTGGCCCTGCCTCGCGCTCCGACGGATCAGTATGTGCGGAGCCTGCTCGTTCCGTTAGCGTGGCTCCGTCTTTCCTCTACGTACACACATACGCGTGTTTTTAGCAGTGTTGCAAGTCCTGTAATCAAAGGAGTCACTTGCAAGGAAAACTGTAAAAATAGCTAAAAAGTCAGTAAAAAAAATATTTACACGTAGGCATGCATTTGAAAGGATTTTTCTGCCAGCGTTTGTTTGAATGCAGAAAAAGGAGCAAGTAGCAAAAAAAAGCACCCAAAAATATTCTTTCTTTCTAATTGTTAACAGATTGTCAGCAAACTTGAGCGCGAACGGGGGTTTGAAGAAGCCGAGAAGCAGCTCCAGCAAGTAAAAGCCTTATTTGACGAGAAGAAAAAATGCAAATGGCTCTGAGCGGAGCCCTGACTCACAGCACTACTGTGGGGATTTCAAATAAGTGCTACTGCTCCCAAAACACAAATAAGTATTTGTACAGGGTTTGAAATATTTGGACACTTTTTCTTCCCCACTCTTGAGCATTCCAAGTAATCTCTAAGGTTGGGAATGAACTATGGGCAGGGCTGGATATTCCAGTGTGGGCATGTAAAAGCGAAAGCGAGTCCAGCATTGGTGTAGCCGGCCTTCCTAGGGCTTTGAACACACGCATCCTTGGTTCAAAAGCAACGTCTGAGTAAGTAAGCTTTCCGCTTGCTTAAAAACAAGCCTGCAGCCGGCACGCAAGCCGTGCTGCTGGGTCAGAGGGACGCGTGTGAACTCGCAGGCTGCTTACCTCTGTTTCTGAGAGAGCTGGTGCTGTGCCACATCCTTTCAGCAGCCTTGGCGATGGGTGAGGATGAGCCCCGGCTTCAGAGTGCGGGTCGGCTGCTTCCTTCCTTCCCAGGCGAGCAAACACTGGTTCCTGGTTGTTTGAAGAAAACAAAAGAAAACAAACAANAAAAAAAAAAAAAAAAAAGGTGGGTCTGAGGTTTGGCATGCAGATGCCGCCCGGCAGCGTTTCTCTCCCTGACTTTAGGCATCGCATGTGCCCTGTACCGCCAGCCCCTGCGCAGGGGCCGGGGCTGCTGGCGAGAGCAGACCCCGTCTGTGTTTACATTGCTGCCCTTCCGCCCTCGGGGAAGCCGGGGAGCCCCCGCAGCAGCTTCCCGCCGCCGCCGGGCACCGCAGGGCTGCGAGGAGGCGCTGGCGGTGCCCGTGCCTCGTGGCGGGCGCACAACACCCAGGCTCCGGCTGCGGCGCTGCCAGCCCCGTGCGGGGCTCTCAGACCTAAACCAGCACTTTGTTCTTTCCCACCACCAAGACAGGCCAAGGAGAGGCTTCCTGAGAGTGGATTAATAAAATAGACAAACAGGAGGTCTGATTGATAGAATCCTCGGCAGTTTTGTGGTCCCGGGTGGGAGCCTGTGTTTGGTATGTACAGGACAGCTGGGGTTCCGTAGCGATCGTGTTTCTGGCCAGCTGCCTCCTCAGACCTGCGGAGGAGCCTCCTGAGGGTGTTTTCGGTGGGAAGGCGGGTGGCCCGGAGGGTGCGCGGGTCGGGTAACAGCTGCCGTGCAGGGAGCCGCGTAGGACGAGCCTGACCCTGGCACCAGCACCAGCGCAGTCTGGCCCCACCGCCGCCTCCATCCCACCAGCCG
Organism: Crypturellus undulatus; assembly: GCA_013389825.1. Classification (NCBI taxonomy): domain Eukaryota; kingdom Metazoa; phylum Chordata; class Aves; order Tinamiformes; family Tinamidae; genus Crypturellus; species Crypturellus undulatus. Next base: position 105,816 of record VWPW01030568.1, on the reverse strand, counting down.
CGAGGTGCCTCCGAGGCCGTACCCTGCCCTTGGGCCGCACCGAGGTTTCGCAGCCCCAAGAAGCCGCTGAAGGAGACGGGGAGCGACCGCAGCTCGACAAGGCGGCCGAGGCACCGCCACGCTGGTTCACGCTCGGGGCAGCCCGGCCCCGTGGCACCGGGGCAGCCACAAACGCTGCTCAAATCCCGCGTGGCCCCATCGCCAGCTGCCCTGGGCCCGCACGCCTCGTGCCTCAGCACAGCAGCCAGGGCAGCCAGCAAGCCGGCCCGTGATGGCTCTTGTTGTATTGTATTATTATTTTTTTAAATTTTATTTTACGAATTCAAGTGTTACACTTGATGCTGAGTTTACACTTTATACTTGATGGAATGTATGGTTTGTTCGGGAGGCCGCACTACAGCGGCGCGGAGCGCGCAGCAGTTGGGCCGGGAGAGGAGTCCCCGGCCCCTGCCGCGAGGGAGCCGGCCGGGGCGGCGCGGGAGCGCGGAGCAGCCGTGCTGGCCTCGCCTGTGCCAACAGCGGCAGGAGAAAAGGAAAAGCACAGAAATTCGTCGTACAGCACAGGCGTGCGCAGTTCACGCGCCCCGGGTAGTCAGGTGCCCCAGTGCCGCTGCAGGTGTTCGTCGGCAGCGTAACTGGAGGAGATGCGGTGGTTTTGTTCAACAGCAACCTTCTGTACAGGCAGAAAAACAAAAGTTTCTGCTTGGAAAAGTTGTAAGATATAATCTGTTTGAGTGGGTCAGCTCCTGTGAACCTCACTGTGTGTGTTTATATGACAAGAAAAACTAAATCCCAGTCCCGTTTGTATTTGTACTACTGCTTGTTTGCTACAGTAGCTTTAATGGTTTCTAGAGATGTAAGTATGTGTTGAAGCAGGTAGCGTAGCTTTAGCCTACAGCCTGGTGTAGGATTTCACACCCTTTTTCAGGTGTCCTAGCCGGCTTGGCTCTGTTCGTAAGTCATTTGAAGTCATGCTGGGACGTTGCAGTCCGTGAAGTGGATCTCACAAAGTGATGTGCAGTATAATTAAGTGACTGTAGCTCTTCGGGTAGGTTTTGGTCAGCACAGAAGACCGTCGGCGCGTACACCTGCACTACTCGCAGCCCGCTGTTCCTTCGGTACGCGGAGGAAAGAAAACACCAATCTGACTAAAGCTGTGTAGTGACAACCCAATGATCCTAATGTCTTCTGAAGTGAAAACCAACTTCTCTAACTTATTTTCACATGTTTACAGGCAAACTGCTATTGCAAACAGTATATTTTCTAACACTAGCTTACAGAGCATTATTTTGCCGTCATCTAGTGTAAAGTCAACTCCTACTAACGTGTAAAGTTGTTCCTGTTGTACAGAAGTTATCTGTTGTTTAAAATGAACGGTTTAAAAAAAGTGCAAATGGGAAGTGCGTGTCGGTGTTTGTATGGGTCTATTTAGAATAAAATGCGTTTGAAGGTACTTGAACCCGACCACGCGTCTTGGGGGACAGGGCGGCAGTGCGGAGTGTGCGCGGGGAGCAGGCGCTGCTGGGGCCGGCGCGGTGCTTTGGGACGCTGCGCGGCGCCTCGGGCCGGCGCCGAGTCAGCGCCCCGTGGGGCTGAGGCCAGCGAGGGCAGAGGGGAGGCAGCGCCTGGCACGGGGTGGCGCTGGCACTGAGCACCTGTAACAGGCTGTTATCAGGTGCACAGACACCTTAACAGAGCGTGTTGAGGGGATGGGGCCAGACTCATGTCAGTGGTGCCTGGTGACAGGGCGAGAGGCACCGGCCATGAACTGAAACACAGGAAGCTCTGCCTGAACATGAGGAAGGACTTCTTGGTCCTTGGGCTTGACAGAGCCCTGGAACAGGCTGCCCAGAGAGGCTGTGGAGTCTCCTTCTCTGGAGATCTTCCAAACCCGTCTGGATGTCATCCTGTGCCACGTGCTCTGGGAGCAGGGGGGTTGGACTAGGTGAACTCTAGAGGTCCCTTCCAACCTGAGCCATTCTGTGGCTCTGATTCCACAGAAAGCCCCAGTGAGTTTTTGCCTTCCCTGACACACAGAGGAGTCTTGCTGAACAGACCTAGCCAGTGCTTGCGCAGAAACAAGAGGCTGCCGGCAACCCTCCTGCAGCTGTCACCACGTCCTGGTACACCAAGCAGTGATGAAGAGCACATTTGGCAGAGCCAGCTCATGTCCAGACAGTTAACAGTTCCTAGATTAACTCTCCGGGAGAGATTTGAATGCCATTAATTCTAATTGTTACAGCCCTAATACACTATTTTCCTCAGAGGCCAATCTAAAAAAACTCCCAAAAGAAAATACAGTGCAAGTATTTATACATACCTACCATATAGAAAACCAAAAATACAGATGCTAGAGAGCAAAATTGAGTCAATATTAATGCCAATGTCACCACATGTAATTTAAATACTCAGTTGTCTATTACTACATATTAAAAGAATAATGAATAACCTATTAAAAGAAATGCCCCTACAGATCTCACTATAATACATCCTCACTGCAATATCTACTATCATAAAAAAATCCTTCACACATTTATCCTATTAAATTGATAATGAAGAAAAAAAGACAAGGGAGGTTTAAAATATATATATTAAATCTTGAATAAATAGATTGCATTGTAGTTAAGTAAACAGACACAGTACCAACAACAAATACAAACTTATGTTCACCAAAGGTGAAGGTATTTTCTATAATTCATCTCTACTACATTTTTTTCTTAAGAACCTGATTATTGCTTCTTCCTGTTATAAAATATTTGCAAAAATACAAGAGGCACATTGTCAAGAATAGTAAATCACAATTTTCATCACTTTTTCCATTACATTTCATCCCATCTATGTTCATGGGAACTTCAAAAATAAAAATCCATTGTGATAAGGCAACCCGGAAAACTCCACATCAATACAATAACTTCTACACTGAAGGGGTAAGAGGATATTATCAAAGATGTTGTAAAAGATTTTTCCATAGAAGTTGACTTTATGTTTTAAATATCAGCAAAACACAAACCTTGAAAGACATTCTTAAAAGTTTTGTGCAAAAAGATTATTCCTGATGCTTTGACTTCCAGGTAATTTTATATAAGTTCTTATAAAAGATTTTCAAAACGGAATTACTCTTAGAATGCTTTTGGCTTGAATCATTCTATTTGCTAATTTGCTGCTGCCTATCAAAATACATACAAAACCATGCAGGATAGGTTTTGTGCTACTGAGGCACACACACGAGCATGGTTTTGGCAAAATATTAAATAAAAAACATGCATGAAAGATAAGCTGTTGAAAACTACGAGCAGGTAGAGGTTGCACGTTTATTGCGAGCCCTCGCTCGGCACCCTGTCCTCCCCGTCTCGCGGCTCCCTCAGCACGACGCTGCGGGCGCCCCCCGCACTGTGCGCCCTCGCGGGCCCCAGCTCCTGCAGCTGCCTCCTCTGCGCCGCTTCGAGCTCCTCCAGCCGCTTGCGCAGCAGGGAGAGCTCCCTTTGGTGCTGCTCCTCCTTGAAATCAAAAGTAAAAAAAAGAAATTCTGTTACATTTTGAACACCTGCAAGGAGCCAACTCGTTTCCATTCTCAATAGAAACTTTAAAACATAATTGCGCAGTTCAGAATGCCCTTATCTTTTAAAAAGTTTTTTCCACAGTTTTTGTGGTTCGTGTTCAGGCAGCTGTCACACAGAGCATCACCAAGAAACGTGCGCACACACATCCCGGCTCAGCGCACTGCGCTGGGGCCTCGTCTCACCTACCTAGAATCTGTAAGTTCAGCCTGGTCAGCCCTAGCTAGAGATTTTCTCTCCCAGGAGCTCACTGAAATAAAGTACCTTCAACCACATGAGGTATCAAAGGCAGCAAAACTCTTTTTTACTAGCGAAAACCTGATCTGAAAAGTAACACAATGGTACTTCCTCATCCAGAAGGAAGCATTCAGCAGCCACTCAAGAAATGGGCGAGTACTGAGAAGAGGATTAAATCTGCCTGTTTGCAGTGGTCTGGAGTCCTGTGCCCTTCTGTTTCAAAAACTCTTGAGGAAGGGAACAGCACTGGGAGCATTCCTGAAAGCTCCCATCTCCTGTTCAGAGATCAAATATTCCTTCCTTAAGACTTAGGGCCTACTAATGCCCTACCACCCTCTTTGGTTGCCTTAGCTTCCCCATTGCAACACACCAGCACCTGAAGCAGGGGAAAGGAGACCTCCAGGCCCGGGGGCAGCGCAGATGATGACGCTGCCATGGCTGGATTGAGTGACGGTATGTCAGGGCTCAGAATTAAACTCCGGAACTCATTGTGTCGGCGCTGCAAGTCCTTCAGTCTCTTCTGGAGGCGAGTGTATTCCTCGTAGGAAACATTCTGCCTGTGAAATAAGAGATGGGTTACGGATCAAACACATAAGCAGACCTCTCCAGAAGTGCTCCGCTGTCTACTACATTTCAGAAGGAAGACAATATACCAGAAGGAACTGAAGATACAAGATCTCTTTACATATTTCTGCCTAAATCTCTATCTCGAAGTCCCTCTTCACCTTAGGCTAACTAAATGCTGTATTATGGATTATAAAGTATTCAGTAGATAGAAGAAAACATCATTTTAATAGAATTATCAGCAGTGAGTCACAGAAACCACACTGAATTACTTATTTGAATCAAGCCCTCCCTAGGTGTTCAGTGGAGGGAAAAAGGCCAGGAGCTTGGCTTTCCAGGAGAGTGTTAGTCTGTTTACTTGCAATTCTTCAGTCTTTTCCCATCTTCTGTTTATTTTCATACTCTACTTCCAGCTCTAATACTGCTTCTCTGTGACACCCCCTGTTTTTTTTTATATTTTACCTGTCTTCCTTCTTTTGAAGGGAGCACTACAACTACAGTTATGTTGTCTTCAGATACTCTTTCTCCATTTTTCCCTGAAAAGAGACTGTCCTGCAGCTGTCTTGTGAATGACCACACAAACATAGCTGTCATAGATAGACTCCATTCAAAGAAGAATTCTAATGCTGAAAATGCCAACCAGTTGGATCTGAGTTACTAAAGTAGCAGATACTTTATAAAATACTTACCTGAGAGTCTGATCTTGGACATTTGTTACCTTCCAAAGGATATATATAAGCTAAGAGAAAGCAAAGTTTATTACCTATTTAGCACCTGATTTTCTTTTTCCAGTTCTTCTATCTTGGCTTCCAAGAGCTCCAGTTTCTCTTGCATCCTCCTGTGTTTGTTATCATTGAGAGTCTTTCTCTGTCAAACAAGACATTTCTAATTGAGTCATGTAATACTTTGATATACTAGATCCTGTCAAAGTTAAATCTATATTGCACATGCTCTCAAGCTGTGACACTTTATAGGATTTTCTTATTTTAACCGAAGGCCTTGTACTGTCTGATGGTTCTGGAGCCCGTGAGGGGAAATAGAACTCAAAAAGATAAAAAACGTATATCTTTTAGGCACCATCAAGATAAAGGAGACCATCTTGGTATCTGAAACATCATCTTACTAAGTAAGGAAGAGTCCACTCTTAAATTTAACTACATATGCACAAGAAAACTCACAAAATCTTTGATGACAGTTCAACGAAGTTGTTGGCTGTAATATTCTTTTACATATCCCTTCAGCCTATTTCTATGCTAATCTCAAGGAACCTGATTATTTTGTCTAACAGATTGCAAATAAACCTTTAAAACAATTCTAGTCACCCAAAATAAACTGAGCTTTTCATATTCTGCATCATTCACAAAGGAACAGTCAACATGCCTTTTTTTGAGCAACGGCAGCTCGACACAGCTTGTTCTTCACTTGGTTGTATTTCTCTTCCCTTTCTGTGATACGCTGAGTAAGTTCGTGCTTCTCCTCCAGCCATTCAATACGTTTGTATTCTAAAGTCCTTAGAAAAACCAAGCAAAGAGATCAGAAAGTTACACAGACGAAGCAGCGCTTTGGATTATTTTTATAGCTACTGAAATAGTTGTTTATTTTTACAACTCCTGCCTTATATATTTAAATTTACTTGTGCTCAAGAGTCACCAGATTTGAGCATTCCCTGCCTGATCTGGGACATGAACTGTCTTAAAAATCTACCACACAAAACAATCCAGTAAAACTTAAGCATGTATTTGGTTATTTTTGCTATGAAACACTACACAGACACTTCAGACTAATGAATCTTTAACTACCAGGAAGGTGTTCATTACTAAGGCCTTGAACAATATTTGGTTTCCATCAAAATTTATTACCATATTTTGATTGCATATGGTAAAGCTCATACAGCAATGAAAAGACTGTAAAAAAATAATTAATCGCTAAATTGATTAGATTTTTTACTTAATGGGAGCCAAGTACTGCCAGTACATTTACTTAATAATGCCCCAAGAAGCTTTTATTTGCTTCATATCAGCTAAAAGGATCTGGTGAGAGGGGAGAGGAAAAAAAATATATATATATATATATATATTTACCAGCTTGGTCCCTAAACCTTTTCAAAGCATAATACTTTTTTTTTAAACACTTTTTTCCACTTTATGCTAAACACACAAGAACTGTGTGCAATCTTACAAAAAAAGGTAGTAGAAGTTTGGCATTTACTTCAACAGAAACAAGATATTTTATAGACATAGTGTATCGCCTCATGGCATATACCTAACAGAAGGTAAAACCATTTTCTACAATTGTCCTAGATTTCCTGTTCAGGCCTGATTTCAGGATTTATTCAGAAATCACAACCCACAGTTAGTGGATACATGAAACAGACAAAAAAAAGAGAAAAAAATACTTCTCTGTTTCCAGTTGAGCTCTTTCTGCTTGACTCCTTGCATTTTGACATTCTTGTTTCAATCTCTCTACCATTTCTTTCAGCTTTTGATTGGAATCCAGTAAATCATTTTCTGAATGAGAAAGTGAGGCAACTTGGAGCTGCAAGTCATGAATTTGCTACAAAGAAAATCAGGTTTTCATTTGAGAAGATACAGAAATAATTACCAATGAATTCTGAGAAACTAGGTTTTGATGAGCCTTTGTTATTTGCTCTGTTTCTGCTTAGTAAACAGCCTCTCCAGAAGCTTTATGGTAAATCACTAGACAAGGAAAAAGTTTCCTGTTGTGGTTAAAATGAGAAAGAGGGGCACAAGTCACGAGCCTCTGATATGTTTCCTAGGATCTAAGGCACCCTACAGGATGTCCTAGGCCTGTAGAGAAGTAGAGCAGCAACCAGAGAAAGCAGCCGAGCTCTAGAGCTGCACAGACTCATCCCTCTCACATTGCTGACTCCAGCTGGGGGCAGCTTGGTGGTTGGAACCGTTGCTTTGCAAGAGCAAATAACTAAGAAGAGTCTTGCAAGCCAACAACGCCACAGTCAGCACATAGAGATGATGACTGTTTTCCTTTCTTTTTCCTTCTGCATATGTGCACTCACAGATGCTCCAGATTTCTGGAGAAAAGATATATTGACTTGAATTTCAAGTGCATGCAGCTTGTGCTGCAGACTTCTTTGATGTACAGTATGTTCTTACTTAACTAAATAACGGTTTAGGCAAGCAGGAGTTAAGAGAATAAGGCTTTATTTCCAGCACTGTCATCAATTCACTTTGCAATGGAAATACACCTCTTTAGACTAGTTTATTCATTTATGAAACAACTGTTGAGCACTTGAGGAACTCAGATGAGAGGCACAGTCTAAATGCAAAGCATTAACTAGAAACAATTTATAAATCTCCATGGCAACTGAATCTCCAGTTAAATAGTGCATAACCGTGCTCAATATACCAGTCTATAAACATCCAGCTTTGAAATCCTCACTACATACAAAATGCATACAGCAAAAGCTGTAATCCATTTATACAGGTCTAGAAAGCATATGTGATTCCTGTTTTATTTTTTTTTTCCATTTAAATATCTGCTGTATATATACTGTTTCTCAGGAAGAAAAGCCTTAAAAATTCAATCTAATCTTCAAACACTGGACTTGGGCAAGAAAGATGGAATTTCTCTATAAAACATTACAATGCAGTAAACCCTTACCTGTTTTAGATCAGCAGCTTCCGTTTTCTTCTCTTCCAGCTCCTGTGTTTGAATAGCTTGCTGTTGAATTTTTAATCTAAAATTGTATACAACATCCTTATTTTTATCTAATTAAAATACAACTGTTAGAAATGTGCACACTTCTGTCTGGCAACAGGATATATTGCATAAATATTCAGCAGTCTTTCAATTTACTAAACAATAATTTAAAGGGCTATTTTTATTGATAACTAGAATTCATATTGGTGATAGAAATATTTTGATTTGTTTGCTGTTGGAATATGATTTTCTACACCATGCCATTTATATGAAGATCAGTATGATAAAAAGAGTAAAACAACTTCACTCTAACAACCAATTCAAAGAGGGGACCTATTACACTTTTGGTTTACCAGTTGCTGATGTTACTCCAACTGTGGAAAAAACGCTATGGAGCCAATGTGGAGTCAATTTTATTGTAAAATTATTTCTTTAAGATGTTTATTAAAAGCAAAAAGGTTTTCTTTCAAACTTCTAAAATTTAATACTTTTATAAACAGCATATTTTTTTATTTTACTAAGATAATCATTTCATTTACAATAACGCATTTATTTACCTATAAATAATAATTCTTTATACTGAAAACTGTAAAGAAATCAGGAGACAAGTCTTTGTGAAATTTGTTTGATGGTTAGAAAAGCCACATTACCGTAGTCGCTGAAGTTCCTTTTTGGTAGATTCTTCTGCCATCTGTGCAACACGCAGTTTCTCTTCATACTGATCTCTTTCAGATTGCCTCCAAGTATCTTGTTCAGCTTTCACCTTCTCTAGCTCAGCTAATCTGTTCTCAAGTTCCAACCTGACACAGCATTCAATATTTACAAAAAAGCCATGTCAAATGACAACAAAAGTGTTTAGCTGCTAAGAATATTTAAATAAGTTACTCAAAAAGTCTTCCCCAGCCCTTTTAGAATTTCAGCAATAAATCAACAAACATACTTTTCATCCTGTAATACCGCAATTTTTTCAAAAACTTCCTCTTTGGCAGCCTGCACTTTACGAATTAGCTCCCGATCCTTTTCAACTAAAAGCACCTTATGACGTTCAACAGCTGCTTTAAGAATTTCATTGTCTGATAACAAACCTGAATTAAAAAAAAAAAAAAAGCTATGATTGTTATCAACATGAGGATATCCAGTATATAATGACATTGTACACTAGTAAAAGGGAGCCAAAATTCACAATCCATATTCCAACATGAGGGGGAAAAATGCAATAGATTAAGCCTTTTTTAGTCTAACAGCAGCATGTTCATAAACTTTTGAAAAGCAACTATTATGTGGGAATGTCTGGCTACACAGGCTTCTTATTTTAAGAAATGCAAGATAAACAATTGGTATTATTTAAAATTCAGAGCAATTTCTGTTAAGCAGCTGTGCCTGGATAAAAATGCTCTACCATAGCTATGAAAGATAGAAAATGTATTATTTTCACAGAAGAAGAGATGAATTATATGGAAACAAAACCAGTCAACTAGTGAAACTGCAGTAATCAGTTTACAGCAAATCTCCCATTTTCACTAGCCAATTTAGATGCGGGAAAAATGGAAGAAGCACCAATATTATTTACATGTAACATCATTTACAAATTGGGGGGGCAGGGTTGTACCACCATTAGAAGTAGAAATCTCAAAAAACTACTCCACAAACTTGAGAAAACATTCACAATAAGAAATCCTACCAAATGAAGTAATTCTGAAAGTTGTGACTCTACATGCAAAAACTAAAGATGCAAATAATAATAATAAAAAAAATGCAGTCCTGGCTTCTGTGCTCACCAGCAAATAGGAAAACACTCTATAGCAGTGACTGCTGTTTATTTTGCTAATTCAGTGATATAAACTGGATTCCATCACAATTTAAGTTAGCTTACAAGCAGATAATTTTGTGAAATTTAAATTCTTGTTTGCATCTATTTTCATATTTTTTCTGCTCCAACATTTTTAGTTTGTAAGATACTACAAAATTGTATTGTCAATACAGAAATCGACACTTTTTAGATGCTCTCAGGAAAGTAAATATTAAAGCATGTGAACAAAAGCAACTGCTCCTGGAAGATGACAGTACCATTTAAGTGTTATGGCACAGACTCGTGCGTTGAGAACAGTCCACCTGAGAACTGCGTGCTGATTTAAATCATCAGCATATAACTAGTATCAGAATATTAGTACTAGTTTCACTCTGGAAGGTTGTTTCAGATTGCTTATAGGCTCACATTTGAATTAGGTAGCCTACACCACTGCCTATTTTACTTCACCAATGATCTAAAACCTATATTCTTTTTTCACGTGAGCACCTTACTTGACTGTCTGTTTCATAGATGCAAAATCACAGAATCACAGAATGGTTGAGGTTGGAGGGGATCTCTAGAGATCACTCAGTCCAAACCCACCCTGCTCCAGCAGGGACACCTAAAGAAAATTAGAGCACAAAATAACCAGTAAAACCCTAGATATGTTAAAGTCTCAAAGAAAGTGAAAGTCTGAAAAAAAGTAACCTATAAAATACATGTTTTGAAAATGATTATGTTCAAATTGTATCAAAAATTCACTAATTTATATTACTGTAAATTGTTCTGTAGTTGTTCTTTCAAATCCACCATCTGGACTAGAAGTAGAGGTTAAGATTGCTGGGGGACAATTAGAGGAAAAATAAGTGTAATATCATTGGATAGTAACTAGAACTTTTGTAACTGGAAGTTACCCAAGAAACCATTAGAAATTAATCGCAGATTTTACCATCCATTTCACTTTGAATCCTGTTTCGCTCTCTCTCTACCTCACTCTTTGTTCTTGCTGCCTCCAGTTTGATATTTGTTACTTCTAATTTATGTGAATGTTTAAGTTCTTCTACCTATGAATTGGAAAACAAAAATCAAATCAAATGAAAATAAAAGTAATTAGCAGCTTCAATGAACATTTTTTTCAAATGATACTTCACTAACAAGAAAAACTTCTAAATGGCAACCTATGCTTGTTTTACATATTTCTTTAAAAGTTTTATTTTATCCATTGCTTTCCTGAAAATCATTCCAGAATATCTGCTTTCATAGGTCACTTTAATGACGTTCATGCAGACTCTGTACGACTAAAGGTTATTGACATGATCTGATTCCTCAAATGATACTCAGGGCTACTATAAGTTTTTATTAATTCCTTGAGTCAGACATTGACAACTCATGAATAAACTTCCAGTCATTTTAAAAGGTAAGTTTTTTTAATCATGATTAAAAAAAAGAATAAAATCAAATCAAATTTGTAATAAAATACAAAATGCATTACAAGAACCAGGCTGTCTAATTATCGACATGTACTCCAAAGCAACAGTTTGTGATAACAAACTACAGAATGGAAAGGTTATTCTTTTAAAAACAAATACTACACATTCTGCAGAATCACGCTAGAAGAAGTTAGAGGTATTCTCCCTAAAATGAAACAAAACAGTGATATACAAAACCAGAGTATCAGTTATTTCTTCAAGTCATTTCCATTTGACAATATCCTGGAGTGCTACATTACTATCTCAAAATCCAGGTTATCATAGTTTTAAAGTGTCTTTTAAATCAAATACTTCTCTACAACTGTGACATGCACATCAAACTGCCTCATAGAAGCAGCAGTTTTAAGAACACCAAATTATCAAAGACAATTACTGCTTGCATGGAAACTTTCTATAGTTTAGGCATTTCTACACAGTAATTACACGGTCAATGAGAATTAAGTACCTAAAGGAAAGCACTTATAATGAAAATCCATTCACAGTGACAAATGTAATTACAACCTGCTAGCATATACAAGCAGCAAAAGGTTAAGAATGACACAGTAGCTTATTAAGTAACTACACTGTGGATTTGGTTACTTAAATATGAAGCTGAGAACATTCCAGGGCCACCTGCAAAATTTTAAGGTGGCTTTTTTAAGGCACAAAATCCCGAAGATAAATGTGTATACTAGTGCTCGAGAATCAGACTGAACTGGCACAGAAAAGTCCTGGGGAAGATGGTGTTCAGTAACGTGTTTCTACTCTTTCTCCCTTCAAGAAACACCAGTGAGTATTTTATTTTTCTCCTACTTCTGCAGGCAAGCAGAGAAGACCAGTCAACACAATGTCAAGACTGTGACCACATATTCCATATATGCTAAAAGGTAAAAAAGGCTTAACAAAAAAAGGGTTTTTTTTTAATGAAGATACAAAGACTTTTTTTTTTTTAATCCATGACTTTACTTCCCATTTATTATTCACACTCGACAAGTTAGACAGGTTGTAAACCTGTCAGCAGGTTTATAACAGTGTTGTAGTTATATCCTACATGTTATATCCTAGCTCTTATGGTAAACTAGACTTTCTTGGATTCAGGCCAAAAAATTGAAATAGTCCACACACAGCGATTACAAGCGCTGAGTACTGCAAAGCCTGTTTTGAATGACTTCTGAGACTATTAGGAACTATGGAAGAAGTCAGAGCACTTTTCCTGTATTTTATCTTCTCTGAGGCCTATTACGCCAGGATTGACTGTCACAGCAATACAAAGCGCGTGTCTGCTTTTGTGGAAAGTATATTCAGAAATTCAGGAGAGCTTTAAGTCAGCCTAGAGGTTAAATCAATTCTGCATTCAACTAGAAGTACAGGACCAAACTTAACCTGAAATCTTTCTAGAAGAGCGAGAAAACACAGGGGATTAAACTTGCTACCGGAGCAGACAGAAACATTTCCAACACAGCTACACTGGCATCAACCCAAGCAGAGTGCAACTACTGTGATTCTCCTGCTTGTAGTAGGACTTAAAACTCCGCAGGTGACTGCAATGCCAATTGCTTCTTGTAGGCAATGCAGCACTTTCAGCACAGACTTTTTACAGCCTCCAGAAGCCATATCTTAAAGAAATATATACCTATATTTTTTTCAAGTTCCACTCCACTTTATGAAAGATGAAACATTGTTTCCATCAAATAAGGGTATCCTCATGAGTAATAAAAATATGAGTGTAAATACATTTCTTCAAGCACTTTTCTGTTTAGAAAAAATAATCTAGAAAATGAAATAAAAAGGGTATAACCATAGTCTCTCGAGATATGCCTAAGCCTTTCCTGTAAAATCACATATTTTAAATATACCAACTGAAAATGGAAAAAAAAAAAAACATTACTTTATTCTTAACATAAAGGCAAAAAAAAAAAACCAACAAACAAACAAACAAAAAAAACCAGGAAAAATGTGTTTCAGATATGATAAAAGGACTTACTTTAGCAGCTAATGAATTGACTTCGCGTTCAGATTTGTGAAGTTTGCTGGTTAAAAGAATGTTTTGCTCATGGCTCATCTGCAGTTCTTTCTCAATGCGATCCACTTGTTGTTCAGCTGACTTCTTTTCCGCCTTGAAGAAAGAAGTTGTTTGTAAGGTTTCTGGAGCAGTGTATTCACCTGTATGGTTCAAGTTCTTCCCTTTCCGGACATTACTGCCATCATATATACAGAAAAATGTTTATCTTTGCTGGACAATATGTTCCAATAGAATAAAGTACTCAAAAGTAACAGCTGTTTTTTTTCTAACATTGCTCATATACATCTTCAATTTACAAGACAGAGGTAATGAGACTTATTTAAAACGCAGCAAGTATTTGTATCAGTAAACTGCTGGGATCTAAACATGGGTATGCACTAAGCAGCACTCAAATATGTCATACGTTCATCTGCACAGTTATAATAACTGAAGAGTTATGGAGAAGGAAAAAAAAAGCTAATTATTGCTTCATGAAGAGGAAAAAAAATGTAATTATTGCTAATACAGACTCAAGATCCTGAGCTTTAATAAATTATCAAAGGATGGAAAATGGCAGCTCATGAGTTCTGTTTGTTTTTAAAGTTGAAATTGCAAAATTTGCAATTTGCAATAGAATAGAATCAGTGCCAAAATTACCATTGATTTCAGCAATAGTTTCATCAGGCCAAGTGATTACCCTCATTACCCTCCACAAAGAGGTAAAATAAAAAACAAAAAGAAAACAATCTCACCTCTAGAGACCTGGCCATAGTCTGCATCTCAGCTAGCTGTCGTACTTGGACCCTTTGAACATTTTCTGCTTGTGCACCACAGTTGTCTCTTTCTGCTCTTAGTTCTGCTACTTCTGCTTCCAAGCCTTTCAGCTTCTGATGCAGTTGTGCCTTTTCTCTGGAGAGTACCTCCACGCGCTTACTGTCCCTCGTGGGATCAACGCTAAGCAGCTGACTATGGAGTTCTTCTTTATCTTTATCCAGCCTTGTTATCTAATAGTTGTTAATCAGAAAACATAAACCTCTATGTTAGTTGGCTGCCAGACAGTAAAAAAATATTCTGGAATAAACAGCCATGTGCATTTAAAAATTAAGAAAGAAATTATATTTATGTTTATTTTCCTTATTAGAATAGGGTAACTGAAACTTTTTTGCTTCGGTTTTCACTGATGAGGCTTCTCCTCGGGCCTCTTAGGTCCCTGAATCTCCTCAGAGTTTGTGGAAGTACTAGCCACAGTAAAGGAAGAAACAGTTAGGGATCATTTAACTCACTTGGACGCAGACAAATCTATGAGATTATGTGGAATACCTCCAAGGATACTGAAGGAGCTGGGTGATGCCATTCAGAGATGAGAGAGAACACCTTGCAGAAGTCATGACAGATAAAGAAAGTTCCTGATGACTGGAAAAGGCAGACATCACTTCCATCATCAAGAAAGGCAAGAAAGTCAAGAAAGCAAATCCAGGTAACTAACAGTCCATGGCAAGTCTTCCTAAAAGCCACTTCTTAGCACACGAAAGACAACACGCAACTGGAGACAGGGCTTACCAAGGGCAAATCATGGCTGACTCTAATTCTCTGCTTTCTGGGATGAAGTGGGTGGTGCTGTGGACAAGGAGGTGACAGTGAAAGTGGCATAGTTTGATTTTAGCTAGGTCTTTGATCCAGTCTCCTATTGGTCTCCTTATTGGCAGCTTGATAAGATATGAGCTAGATATATGGATGATAAATTGGGTAGACACTTGACTGCACTGCCAGGCTCAAGAGTTCTGATCAGTGGTGCAAAGTCCAGTAGATGGACTGTAAAAAGCAGGGTCCATCAGAGATCAGTATTGGATCCAGCACTGTTTGATGACTTCATTAACCACCACGATCACAGGATGGAGCACATTCTCAAAAAATTGTAGATGACATCATCAAACTGGCATAAAAAAACAATATACTGGAGGGCAGAGCTGCTATTCAGGGGGAAGTAGACAGTCTGAATAAATGGGTTGACTGGAACCTCTTGAGGTTCACAGAGAGCAAGGACGAAGTTATGGGTCTGGGATGGAGTAACCCGGTGCAGTGGTAGTAGCTAGGACCCACTCTCCAGCAAGCAGCTCCACAGGAAAGGGTCCAGAAGGGGTGGAGACTGTCCTGGTAGACACCAAGCTGAACACAAATCAGCAACGTGATGCCCTTGCAGCAAAGAAGGTCTACTGGCATCCTGGGGTGCACTGACAGAAACACAGCCAGCATGTCCCGAGAAGTGACGAGCAGTTGAAAGACCATACCTGGAGTGTTAAGTCCAGTAAATGAAGGATATTGTCACACACCAAGCAGAAGGACACCAATATGGTCAGGGGATTGGAGGTTAGCCTGAAAGAACCAGGCCTGTTCAACTTGGAGAGAGATGGCTTAAGGGTGACCCTACTCCATTCTACAACTACCCGATCGAAGGACACAGAGAAGATGGATCTAGACTCTTACCAGGGATGATAGGAAGAGAGGCAACAGACTCACCTTGGAATATGCCAATTAGATATCAGGCTTTTTTTATTTCTTTAAACCATTAGAGTGGTTAAATACTAGAACAGATTGTCGAGGAAGACTGGTAAATCCCCATTCTTGAAAATATTTATGATTTTACTGAACATGGCTCTGAGCAACCTGATCCAATTAGACCTCTTCAGAGCAGGGTGCTGGACTAGATCTATGAAGGTACTCTACAACCTCAACTATGATTCTACAATTCTACAGTTACAACAGGACTCAAATCTACCAGTAGCTCATGGATAGCATGATTTGCCCTATCAGTCAGAAGACTAAGCAATAAAGAAAATTGCTGTTGCAAGTTAGTAAAATAGACATGAACTAATCCTGAGATTGTAACTGATGAACATAGTCTAAATACAGAGTTCTGAATATTTCAAAACAAGTTATATGGACTGAATACAAGGTGAGGATTAGTGATGAGAGAATGAGAAAGCAAGGTCTGGAAGAGACTGAGTTCTCTCAATATTTGGAAACTATATTCTGAACTCTGAATTGTAGCAGTGCGCTTTTAAAAATTCCATTAAGGATCTCTGTGGAAAAAAAGTAAAATTCTGCAGCAGAATCCCTCCAATTCCTTTTATATGGAGATCCAAGAATTACTGCATAACATCATTTAGGAATTGTGATGCTTTTGTAGTCTCCCTGCGCCAAACGGTGTGGGACGGTAAAAAGGCTGCAAGAACTTGAGCATTTCTCATATTCAGCTGTAGCTTGAGAGAGTGGAACTAGGACACATTGTGCCCTGGGCTCAAGGTAATCCCATCCTCTGTAACTGTGCTAGTCAGCTGCAGAATGAGCACAAGTCCAACAAGGCCAAGAGAAGCAGCCTGTAAAGCTGCACCTGAGGGGAGTTCTGAGAAGGAAGACTCTTCTGTTGTTAATGTGTTGCGCTTGTGAATTCAGATACATTTTGAAAGTGATGATTGCTTTTGATTTTCATTTGGACTAATACATTCCATTCTGGCATCTTGGGATGTGCTCTGAGACAAATACTTAAAATGACATATGCAAATGATATATGCAATTCTCATATACACCTTGGCATATATTTAAAACATACATAAGCTGGCAATTTTTTAATCATACTTTTGCAAGCCCAGTTCTGAAACGAAAACAAACAACAACAACAAAAAAGATTTATCCAGAAATTAATAGAATTTCCACTGTCCTTTTGACCACCACTGTCACAAACCAACTTAATTTCAAAATTTACCTTTGTCTGACATTAAGAATATCTTCTGTTGCCTTCCCGTTGGATTAGTTGATATATAAGTAATTTAAAATTCAAATTACATCAGTTGATCAGATAACCTATTAATTTCAGATTAGTGCACTGTCTCAAACTCTACCTTAAATGTGATTTAAAAAAGGCATTTAAGCAAAGGCTGTCACTTATCAAAAGGGAAGTCTATTCTTATTTATAACAGTATAAATGATATTACAACACATCACTCAACAAGCCTACTGAGACAGCTTAATTCTCAAAACATTTTTATGACTTAAGAGAAACAAAGACTACATGATGAAATCATGGCAAACTGACATATACATTATGAAATTATGGCAAACTGACAACATCAAAGCATCAACATTTTCACAATGTTCATGCAACTTTGTCATCAGATACACTTTAAGTTACTGTTAACACTTCACATACCTCAGCCTCATATTTTATTTTTTTCTCCTCCAAAATACGTGCATGTTCCTCCTTTTGATGTTCAAATTCTGACTTCAGAAAAGTATTCTCATAACGAAGTTTGTTATATTCTGTTCTGTATTTTTCCACTTCCTAAATTAGACAATAAAACAAATAGACTCAGAGAAGGTTTCAGATTTATTTCCTTCAAATGTTCATTCAGTGTTCCCATCACTTTTGAAGTTATACTTTCAAAGGGGATTCCTCTTTTGCCCTTTTCTTGGATTTCAAGATTAATTACTGGAGCAACAGCACTGGACAGTACCAGATGAGGACTGTTATACTTGTCCTGTCAAGTTCAGTTTTAATTTCCTAACATTTCTATTCTGAGGAATAATTATAAATTGGTCATCACTAACACTGCTCTAAATGAAACAAATTTAAATGCTTATTACTTACACTGTCTAGCTTGTTCATGCGCTCTCTCATAGGAGATTCCAATTCCTGCTGTATTTGTGCTCTTAACAATTCCAATTTTTGAGGAGTTATCACCTTAAGAAAAAAAGCTTTCAGTAACTAGTCATATTCATCTATTTTTACTGGGACAAACAGGTAACAATATTTCAAGCATGATTTTAGGAAACTGGTTGAATTTTCTATGTCCTTTTGTCTTTTTTCTCAATGGTCATTACAGAAGCAAAGGAACATGATATTAGCAAACTAAATATGTTATGGGAATATAAAAGAAGCCCTTAGAATGTCACATTTTTCTGACAGAACTAACAAAGATGTTGAAGTAAATTGCCAATGAATTTTTGTCCTTTTGGAAAAGAAAAAAAAAAAAAAAAAAGAAGTGTCATAAAAAGTAAAGCATTATTGTCTGGAAAAACTTTCCAAACGGTAAATAACCCAAACCCATTAGTAAAACTGAATAATACCAAGTCAGTTCCCTGTAAAACACATTGCTTGCAGTGCATAAGGAAAAAAATGCTATCTCAGTACCTTCTTTCAAGTGCAAATGTGAGGTCACACATGCAAAGCAGTACCAACATGGTTCCGGGTTTGAAGTGAAACTGAGATCAGGAAAGATTTTCTGCCTTTCTGTCAATACTACAACATGGTATTTTGGTAAGAATAGTCTTGGGTAGGGTCAATAACAGCAAATTAACTACCAAGTGGGTTTTTTTGGTGGTGGTGTTTTGTTTCATTTTTTAAAGATAGGCATACATTGATAACCTCTGACAGATCCTACTTTGCTCAATAGCTCTCATTTTAGTTCCATTCAGAGTCTAGGGATTGCCTCCATTCACCTGGGGATGCTTTAATAGATGCTGTATTTGCTTCCTAGGAACATTAGTTTATACAAACACTTCTAACACATTTCAGCAAGCAACCTAAAAGTTGGGTTGTTCAGCCATATCAGAATCATCACAATCTTGCCAGTTCTGAAAAGCTGATAATATCCAAATATACAAAGTGCTTCAGTAAATGCCAACTCCTGTAGAAGATAAAGAGTTCCTGGAAGGGAACACTATGTATTTCTTTTGATGATAGAGTGATCATTACAACATTTCACTGTTAGCAGATAACAGGCAAGAAACCAGCAAATAAATCTGAAGATAAAAGAGCTCTTATTTTTAACCAAGTCACTGAAAAGCCCTTACTAGTTGTAGCCAAAGTTTGCATAAGTAAATAAATTCCCATACAGTGATAGCACTATTAGTATCTCAGAAGATTTACAGGATTTGAGAAGGCATTCTCTCTAGGGAAGTCATTCATGAGTTGAAATCATTTAACCTAAATCTAGACACTTACATGTTAACCAGTTACCTTCAGATCTCTCTCCACAGAATCATAAATATGTCCTGCACTAGTTTAAAGAAATAAGCAATTATAGTAAACATAATCTAAGACATCTTAATTTTTTTTTAATGGCCATCATGAAAAGACACCAATATCTATTTCTGCACTCACTAATGATAACACATTTAGGATTGTAAGCTATCCACTAGAGCAGATGATTCTGCCTGTAACAGGAAAGAATGCACTGACAGAACATTTTCTCAGAGACTGAGAGTCTGACTATTAATGCAAAATACAAGAGAATATGAGAGACCAATTGAACAAGAAAAAAATCAACCCACAATCACTCCAGAGAAATATATGCATTCTTTATTCTACTAGATAAACAGAAATAGAAGTGTGCCCCCTAATACAACATTTAAATTCATATTAAGCTCTGCCAGTAACATATTTCACCTGCATCTTCAGTTCTTCCAGCTCTTGCGTTTTACCCAGCAACTCCTCTTGATATTCAGCAAGGAGAAATTGAAATTTGTCATGTACAGTTTGCTTTTCAACTAACAATCGCTTCAGCTCATCTTGCGATTTTGTATATTCCTCCTGTAACCTGCAAGACAAAGTACAAATTTACCGTTATTAACTTACTAACAAACTTACTATTAGTATTTATTTTTTTTAGTATTTATTAGTATTAGTTTTTATTAGTATTTATCCCCTGAAAGTAGAATGGTATCTATCTAAATATCACCTCCTTGTAACACATTGAAAACTGACACATTATTTACAAAAATATCAAGTATTTTGGAAACAATGCCTAACATGTATTAAGGTAGTTTAAAGGTAGTTTATTTTTAAGGTAGTTTATTTTTTTTTTAAACGAGCAACACTCAGATCTGTCCTTAAATACGGAAATAACTTACATACAAAAAAAAATACATGCTTCTATATAACACTTAACTTCACCTTTTAACAGCTACGATGAAGAAACACACTTAAAATAGCCTACCTTAAGTGTTCTGCCTTTAGAGTTTGATAATTTGCCTTATGGTGTTCACATCGCATTTTTTCATCAATCAAAAGTTTTTGCAGCTCTTGTGCATTAGCAGTGTCACCATTTCCAACCACAGGAGGCAGGAGGCCACCAAAAGTATCCATTTTCCAATGACTATTCACAATGATTATTGAGAAGATAAAAATTTACAACAAATCTATGACAGCATCCACTTTTATTTTTTCTGATGATGACATCCCAGAAGATCAAGTCACCTGACACAAACACAAGGACATATAATTAGCAATGAAGCATATCCATAATTCAAAGACTTAGCACACTGCTTTTGTTTCCAGCACAGAAGAAAGCTGCATCTGGAAGGTTCCTCCTAGAAACCTCCTACTGAATGGGTAGCTCTTC
The DNA here is from genome assembly GCA_013389825.1 of Crypturellus undulatus. NCBI lineage: Eukaryota > Metazoa > Chordata > Aves > Tinamiformes > Tinamidae > Crypturellus > Crypturellus undulatus. The sequence goes on along the minus strand of VWPW01030568.1, from coordinate 85,120 downwards.
TCTGTTCATTCTGCCTGCCCTGAAATTTGGTAGCCCTTGCAGGCCCACAGGACAGATTTAATAAATGAAATTATTTGAATCGATACAAAATAAGCACAGGCATCTCAGACTGACAGATACATTAATTGCTATCTTTACTTTTGGTTTTCACCAAGAATCAAACTGTGATGCTAATTATGCCCCCTTAGCAGGGGTTCAAATAGAGGTCACAGACTTCAGAAAAAGTTTTTACTAGTACTTATCACAGTCACTGTGTATTTCACTATCCTGACAAGTTGTTCTACTCAGTACACCATCAATTCAGCAGGAAGAACAGCACATGATTCGCCTGACGAATTCCTATCAAACAATCTCCAGAGAAAAGTTAAGGCTTCACAAGAAGCTATCTGCCAGACTGCCCAAAGCTCAGCTCTGAAGTACACCACTGACATGCATCATTTCCTCATTTTCAAAGTTTATTGGGCAGTTTCTTGTGCTCTTTCTGGAAAGAGTTTTGCTAAGTGTGACAATTCGAGATTGGTGAGAAAGCTGCAGCTCACCAGATGCTGAGAAATGGGGAAGTATCACAAGTTCAATTCTTTTCAATATTAGAAACAAGATACCGTATTAGACTCAGTGACTCTTCTAAAGGAGCTAGAGGAAGGAGTTTTTTACCAAATTGTAGGGAGGTTAAAAATCTTTAAAACTGAGTACTCTGCCATTTTAGGTTTTGGTATAACTAGATCATGACTAAGAACTCTGTATTTGTAGCAGTGTACAAAATAAAACTCAAAGAGGAGTAAATTTAAATTCAACATATCATTGCAAATACTTGACCTTCACATATAGAGTTAAATATATAATATTTCCTACATTTCACCCCCTGTTAAAACCTTTCATGGCCCCCACACTTAACATTTGATTCTATAAGCTTCTGACTTAAAAGTAAGATCAAAACACATCTTCCAGACAGGAAAAAAGAAAAGCATGTTTTTACCTATTCAACTAAATGACACAGCAACATATAAAAATAAACAAACAAACTCTTATGTTTCAGCTTCTTTCCTCTTTTTTTTTTCCTCTTTACTGCTGAGATGGGAAAAGGTCAGAGAAAAATCTACCAGTGTAAGCAACTGTTACTATAATAGCACAGGCAAAGTCATAGCATCAACTTCTTTCTCCCTAGTGGCTATCCTATTTGTGCATTCATTTTGAGAATAATTCCTATATTAAAAAAAAAAAAACTGAAGAAACCTCTACTCAATATAGTATCTATTCTTCATCCCTGAGTTTCGTTTTTTTGTTGAGAAAAAAGAAAAAGACAAAAGAAATTTCCAAAGTCAGGAATGTTACATTTTCAATGTGTAAACCAACAGCCATATGAGAAAAAGTGCTCGGTGATTCTAAGTATTCTAAGTACATAAACTATGTGAGACAACAGAAAGTTTTGGTACACAGAAAAAAATCCAGGCATCACATACCTAAGAATTTTTAAGCATACAGAAAGCATTATCAAGATCACTGAAAAAAAAAAAAGCCACAATATTTTCTCTCAGAATCTCCCTTATATTAACTATGAGAAGCAAACAAATCAAATTCAGAATTAGGAACACAGGATTTAAAGCTGGGACTAAATTCTCTTAGCTTATGTGAGCAAAAAGTACTTCTGAAATAGTGTTAATATATACAAAAGCAAAGACCCTCCCCTCCACACTCCTAAAAAAAGTTTTCCTGAGAACAGAAAAACTAAAGATAAATAGAAGAACAGAAATGCAACCTTCTGTACTCTCAGTTTTAATCTAATGGAGGTCAGAAATACACACTCATGTGACAACTTTTGCTGTTATCAAAAAGTCCACAGATTGTAAAGCATGACACACATCCTGTCATTTGCACAAGATTTCATAAAAAAGAAAAAAAGGAAAGCATGAAAAAATGTAGCTCACAAAACAGCTATTTCATCCTTTAAAAATCAACGCGGTAACATAGTTAAGGAAATAAGCTATTTTGGCTTACAGGGACATCTTGTGGCAAGTTTCATGATCTGCATTCCCAGGAACGATTATGAGAAGAACTACAAAATCATAGACTTCATTACTTTACTGCCCTTATTCCCTGAATCTCTCTACAGAAACATAATGTTTAACATACTTTCTTACAAATAAAAAAGTCACATTTAATTAATAAGCTTCATTTTCAAACATAAAATAATTCTGGCTGGTGAGCAAGAAGCATTTCAGGGCTACATAAGGCATAAGTATACAGCTACCAAGGTAAGAATCTCTTCTGTGCTAATGACATACAATACTTGCTCAGAGTCAATGATCAGATCTTAAATAACCTTCACAATTACATATTTCTAAAATTAGTTCTCCCCCTATATTTCACAAAATCACAGAATGGTTGAGGTTAGAAGCGACCTCTAGAGATCATCTAGTCCAATATTTGCCAGTTTTTATCATGTTACAGAACAGCAAACTTGTATGGGTTACCACAAATTCACCTTTTGGCAGAATTCTAGACCTCTTTATATGTTCACTTTTTCCCTCTCAAGGCAGTGAACATCTTGTGAAATAATACAACTATTTGTCTGAAAGAATAAGAAGCTCAAAGGAAGCACGCGGCCTCCTGCAAGTGCCTCTTCAATCACTCAACCTTCCCAGCCCTCCTTCAGAGCCTACACAGAGCAAGTCTAGTTAACGAACTAATGAGAAGGTACAACCCGGTTCAACAGCTTACTGTCACCAGAAATAGGAGGTTCCACTCCTTTTTTCCATCCTCACTCCTAGAGCTAAGCCCTTTCTGACAATTGATTTAGGTCACCAAGATAACAGAAAATTACCAAGCAAAAACCACTCAACAGTTTTATGTGAGGTCAGTGAGTCAAGTTGGCTCATGAAAAAATTCCAACAAGCTCCAGAACAGGGAAAGCAAAGAATGGAAACTGGTTAGGGTAAAAAAAAACACAGAGGCAAATTAATGGCCAGGAGGAGCAAGACTTGAAGAAATCAAGCAGATATCACATACCAGTTATCTTTTGCACTGTATCATGGCAAGATTCCTCCAAATACACACAAAAAAACTTTTGCTTACTAAAATGTCTTTCAAAGTTTTATTCAGGCCTACAGACATGACAGACTTGTCATTAGTTTGACACTCCACAACCAACACTCTCCTTTCATTTCTACTGACAAAGGATTTCATATTCATATTAAAGACTGACATATTCAGATAAGACATATATCACACTTAGTATACACACCCCACAGTGCCTCTATGTGCGAGAAAATAAATATGCACTTTGCTTATTTATTGTGGACAAGGAGCATGTGAGACAGAGCAAGTCACTGTGACATTTATGCTGTCAAATTTCCTTATGGATATAGAAGCTTTGTATTATGCTAACCCGTACTGCTTACTAATGCTGGTACTAATGCATGTATTAATACTAATGCTTACACTAATATGGGGGTCAAACACCATGAAATGCAGAAAAATAACCAGCATCCTCTGCACATAGATGAAGCTTGCTGGTGGAAAAAATAATGTGAGAATACACACACAGAGTGAGCTTTTTCTGTCCGTGAGCTCTGCTGTTTGTGCTGGGCGATTCCCAAGCTCAAGGGCCATCAGCCCCACTACCAGCTCGCGGAAGCCGCAGCAGCCGTTACCACCGGGCAGGGACGCAAAGGAAAAGGCAACAAGGCTGCAGCACCGGCTCCTGGGGAGTTTGCAGCTCCCCGCTCGGCAACGGCGGGTGTCGAGGAGCCGCGAGCAGGGCCGCAGCGACTCCCAGCTCGCAANGCCTGGGCGGGGCCGCCCCTCGCGCGTGCGCAGAGCCGCCCCTCGCGGCGCGGGGCCCCTCCCTGCGGCGGGCGCCTAACGGCCGTTGGGGGCCGTTATGGCCGTTGAGGGTAGTTGGGGTTGTGCGGTCCTCGGCGTCGTCCGCTCCAGTAGTTCCCGAGGAAAAGCGTCTGGATCCAAGGGTTTTAAAGAAGAAGAAGAAAAAAAGTATACACATTATGTTTTATATTCAGTAATGCTGAGTGACTGTACTATAGTTATTAATACCAAGAAGAATATTTTTGTGTAGTTGCTTAAAGTGAAACGTGTTTGTGGTGTTACTCACAATTACTGTCACTTTCTGACACCAGCTAGTGAGAACAGTTTGGTGTGAGCAAGATGTTTTAGTAAACTGCTGGCCAATGTATCTCTAAAATGTCTTTGACTAGGAAAGGTGATGGATCATCTGGATCAGTAATGACGTTCCCTTAATCTTTAATGAGAATTAAAATCAGCTTCCACTGGTATTTTAAAGTGTATGCATTACTGATGAAGGAAAAGGAAAGGGGTTTTCCTTACTCCCTAAGGAAAAAAGTGAGGGGAAAAAAATATTGTTGCCAGTTGGTTTATATGCATCTGGAGAAGGAATTACAATTGGCTCCCCTAGAGGTGGTTGTAAGCTTAGCTAACAAGGTCGCTGAAGCCTGTTAGTTGCTACCATAGCTACAAGGAGAGCAGAATAGTGTTTCACTTGCACTGGTGTGGTACTTATTTCGCTCCTAGACTGACTATGTATGTTTCATGTTTTGTAGATTTTAATAATAGCAGCATTCAGGCAATACGAATGTGTTAACTTGAAATAAACAGCATTAAAAGAAGCTAAAAAGTCACCTTACAAAATGAACTGTTTATTTTTAAACAGGTTTTTGAGGCAAAATGGATCTAGAAAATCGCCACAGTTCAACAAGGCTTTACACTGCAACTTAAAAAAATAATTTAAGATTGAACATACTTAATGTGAAAACAAAGGCATGCAACCTCATAATAAAGTTTGTTGCTCTCATCTCTGCAAAGTTTATCTGTTGACTAAAGCCAAACAGAAGCCGTGCAGGCTTGTATTGCTGCGTTGATGGGGTGGCAGGGTGGCCCAGGGTCTTTCCTCAGTGTTGCTTGTGCCAGGCTGCATTAGTGTTGCGCAGCTCTAACATACAGCAGACGATTAATTCACAAACTAAGCGTGAAATCAGGAATCTACATCACTAGAATGACCTCTGCATGGATCACGAGGAGGAAAAACAACCTCTAAAATGACTTAAGTTGCTCGAGCCAAAAGGTGGAAAGGGGTGTCTGCTGCTAGTGCCTTTGTTGCATAGCGGTGTAGTTTTTAGGAAGGCATTTCTATGCTCTGAGAGGGCTCAAGATGGTAGAACTTACACTACTTCATTTCTGCCTCCATAGTTTTCACCTTGGTCTGGATGGGCACTTGTTTTCCTCTGAGGCTTGTTCAGTTGCTCCCGTGTGAGCTGGTGTTTCTGTGGCACGGGTAGTACCGGGGCTCTGAGCCATCGCAGCCACTGCCTCTCCCCAGCCTCGCAGCAACGTGAGAGACAAGAGACAAGGTTTCCACCTCAGAGTGCTCCAAAACTAAGGCTGCAGATTGGGCTCAACCTGGCAGCCTTCAACAAGCAGAAGAGACAAAAACCAAGAGAGCAAAGGGAGCCCGGGCACCCAAGGAGGAGACGGCCAAGAGGAGGAGGAATAACAAGCAGATGTGTGGGGTTTGTGAGCACAGTGAAGGGAAAAGAAGGTCACAGGAAATGCAGCTAGAGAGCAAGAAGTGGGGAAAAAGCTAGAAAAGCAGTATTATAAATATTACAAGACGTAGGAAAAATATGAAAGAAAATGGCTTGCTGAGGAGAGGGAAAGTACTGGAGTTTGTGTGTTTTTTCTTTATGTCAGGCAGTCCAACTGCTAATTAGAATAGTACCTGAAGGAAACAGGAGAAATACCTTTATTGTATGTTGAATTGGAGCAGTGACAAACTCTCGCATATTATATACCTCTCAAAAGCATTTTTTTCTCTTGTGAATAGAAATTGATAAAACTCCATGTGGTAATAGTTTATTCTACAAAAATGTAGTATTTTTAAAACATATAAATGCATTGTGGGGCTTGTCTAATTGAGAACCCACATAGACACCCTCGGTGTTTTTGGTTTACAGAATTAAGAGGTTTTGTCTCTTTAGGTGCCATGTGGTATTAGCCCTGGATGGATCATCAAAGTTCACCCTTGCACAAAGAAGGCAGCATCTGACGGGAAGCCAAGGCGCTATAGCGCCCTGTGAACGCATCAAAAGAGTTTGCACTTGCACTCTTTGGGTGATGATAATGTGCAAGTCTGATTAAGAAACGTCCTGAGGAGTCTGTGAGCTCCCCTAGGCCTCCTTGCTGCCTCTGTTGAGGAAGCTGAGAATAGGTGCTAGATTAGGTAAAGCCTCAATCTCCTATAGCCCAGCAGCCTATTATCTTTATAACCTAGCCTATGTCTTTAGGCAGGGTATTGCCATTGCACATCCATGCTGCTGTGCATACCTGTAGTTTAATCCATGCTTAGTTTGTGTCACGTTGACCTGTATTCGATTTAAGGGGATAGAGGCCAGACAAGAGATTAGTGCTGGGAATGGCGGCTGAGCCAGCCTCGGAGCGGGCAGAGCCTGAGGTGCAGATGGCACTGCTCAGTCGTGGCGGAGAGGGCTGCGACTTGGCAGGGGCACTTCTCTGTTGGAGAGGCTGAGAACATACATTACTGTGTGGGGCTTGAGCAGGAAAAGGTAATACCTGCAGTCAGAAGATGCAATTACTCTTAAATGTCACAGTGCTTAGAGAGAAGCCATTCCCAACTGAACCCATAGGGAGTTTTGCCATTGACTTCAGTGGGGCTGGAATATAGTTCTGGGGCCAGAATATAATTCTTTAGATATTTTAGCACATAGGGCATCAACAGATTTAAGGCATGAGAGAATTTCTGAAACCACTGCTCAATCCCATGCGTTACATGGGCCTCTTGTGCTCTCTAGTTTTCTGTTCAGCGTGTGACTTGCTTAAGGATGGCATGTTAAGACTGCCCCTATATTTTCCTTTCTGCCTTTCTATTTCCAGATGCTAAAGCAGTTACCAGGCTGTGCTACTATTCAAAATCCAAGTTCTGAGGACTGAAAATAAATGCAAGTATTTTGCCTTATGCCAGCCATGGTAATCACGAGGCATATCAGCATTTGGATCATCACTAAATAGTAACAGTTTTCTGGCAATAACATAAAAATTTATCTTAGGTTTCTAATTCAGTTTTCCACAAAGGAAATCCAAGATGAGTCCAACTCCCTGGCAAGATAAAACAGTGTTTATACCGCGTGTTCACACCAGCTCTGGGGAAGAGCAGTGATGCCACCTCTGTTGAGGTTTGCAGCTTTGCCATGTCGTAACTGTAAATAAAACCCAAGCTACCGGTTTGGGTCCGAACAGCAATGGAGCTCAGTGCTCACAGTTGGTGCCTGAACATTTTGTATCTGTTTCAAGGCTAGGGCTCAACCGAGCAGCTATGCTATTGACCCAGCACTGAGACTTGGGTTTGAGCGATCAAGCAGCGAGCTTAAGAAATCCAACTTTGACCATGAAATGTAAATATCTTTATTTCAAAAATGTTAATGGCACCTTAGAAGCAGTCATGACTACACAACAAAATATACAAAGAATGCATTTGAATAGTTGCATCTTTCCACAGTGCCACACAAAATGAAAATTGCACACTGAGACAGTTAACTTCGGTCAACTAAAACAGACATTTTTGGTACATATCTGTACTACTAGGCCCAGATTCCCTGGCAAAAAAAAAAGAGAAAGGTGACATTGTGCAAAACTTTCCAACAACAGTACAACCGAGTATACTATACAGACAGAAAATCAACAGTAGAAGATAATTGGAGTATTCCTCATGCAGTCTTTATATACAGCATTGTTAGATATCCCAAAGTTACATTCCTTATAGTACTTTTTCAGGGAGAGTAAGCAATTCTATTTATAAAAACTACGTAAAATTTTATTAGTCTTGAACTGCTGTAATCAAAAGTTGCATGGATTTTCTCCTGGATTCTACTCAGCATCAGAGACCACAGAAATTTTACTTGAAAACAAGCCTTTTGCAATCTTCCTCTCCCAAGCTTCAGCACTTACATTCTGTTTTTTTTAAAGGGAGCAATATACTTAAATAAAGTCCATGTTGTGGCATCATGGTAAGGGCAAAGCAGATAAAAATTTGCTTGATTAAAAAAGAGAGGAAACTTGTCTGATTGCTATTCCTAGCTGGACTTTCCGAGTGATTAAGTTGTTATCCAAATAAGCAGTGCTTAATTACATTAATCTGTGTTTACCTTCTGCTGTACCATGGAATCCAGAAGTGAAATATCTGTATCACAGTGGAAATATGCTTGGCTTAAAAAGATTACACGTCAGCTAAGGAAAATGAGTTCAGGTTTTTTTTTTTTTTTTTTTTTTCCAAGAGAATTTCTCGATCATTGATTTTAAGGCAAGGAAGCACTACTATGATTCTGCAGTTGGCTTTGTAGCCAATGTCAGCCTGAAAGGGTTCATATCTAAACAAGAGCATTCAACTTTAATTAAAAAAGTTGCAGTCTTCATTTATGTTATTCAGTAGCTACAATTACAAAACTAACACTTATGCTTACTCTGGATTCACTTAGCTTCAGCTTCTAGCCCCTGGATCATATACCTTTGCTACAGCAAATTGCCTTCAGCTATGGAATTTTTATACCCTGTACACGCATTCTTGATTTTGTTAACGTCAAAACACTAGCTTCTAAATATCCTTCATGTAGTGCAGATATCAGCTCTCTACAGAGATAGCCCTGCAGCAGAGGAACTACGTAGTGCAAAGTATTTTGATAGTGAACTAAGGAGCAGTCAGATTTGGGAAGGCATCCCAGGAGGTCAGAACAAGTGGACATGGTAGGAGCACAGGAGAACGAGAGGTTCCTCGAACAGTGACATACAGAGAAGGAGAGAGTTTAATCTAGGGCTTGTTCAGTGCTGCCAATAAATTAATAACATGATTATGCCAGAAAGCTGCATGGGTGGCTATGACACAGTTTGAGAGGAAACCCTGACTGAGGTGCCTCTGCTGAAGTGGGCGAAGCTCGGGCAGGTCCTGCTAACCTTGCTGAGGGCCTGAGAGCAGCACAAGGACCGGAGAGGCGCCAGTGCAGTGTGGCGTGGGCATCTGCACCCTGCAGCGAGACCGCTGGCAGAGTGGGGTGTAGGGACCGACTGCCAGGCAACACCAGGCAAGAAGAGGGACCTGGCCCTTTCAGCAAGGCGGGTTGTAAAGAGGCTGATGATGAGCAAGCGCAATGACTACAGCCAGAGGGACATTTAACGTGTTGTGCAAGAACAAAAACACCGACACAGCACCACAGAAGATATTTAATTGTTGAGAAGTTGGACAGTTTTCACTGAGAGAGGAAGCGCGACCGCTGCTGTGGCCAGCAGAGCCCAGGCTGCAGTGCAGCCTCCCGGTGCCGGCAATACCAGTGTGGTATTGCTGCACGGCGGGGGTAGATGGGAGAGCTCCTTCGCACTGGGGCAGGCTCGGCAGAGAGCAGAGCTACTGGCACTGCGGGCACAGCAAGAGCAGTTCTGCTGTCTGCCACCTCCACCCCTTGTTAGGGTTTGTGTCGGGGCCTCCAGCAGGTGGAGGGCTGCAGGTGTTTCAGCAAGTGCGCTCTGCAAAGGGAGAAGTACGTATGTTGCAGCAAGGAAGGGCACGAGAACACCATGAAGAGGGGTCACCGCTGTTTCAGACTCAGCACCAGGTCTCCTAATTTGTGTAACATACATATAATGTGGTGGTGCAAGCAAGAAACATTACAGGGGTGAATAATACATAATAAATAGCTGGTGGAAGTTAGCAAAAGGCTTAATTCAGAGAAAAAGAGAAAAGAAGGGGATTCTGAATAGCAAACCCTTTAATTGGCTAAAGAAGGGTAAAGTACAGACTATAAAAAACATTAATTACCTCTGCAAGAATGAAGATGGAAATGTTTTGTTTTACAACAATGAAAAAAGTCCAAGATAATGTTATGATACATCAAAAGGGCATCTAAGCAACCTAAAAAAAAATCCCTTCTTGAGATAGACCAGAAAAAATCTGCTACAGTGTGTGGGGGGGGGGAAGGGGGGAAGTTGGTTATTTGTTTGTTTTTTAATATTTTTAATGTAATGGAAGAGACTTTTCCCTGAAGATAAGTTTCTGTCTGCAGGCTCTGGGCAGACTGTAAGGGGAGGCCAAGTGTAACTGGGTGGCATTTTGGTCTTTACAGCTGTGTGGCGCTTTGCCCTATGAGGAGAGGCTGAGGGAGCTGGGCCTGTTCAGCCTGCAGAAGAGAAGGCTGAGAGGGAACCTGATCAGTGTCTGTAAGTACCTCCAGGGAGGCAGTGAGGACGATGGGGCTGGCCACTTTCCTGTTTCTGTTCTGCGGCCACCAACAGAACTAGAGGAAATGACCACAAACTGAAGCATCAAAAGTTCCACAGGAACTTAAGGAAAAATTTCCCGACAGTGAGGGAGACAGAGCCCTGGAACAGGCTGCCCAGAGAGGTTGTGGAGTCTCCTCTGGAGATCTTCAAGACCTGCCTGGCTGTGATCCTCTGCCAGGAGCTCTAGGTGGTCCTGTGTGTGCAGGGGGGGTTGGACTAGATGACCTCTAGAGGTTCCTTCCAACCTTAGGCGTTCTATGATTCTACGATTTTGCTGCCCCTGCAGCCTTCTCTGCACAAGCACTGGTTTAATGAGGGAAGAGTTTTAACAGCATTTCCTAAAGGTTTGGTCATTTCATTGTTTATTCCATTAATTCTGCTCTCCCTTCAGTTCTTGAAGTCACAGAAAGCAACAACATTCACTATTACTGCAGGAGTGGTAAAATGATAAAGTAGGTGCCCTTGCTCCTACCCCGCTACTCCTGAACTTCTACACCAGCTCTTGAACTTGTCTAGAAGCAAAAAGATCCCTTGAACAGTCCCCTTCCCCTCTCCAGCATAACAAATACTGCAATTAAAATAATAAAAAAAAACTGTTACAACACATATTTTAAAAGTAACACTGAATATCAAATAAATAGAGACAGATTCTTTTTTTGTTTTCTTTTTAATACATGGTGAAGGAGAAATCTGATTTTTTATTTAAGATCTTGTTTTACATTACGGCTGGGAACCAGGCAAAGGATTTCAAGGAAAGTTTTTTGAAGTTCTTTGATCAAGTAAAATAAATTCTATTATGAAAACAAAACCAACCTTCTCTCCTAGTAGTGGACTGTATGGTAACACATTATTTTTATTACATTTGTCATGAGAGTCTGCACAGTGTTTTTATTATATACACAAGTTTAACTCCCTTCTCCTGCAACATGTGGAACACCCTTAATGTGTCACAAGAAGAGAAATCCACTGTATCTGGAGTCCCAGCACCGGCCTGCTCTGCATTCATCAGAGAATCTCAGCAAGTCAAAGTGCACAAAGACCAACCTGAACGTCGCCTTCCTGCATGCTCTTCCTTCACCTTGCAGCCTTCAGTGCTTGAAGCCTACGGCTCCCTTTCTTAACCCTTCAACAAAGCAGCCTGGAGATCTTGTCACTCAGTTCATCATCGTTGGAAGCCTTATGCCACATTTGTTTATTTCCTGAGCGTGATACGGAAGAATGCCAGAACAGGACAGCAACTGTGGTCCATAGTCATCACTGGTCTCGATTTTGAGAATTAAGCTTTCTGTGCAAAGGGTTTCTGGCATGAGCACCAAGTTCTGCTGCTCCTGAAAACTAGAATCCCCATATACAGACATCTAATAATTTAGAATCAGGAAATATTAATACATGTGACTAATTGGTCTCGTCATTCTAACTGGTTTCAGAAAGAAGATTACTTCATCTCTTTCACAGGGCTGTCACACTTTTGTAATGTGCTCCCTCCTGATCATAATCTCTTCTCCCTGCCCCAGTAAAAAGCATACCTTATACTTCCAGACCCCTCCCCAGATACCACACTTTTACAGGTTTCTAAAGTGGAAAAACAGTTGGATTAAGGCAGAAGAATGACAAAAGTGAGCAGTTAATCACAGACAAAGCCCATTAGAAACAATCTGGTTGATCAGGTAACTGTCTGCCAAGAAGTACATGTTAGGTATTTCCACCTTAAAGTCCAAGGCTCTGTAGCATTCTTCATCCAGTCTGCACATTTAAACAGACAAAGCAAGAACAGCTTGTATATGCACAGCACTTCTTAGAAAACGGGGGAGGAGGGGGAGAAAAGAACAACAAAACAGCCAGACCAGCAGCTTCATCTTGGTATAATCATCCGTTCTATGGCACAAATGATATGATCCCAGTTTTTACAAAACACTGCCAACAGCGTCACTGCAAAAAAAGTGCAGATGATATGGAAACGGCTCTTCATCATAGGCGCAATGAACTTTGCAATAGTAGAGACACACACTAAGATGACAGTCATGAAGGCCAGGATAACATTTATGCATTTCCCCAGGAGCACTTTGGCATTAACCGTTTCAGACTGCTGCGCTTGCTGCTCTTGCTGATGGAGCTCCAGCTTGGAAACCCGGGTTTGGCATGATTCCAAGGCTTCCTGGAGATGACAGAAAACAAGGTTCAGAGCAGCTGTATTTCACCATAATGCTTTTCCATTTTTAGCTGTGGAGCCATCCCTCAGCTAGATTAGAAAGTATAATTTATTACAGACTCCTCAAATTTGAATGAGCCACCCATTTTTTTTTCCTCCACAAAATATACATCCCTATTATTACATATGTAACGCTGGCTGCTCAGGCTTGATTAAATCTGACAACAGTGTCAAAAATGTAGTATTTCCATTTTCATACTCAAGACAAGTATCACAGCTCTCATGTTCCTGATAGCTCCTGTTTCCTGCATCTACAGATGAGACAAAGTCCTGGGAAAACTGTTGCCATGGCAATCTCCACTATATTAAAACAGCCTCCAAGTTGGTTTCTTTGTGTGTACTACGGAAAACATGAGGGTAGTACCAGCTTTCTGTGATACTAATTAAGTTTGCTGTGCAATGTGTACCATTTGGTTTACACCACTACTCTGCTCTGCATTCCTTTTGTTCTCTTGACACCCAGGAGAACAAATCCAAGGAGCACTGTGGAGCACTGGGATTAGGATGTCAATGGGTTGTTGCCCTCTCCCTCTGCTGACACGAAAGCTCCTGAGTCCATATCCTAAGTGTACAGCACGCAGGGTTCTCTGTCAAGGACATGCATCCAAGTCACACCAGACAGTTTTCAGCCATGAATGGAACCCTCCAGCATAAAGTATAGTAATAAGAGATTGAAAATTATGGTGATTTTGCTGAAACAGACTACATTACGATAAGATACGCAAGGCAAAATATAACTGGGAGACTAATCTCATGATTGCTGATGGAAGAAGCCTCTTATTGCCAGGCTCATAAATTGTCTTCCTCTCTTTTGCTCTGCAAGTTCTGGCACCCCTCTCAGATTATATCCAGCCACCTTTTCTGGGAGATCGTGGTGAGGCTGACACTGGTGCGTGCTCCCTCTGCGCATAGCCAGGGCTGCTGGCAGCCAAGCGAGTGTCTTGGGCTCTGATTTGTAGCTACTGACTGTCTCATGTAGAACATAGGCCTACAAATCCCCAGAGCTGCTCTGCCTTTTCCTGCCTCAGTGTCCCAGCTATGAAGCTCCAGAACGATGCTCCTCCCAGCCCACTCTCCTGCGTCTCAATGTCTGACAGCTGAGCTGCAGCCCTGGATCGCAGAGACAAAACTCCCATCCAGCACCGCCTGACAGCAGAAGAAATTATTCAATCCTCTTCTCTCAGAGAGACACTTAGAAATCAAAGTCTCCATCTCTGAACTATTTTCACACCCAAGCTCTTATACAGAAGGGCAATGGCAGCATACTCCTGCAATGTAACTTAGCGAAGGCCAGGCTGGTCAGCCTTGCTCTGAGCACACCAAGGGATAGACTTCTTGGAAGCCACGGCTCAGATCCCTTGTTCCGGAGTCCCACGCAGCTTTAGGTGACTGCTCAGCCAGCTAAGCAGGGACATTCAGCATACTCAGCTCTAAGTGCTATGGGAAGGTTTTGCTTGAAACTTCAGGTGCCTAAGCAAGTCAAATGGTTTTTCCCTGCACCATTCTTAACTTCAGCTCCTACATTCTGCTTTAGCAGTCTGCTATTTGCCTGCCATACTCGCCAGGCTTACTTGTAAATCTTACCTGTAAATCTTTGCCCATGCCTGAAGAACCTGGCTTCTCCAGGTCCCTCTGGGTCTACATTGCCTAGTTTCCAAGTGGCCTAGAATGAAGGCAGGGAAATGCAATCACACTGTTTTCTTCAGTCATGAGAACTCTGGCCTCCTCATGGAGGGAATGACAGTGGGCTTTCTCTCACTTGACATTTTGTTTTAAAGAACATAGACCTCACTCTTCTGCTTGAAAGTATGCTTAAAAAAAGTTCTTCAAACAAAATTAAATAAAATTGTTCCTGAATTGCTAATCCTGCACTCAAATCCTTTCAACGTAAAACATGCTTCACTCCCTTGTCAAAATACGATTTTCTGCTTGAGATAGGTCTTGAGTACTATTATATAGTATCCTATAAGGCTGTAGTATCATGAGATAGGTCAACATAACCCTTTGCCAATGCCTGGAAGAGAAAAATTATGCTCCAACTTCCCTGCTTCCTTTCCTTTCCCAGCTGCAAACTCCAGACACCCTTCCAGTGAGTTATGTCAGTGCGAGGCAGCCAGCAGGAGCACAGGGGAAACAGAGCTGGGAGGCCATCTCCTGTTGGGCAACTACTAATTTGGCTTAAGATAAGCAAAAATATCACCCTTCAAAAAACAGTTTCCTTCCACTGTTTAGCAGTATTACATGGAAAACAATGGGTGACACAAATTCCCTTAGTGCTCTTCTACATGCTACAGAGCTTTGCAGGCCTTCCTTCCTCTCTGCCCTAAAGTTCTTCTCAAATCACCTGTGCTGCTTTAGAGAAAGTCCATCTGTAAAGTGCTTCCACTTGGACTCCTGCACTGAGAGGCTCAACAAGAAGAGCTGCCCCCACTTTCACTTTCTCCCCCTCCCCCTTAGGGAGAGGATGCTTCGGTATTAGCTTGTTATTTAAATATTTGCGATTTAAATGCTTTCACTCTATCCTACCTTATTTGCCAAACCCCAAACAGACAAGTTTAAGCAAGCCCAACTGTACAGAGATAAAAGAAACAGAGCTTAGTGCTTGTAATGAGGTCATAATAATAGTAATAATAATAACAATAATAAAATGAATAATCAACTTAGGATCTCAAATAGCTTTAAAAGCCTCTAAAGCTGTCCAGGGCTCAGGTCATGAGTCTGCAAACATTTCATAGCCCTTGGAGTGGAGAGCTCTGCTCTCATTCAGGTTCTGCATCCTCGAGATGCCTTCAGAAAGAGCCTGCGCAGGAGAGCTGTCTGGAGCCTACCAAGGTGATACGCTTAGACTTTGTGCCCTCCTCACTCAGTTCCTGAGGGCTTGTTAACTCTCACACCAGTCAGAAAAGAGCTCGAGCCTCCTTCTGTCAGCCCACTGCTTGTCCTCTCTGCCTGCAGCAGCGTGAACACCAGGATGCACAAGCAATTTTATTCTCAATGTGAGCAAATAACGTAATAGTCTTCTTACCTCACCAGTGTATCTTAAACTTACGGTAAGGTAAGGCGAAACAATCGTTTCATCCTTAGACTTTGGGAGGAAATATTTCTATCCATCATTTGCTTAAACTGCATATAAACATGCAAAGAGATAATGTGCTGTTAGATTTTCATCTTAAAGCAGGCAAAATATGGGCTTATATATTCCCTCCTATTCTTTATAAATAAACATGCAGAAAGATGTGTGTTCTACAGTACAAGATTTCAGGGAAAAAAAAAAAAGTCTTAAAAGTCTGTAATAAGTGAAGTTAAGAAAAGAGAAAGTACCTGAACATCCCGTGATCGCTCATACGCCTGATATGCCACTTTCTCCTCTATGCTGGCTAGCTCTTGTTTCAAGTTTGCTGTTTCATGTTGATGAAGGTCAGTCAGATCATTTAGCTGGTCTTCCAATCTTTCATATCTTTTCAAGAAAAAAAAATGGTTTAAGATTAGTGTTTTCTATTTGAGTAATGTTAAACCATGACAACAACTACACACTTCATAAAGGTAACCTCTAAGGATTCAGTTGACTGGCATTATAGCACATACAGAAGATAAACTGGTAAAAAGTTTGGAAACTACTCTGTAAATGTTGGTTCTGCAGACTGAAAGGCTTTTGTGACTGCTCCTTGCTGACTGTAGGTATTAAAGGACAAATATTTGTGTGTCATTGATTAATTTTATGAACAGAAAACCAGCGGCTGGGTTATCCAGTTCACTCTTCCCTTTTCTCTCTCTTCGTTTAAACAAGATGAGAGGAAGTTGTGCTACAGCACTTAAAATTACCTTGCTCAGCAGTACTCCTGCAGTGCAGCAGGACACACAGTGACACTGTGCCTCTGGATGCCTCTGAGCAGTGTCAGCACTAAGAGAGCACTTAGCCACTCTAAGTCAATCCTGTTACACTGCAGGCTGATCAGCCTTTACTCGTTAAAATAGATCAGAAGTCTTCCATTAGTTACAAAACTGGCATCCCCTATACACTGTATTCATATAACAACATGCCAGTGAAATGTCAGATGGCAGATTTTCAGACAAGCCTTAGGCAAAACAATTACCACATTATCTGATGTGAAGTATTAATGTTACATCTGTATTGCCACGTATTGAAAGGAGGGGAACATTCTGAAACCAGATATTATTTGGAATTTACCCTCTTATTTCAGAAGTATCCCACCACCACTGCCTCACACACAAACACATTTATTCTTTCTGCCTAGGCCCTATACTCATTCAAAGTCATTTCAAGATGACTAAAAGGAAGTTAAGATGATTAAAAAAAAATACTTATACTTACCTATATCTTTCCTCCTGTAACATCTGAGAAATAAAGCCATAGTCTCTTTTAAACTGTGTTTTTAAATTTTCAATATCATCAGCTAATTGGGACTGTGTCTCCTTAATTTCCCTTAGTTCCTCCAAAATCATGGAAAGTTTTCCTTGGCTGTCCAGGGTGCCTGCCACAGCAGCTCCGAAGGAAGTATTCCCATTGCTATCTGCAGAGCCAGAGGTACCACTCGAGCATTCGTCATCACTGACGTATTTTGGCTTGGCCACAATGGTAGCGCTGCCACCGTACGTTCTAGAACTGCTTTCTGGCCGAAATTCATCCAGGGTATTTTTGAGATGAGCAATGTTGTCTGCGCTGCCAAATTTGTTTCGAATCAAGTTTGCAAACTCCCTAGACTTGCTGAAAACGAAGACAGGTGGTGTCAAGGAGACACCCGGCATGCCCGACTTACTGCTCTCAGTCCCATGCCCGGACGTACGAAGCTTTCCATGCTGAGCATCCTTCAAGTTATCCTTGGAAGTATCCTTAGTACTTTTGGAAGATCCATTTTGTTCAATATCCTTAAGCTTTTTGTGATACTGCTCCAATTTCTTCTGCAGCTGGGCAATGGAGTGGGCAGATTTCTGGTTCTTTTTCTCAAAGACTTGTTTAATGCGCCCAGCCTGCTGCTTGTCTGCACTGTTTACAAGTTTCAGATACTCAGCCACGTTCCCATCTCGTGCTGTTTGCTCAACTTTGATTTGCTCCGTGACCTTGAGGATCTTCTGTTTCAAGCTATCCGCGCTGAGTTTGACTTTGTGGAACTCTAGAACCCCATCTGGGACATCAAAGTTGAGGTTGGTGTCAGAGCCCCCGCGGCGGATGGTAAGGGGCAAGCTCAGGGTATTCATGTCATGTCTTTCTACCTGAGGGGCGAGAAGAAAAAGGGAATTTGAGTTTTATTTTTCAAATCCAACTTTCGGCTTCCCCACATATTGTAACAAGTATGCAATATATAGTAGTTTATAATAGTAAAATAGAATGAGCTTTGCTTTGAAATTGTGAAGGATTTTTCCTCATCTTCTCTAGACTGATAAACACCACTCAATGGGAAAAAGAAAAAAAAAGACCATAGTGAATATACTTTTTGAAAGTCATTTACAGTTATTTACAAGAGTCAAAACTATACCTATCTAGAAAAGATCTCTAAATACATCCTAAAACATAACTTTCACTATTATAATGTATAATTATATCATGTATTTATATGTTGCTATTATATTGCTTAAATTTTTAAGATATATATTTAAATATATGTTTATTATCAAAAGATTTAAAGAGATCATGAAATAATTATTCTGACGTTCTCTTAGCAATGGCCAAACCCTGATACAGATGTAGGCAGAGATAACAGATTATTCATTTTTCTCAAAAGAAAGCCAAGATAGTCTGCTATGAAACAGAAACAGTCCCTGAGGAGCTGCAACAAGAATGACCTAATTACGGTGGTGTCATTGCTGTTATCATCGCACCTCGGCCCCTGCAACTGAGTAGGTGCATTTCATTAAAGCTGTCACACCCTCACATCTAGAGAGTCTGCTTAAGAAACACAGCTGTAATGGCCTTTCAGATCCTATGTCCATATAGTCTATAAATCTCAGCTTTCTACCGTACCTATTCTCACAAATTTCTCTTTGAGGAAAGATGACAGGACACCAAGCCTAACACTGCCCTACCTGCTTCAAAAGTAAAATGCAGCTCACCAAAATTTCCACAACAAACTCATCTAGTAAAAGAACAAAAACACAGCCCCTTCCACTCTACTACCAAAAAAGTGATGTCTTTACCTCATCAGTTAATGAGGCTTTTTACTTATGCTTTCATACAGAAAATAATGTTTTAAAATTTGGCAGGCTCCTGCTAAGAAACTGGCTGAGTCAAGGCCCAGAGACAACAAGCTCCATGGCCAAACGTTTCCATGTGAGTTCATGAAGCCAGAGCAGCCTCTGCTTCATGATGCCACTGCTGCTTTGAAAGGCTCCTCTGCAGGGTCCGGATTCTGATAACGGTAAAAAGGTTGACACCGGAATTCACATTCACCAACTTATAAGCTAAGTGCAGGCTGGGCAGTTCTGGTGTTGACAATTTCTTCTGGAGAACATTGCTTAATGGTGACGTTTAAGACTGGGAGTGCCGCTAATACGTCTGTACGTTAACAGTTTGCTCAAAAGAGATAATAGAGTCTTACGCTTAGTTATTAAAAATATTAAAATTATGAATGTCATTTATATTAATGCATTAAAATTGTGATTTATTATCAATATTCAAGTGTACTACCTAAAAAACCTGCTTTTCTATGAGATCTCGTTTTAATTTATACAGATGCAACACACACCTGGAGCCTGGGATGACATTCTATATTCAGTACAATTTGTTTGAAAAGTGACAAAAATCACAGCTGGCTCAAAATTAATTGCAAGGGTTTTTTTGCCTTTTTTTTTTAATTGAACAAGTCTCATAAGTATAACCAATAGCTAAAATAAATTTAGCTATTATACATCACTCTATAGGGTAAAAAAAGCAATCAAGGCCAATAACTGTGGATATACTCATATTTACTGGGCCTGGACAAATGTAGCAAAGATAAAAAGCTGAGTATAAAACAATAGTTTCTCGAAACATCAAGGCATTTTTGAATATGCTTTGGTACAAAAATAAACTACAATAAATCACCAAACTGCACATACACCCAAGCCAGAAACACCGCTGAAGTTACGCAGCAGAGGCCATACGAACTTCCAAGAACGGGTGGGGTCTCCCTCTGACCTTTACACAGCACTAAGTGTTTACTTCCTCAGGACAAAATATTCTAAAAATATTCTGGAATAACTGGACACAAGCCCAAACCTGATCCCTCTGCCCCCACACCCTCTCCCTCGCCGGAGGCTCTGGCAGGCAGCAAGGTCTGTATCATGAATCATGTACCTCTTGCCTTCCTGGAAGGGTCTGTCCTTCCTCAAGGTTGCAACAGCAAAAGGGGGAAAAGGAACAATCCTATCAAGGAATTATAGCAGCTGGAAGCTACGCTGCCCTGCAGGCAGGGATCAGCATATGGTAAATTTACTTCTGAGGGGAGTAAAAAACAATCATAAGTTTGGCTTAGATTCAGTAAATAATTTTAGATAAGAATTGTACCTAGATTCACAAAAGCAGTGGTAGGAGCAGTATTTAGCTCACTGGACTGAGGGCTCATCGAGGGCACAGAAAAGTCATGTGTAATATATTTCTCTAAACCTATTTGACCCACCTGGCAATTGCCCTCCTGCCTTCATGCTGCAAGACTATTCAGGCAACAGGACCTCTGGAAACCTTCTATTGATGTTATATACACTGTTTATTACAAGCAAGCAGCCACTGCAGTACCCAAATACTTCTACAAAAATGCTCCATCACCTGCCTTCTAGCTCAATAGCTCTGTGGAACAAGCTCAGCAAAGACCCATCCGTGATTGTGCTGTACGTCAGCCTTTAGCAGTGTGAGCCCAGGGCACCAGAAGGTCAAGATCAACTCCTCCCAAAGTCCTCCTCACTGCAGCAGTGCCATCCTGAAAAGCAGAGAGCTGCCCCTGGGCTACTAAATATCACTGCTTCCTCAAGCACTGCAAGGGTGGGTTCTCCTTCCTGCTGCGTGAGCTGTCCACTTATTTACGCAGAGCAGAAGACCATAAGCAAGATGCTGCAATGCCACCTCAGCATTGACAAACCTATAGTCAAGGGCTGGGGTCCTTTGAAGTGGCCTGAAATCCTCTCCCGCACAGGAGACTGAACCAACATTCTCCTTAAACTACAGGAGTGCTCTTCCAGCCATGTTCAAGGAAGTAAAGCTGAACTCCGGCACTGCCATTGTCCTTTCTGTGACTCCTGACAACACAGCCAAGATGTTCATATTAAAGAAGCTGTTAGTAGATTGGTAGGTTTTTGGGGGTGGGGGGGAAGGGTAGTAGGAAGGGGGGGAGGTATATTCAGTAGTGGCATGAATAACCAAAACAACCTGTCTGGGACCAGCTACATTTCAGAAGTGAAAAGCACTTAAGAGAATGAAGCCATCACTCATCCTTCCTATCAGGACAGCAACAATTATGCAGCTGCAGATCAGCTACAGGTTAGAGGAAACAGCCCCAAGAGGTGAGCGACAGCATAAGAAAGGTAAATGTTACTCCAGAGCCTGAGGATATACCAGAGACACGTCCAGGACTTGGCTTCTAGGAAGACCAAGGATAGTCTGATTTGCACAAGCTCATTGGGCTGTCCATAACCAACATTAACTTGAGGTTAGAAGTGTGGGACTTACAGAGACCGCTGTGTTTTATGGAGCAGTTTGCAAATGCATTTTCTTACAGCCCATCTGGGAGCTGACTTGTAATGTTAGTGTTCCTGGAAGTCTAAAGGACAGTGATCTAGCGGTGCAGCAATTCAGGCTCCCAGCCTCCACCAAAGCTGGACACCTTACAGACAGGCTCCTGTCAGAGGCAAAAATAACTCCTTGCTACCCCGATGCTCCTCCAAGGAGCCTAGCACACACCAAGAGACTGCTGCCAGGTACAGTCACAGTGCACTGCTTCAGGCACAGACAGGGACACTTTCTACCTTAAATAGTAAGTGGAGTGCTGAGAAAAGGCAAACCTGTGTTCATAAAAAATAAAATAGTGTTTGGAACACAAAAGTACATTGCCCAGAACTTGAAAGGACCCACGTGCCCAAATGCCCCAGGAGAATCTAAGGCAGCAGGCCCAGGTTGGTAGGGTACCACAGAGACAGGAACTGCTGAAGTGGGGAGGTCAGACCTGCAGAAAAGGTCCTTTGTATCCTCTGGTGCCAGTATGGAAAGCAGGAGAAGAGATTGTTTCTTCCCCAAAGATCCCAGGTGGGATATGAGCAGAGAAGACAAGCGACAGTCACTAGAGCGCAGGGAGCATGCAGCCGGCCCAAAACACACCTAACAGCTGCAGACATGAATTGCCAACTGCACGAGTTGCTCTCCAAGGGGAAGTAAGAGCTCAGCCAACTTTACTTAGGTGTCAATCTGAATTTGATGTTGATTTCATATATTTATTTTATGCCCATTTAAGAACTGGCATAAAAAAGGAGACAGGAAAAAAGATATTTGCAAGATAGAGTCACTGATTGCTCCTACACAGCAGGCACGGAAAAGTCCACGCCGTTAGGTCTCTTCACTAACAGAAGCCAGCCACAAAGACACCAAGTCCTCTTCCTATTCCAGTACACTCAGATCACTGCTTTTTCCTTTCCCACGCAGCCTCACCAACATCAACCGTCAGAGATGCACAAGCAAAACATTGCCTTCACAGAATCACAGGATGGTTGCTGTTGGAAGGGACCTCTAGAGATCACCTAGTCCAACCCCCTTCTCCAGCAGGGACACCCAGAGCACGTGGCATAGGGTGGCATCCAGGCGGGTTTGGAAGATCTCCAGAGAAGGAGACTCCACCACCTCTCCAGGCAGCCCCAGAGAAAGCTGAAGCTGAAAGCAAAGCTGAAGTCTATTTTGCAAGACTCACAGAGTATCTAATTAGTGCTTAGGAAAATAATCTCGTAAAACCAGTGCAAAATAAGATGCAGGCAGTCTTAAATCTTGCAGACTTAGCAAGAGAAACAAAGTAATTGGGAGTAATTCTTTTTTGTCAGAGAGGATATGTACAGCAGAGGCATAGCGGGTGCCAGGGAATAAAAGAGTACACAGAGGACTGTTACTTTTTCGGCATATTCTCAAAGCAGAAAAGCATTTGACCTGAGTTTTACCACCTCTTTCAATTGCAGGGCTCCTTCTGAAACTCACTAGGGCCAAGTCCTTCAAAGGCACCCGAAAATGGTGCTTAAATGTCATAAAAGCTTTTAAGGGCTCTACTAAGTTACAGAAACTCAGTCTCAAATACTTTAAATAATTGCTGTGCTGAATACCATAGTAAAGCACCTCCTTCTCCTCCAGATTTGCCTTTTTAATAGCTACTTAACAAGAATAAAGAGATATCTACAACCAGTGCATCATACGCACCACAGGGCAGCTGCGGATGCAGCAAGAGGGGGAGAGAGCAACCTCTGCCTCACACTAGTGAAACCAGAGAGTGAGAGTAAGAAATTTGCTTGAGATCCAGAACTGCCCCCTTCTCAGGATCACTTTGATGGCCTATTCTTCCCTCCAGTTTATTGTTTTTCATTAGCACAGCGGAGCTGGGACTGTAAGCACAACCCCATCAATAAACGTGAAAATATGCTTGTTAGTTTAAGCAACAAATAAATATATAATATAAAAACAAACATTTCCAAAATATTTTAAAACCTACTCTGTAGAAATGTCAAAGAGCATATAACAATCTCTGGTGTTACTGCAAGGACAATTCTCTATCTCTTGACTTGCCAACATTAAACATCCTCGTGCCCACCTCAGTATGATATGTGACCCAAATCACCAAGCTCACACCTAGGTGGTTTTGCCTCAAATCCTACAAATGCACTCAGGCCAAAACAGGAGTATCCCAGAAACAGCCTTTTATTTAATTTCTTATTATAGGAATGAACTATGGCCAAAATAGCTAGGCTGCTGTTCGTGTGTAGGTAGGGCACCTCACAGGAAAGGTGACAACAAGGGAAAGAAGTGGCTGCTGCTTTATTGGTCACACCTCATCCTTCCCCGATCCCAGGGAAAATACCTCCATTTCACCACTCTCCCACCAGTATTTCAATCCTGCCAGGTTGATCCCAAGCACAAAGCTGACACATGCAGACCAAGAAAAATAACTTCCATGCTACTTCATGCAAACTTCAAAAGACTTTTTATAAAAATAAATAAGCCACTTCCCATTTACTATCCAGCAGTTGAATAAAATCACCGTTCTGGTTCGGAAAGCAACCCAGGGATGAAGCAGCATGCAGATTTACTAAGCTCTTTTTTTTAAGTCTCCCGAGTGGCAGGCTAAACTATTTTTCAGAGCAGCACCATCCTTTTGCATAAGCGCCACTAATTAATCAGGAATCAAAAATGCTCTTAAAACAAAATTTAAAAGTCACTTTTGTGTGCATGCTCATTTGTGCCCAGCTTTCCACAGCAAAGCAGGGAAACGCTCGGGAGCCCCAGATGCTACATGGGTGGTTGCAACCCAAAATGTGGATGAGAATCCAGTGCTCCAGCTCCCACCAAGGGTATGTGTCTCCCACCTGACAACTCCCTCAAAACACAGCCAGTATGAACCAGGCAGGTTCTCTCTGAAGAGAGACACGAAACATTCTGCATCTCTTCTTCTAAACGGGTTATTCAAGTCTATTGTATCTAATAAATGCTTTTCTCCCCACTAGCTTTTATGGATTTTCCTCCTCTCCTATTCAAGAAGTACTTCCTCTTTCCAAAAACATTGAGATAGGTGGTAAAAATTAAATTTTCCAAAATAATGTGAGCTACTCTGAAGAACCAGCTGCTACGCATTTTCAACTTTTAAACATTTTTTCTACAAATGAGAACTTGATAGAATGCCTCAACTATTCACTTCCCATGGCTCCAGCATATCCTTCCGACTTGCTACCTTTTGAGGTTTAGTGGGTTTTTTTTCTTCCTATCACTCATCAGACTAACTTCACACCACAGGGTATCTGTTTTGTATTGATAAAGCTACGGGTCACCTGTTTCCCCTCACCAAGGCCTTTCTGCTTCACAGTTAATGTTTTTAATTTAAGTGCTATTGAGGTTGCGGATCTTGAAATCCCAGCTTCTGGAAACATGCAATCATAAGAAATTCCATGTCCTCAAACGGAAGTAACTCACGTCAAACTTAATAGTCAACAACCAACAATATCTTCCTTCCCCCAAAACAGACAATGTTATGGAGATTTAACACACTATGATTTACAGACGCAAAAGAGAGGGGAGAAAAAAAATCAAAACACAACCAAACATTGATTTTATTGAGGTCTAATTCTTTTTTTTGTTGTTGTTTTGAGCTGGCAACAGTTATAAAAAACTACTTTGCAACAGTTAGTTCAAGATTTTATAGTAGCAAGGGCTCTTGAAATCATTACTAGAGTTGGAATACTTCAAATCCAGATAGAAAGGCCATCACTTGCAATTGGACACAAGTCTCTAGTTGATTTTAAGCACTGGGCCATTTCCACTTATAAACAATAGAACAATAACTCCGTCATGCGGAAGATCTTTTGATTTGCCTTAATGCTGCAGCAACACATCCTGAGCATGTAAACAAACACGTCTTGTCCTGTACACAGACTGAGTGACTTGCTCAGAGGAGCCTGGCTGAGTCTTTTTTTTTTTATTTTTTCCCCTTTTTCTCCACATTGGGCTGATAAAGTAAAACCACACAAACACAGACATATATAAGTCTGCTTCCCTACACTGTGTGGCCAATGACTAAAAGCCACCCAGAGAGAAGCTCAGTGCCTGTCCTAGTCATTACAGGAATTACTGCCGTGCTCACAGATGCAGCTCAGATCCCTCTGCAGTCTTCTAAGAAGCTCTCACCCCTGATATTGCTCCCCTCTCTGCCTTGGGGGCATTAGGGGCTGAAAACCAGGATTAGTTATCAAGTTTAGTACCGGTGGCTTCAGGTGCACGCGGCCAGCGCCACTCAACACACCTGTGCAGACCTGGAAGCATGTGGAGCACTACAAGATATCCCCACCAGCACAGCCTCCGCCACTCCTTAGGCTTCAGGCTGCTGCTCAAAAACCTCCGTTGCTTACATATACTGAGAAAGAAGGGGCAAAGGGCAAAGCTGGAAAAGAAAGCGAGAGATACATTTTTTTTTTAAATCCCCCTTGATTAAAATAATTTTAAACTTTTTTTTAATAATCAAAACTGTATTTCATCATAGAAGATAAGGGCAATTAAATCTAGAATCTCAGGTCATTCTTATTCAAAGGCATTGCTGCAATAATAGTATTTTAAGCTACTACGCACAACTGATTAACACAGCTTTGAAGAATAAAAACTCTAGAGAAAATATATTAGTTGCATTGTAAGTAGGAAAGTGCAAGTAAGTATGAAAATTCCCCATGGATTAAATTGATTTAACCCTCTGCCCCCTGAAGATAACAACAGAGCTTAATCAATCTTCATGTCCAGATTTCTTTTTTAAAATTTTAAACATAGATCTTTTCCTGAAAGGAAAATGAAGCACAAGGCAAGAGAACTAGAGCTCCTTTCTTGGGCAGTAGGCTTTGCATACCTTCCGCCCCAGAAAAAAATTAAACATTGATTTCCAAGTTAATGTAAACAACACTTATTTGCAAATTTAAAATATACTGCAACAAGTTTTCCTGCTGTGGTCACTGTACTACTAAACTGGATTGCAGGCAGTAATTTCCATTCATGAATAAAATTAACCAAATCTTTTTAATAACAACTATGGCAGTTCATCTTATTCAGGAGGAAAAGTCTTCATCATTACTTTTATGCTAACATACTTACACATGCCTATATGTATAAGTATGCACTTATGTATATAAATATGCATCTAGAAATGGCTTTATAAATTTATATAAGTTTTACTTCAATATAAAATCATTCTAAGAATGTACTAGCCCACAGAAAGCCTCACACATATATATATAATGAAATTAAAGCCATGTTTCAACTGATATGCACTTTCTAGAAAACTTGCTCATGTGCTATTTTATGTTATACACTAAAAACCAATTCAAATAAGTACAGCAAAAAAAAAAAAGAATTTGCAAAAGGCTGATTTTCTCCAAAAAGAAAAAAAAAAAAAAAAAAAAAAAAGGCCAAACCAGCATATCTTTTGATGAAGTGTACACATCTACAGGTAAGTGTTGAGAGAGTCTTCACAAATCCATCCTTTTCAAGAGGTTCCAACATCCCAGACAAGAACAGGCTGCAGAGCATGTGGCCCCTGCGCTGGGCTTGGGGCGCCCTCCTGCACCGTCCCAATGGTGACCCGCATCCTCCCAAGCTGAGGAGGGCACTGAATCCAAGACACTTGGTGACTGCTCTAGGTCCTAGAGGTAGGTAGGATTTTGTAAGATCGCAACCCTGTCTTTTGGTAGACAGGATTCAGCACATTTTACTTGAATCCATGAATAGTTGTAAAGTGATGAAGGTGACACTTTTCAGCCAATAAACCATTCTTCTGTGAAGGGGCTGGGGTGGAAATGGCCCTGTTCAATCCCTAGAGACTACAGGACACTCAGTGCCATCCCAAGAACATTTCTGTTCTCATGTATGGGCCTCACTTAGCATCACTGTCATTTGCTGCACCAGTGCATTTGCTGTACCAAACCCCAGTGCATTAATTGCAGTGAAAGAAATATCTGCCTATACGAGTTTATTTAAAATCTGCTAAGTCTCCTGAAGGAATCACAGTATTTTAAAGCACTGTTTTATGGCTTAACATACAGTTCTGAATAGTTTCTCACCAAACTTCTAAAAATGAGTTTCTACAGGCACAGTTCATTTCCTATAAGAGGTTGGCAGGATTGCTTAAAAAATTAAACAAACAGGTTTCCTATCAGTCTTTTCTCCCTGAACCAAGTTTAACTATGACCGTTAGAGCAATTTTATTGAATACTCTACCTCCTGAACTGAAACAACATGCTATGAGTGCTTGGTGATGGTCTTCTCCATCCTTAAAGAAAGGATTTCTTCTCATTTAATTTGCTTCTCATTTCATTCTCATTTCATATTTCTGTATGTAATGTATACATCATGTACTAATGAACATTATGAATGATACCTCAACCCAGAGGAAAGGCTGCAGTGAGGGAAGTTCCCCAAGTCACTAAGATCTATCGATTATTTAAAAAAAAAAAAAAATTGAAATGCAGAAGCCTTGTCCAATTGAAAAGGAAATTCAAGTGATTCACCCTTGAATCCTCCTAGAGAGGAGGAATAAAACTCCACAGATGGGTTTTTAATCTCAAAATATTCCTATCCTGAGAGGACAGATTCCCAATTCGTGAGATTCATTAAATCAAATTACTTTGAGGCAATTCAGACAATTCTCGGAGATAAACTAGGTTAAATTCTACTTTTTATTACTTATAACAGTGTTAACCACAGCTTTAAGAGTTTCAGGGGTAAGGGAAGAAACTGCCTTTTAAACAATTGCTTCTAATGAGGATTCACAAAATTTTGTGGATATGATACAAAAGGTCCAATGACATTTTGGACAGGCCGTAACCATAGCTTTTATGCATTGCCTGTGTAGCCCTGGCAAATCAAAGCAGACTTTTCCTCGCAGAGATGTTTGCAGACTGAAAATACATCAGGGTCTGTTGTACAGAGCTAAAATGTCAAGGGTGGAATGAACTCCAGCAGATGCTAAAGGCTCACTGCAAATTCACCGCCTTCCACTCCATCTGCAAGGCACTTCAAGACCTTTTTACATGGTATCAGCACGCAGAACGTACATTATGCATGAATGTATGCACAAATTCAGGGTTCAGAAACTAATACCAAAATAAAAATAAAACAACCCAAAACAAAATGCCCTTTCTCTCTGCTCTCCAAAACAAAACCCAATCTCTCCCTTGGAGAAAAAGGGAGACCAGAGTCATGGGCAAGAAACAGAAGGGACTTTGTTTAAGGGGCCCTGGAGAAGTGCTGAGAAGCTGCACAGTGGTGAAGCGCAGGAGGCTACACAGAAGAGAGCACAGAACAGACCCGATGCAAAATCGGCACCCGAGGCATTTTTCCTTATTCTGCTAAAGCCACATTGTTAACATAAAAGTCATTTAACACAGTAAAATTAAAAACTCTTATCTTAGATGTTGCAGTTGAAAGTTGATAAAATATTACAAAAAAAGTGTGGAACTTTGCTACATTAATGTGTTCATATAGAGTTGAAGCTCTAGAGTACAGCTCTAGTTGAGAGCTATCATAGGAGACTAGCAGGACTAAAAACAAACAAAAAGCCACCAAAAAAATCCAACAGAAACATTAAGAGTCACATAAGAGGAAAAACAAGCAATGACTGCTTTGCAGAATATGCTATTACTGTACTTTCTTTCCTTTTGATAAGTATTACAGCCCCCTTCATATTCAAAGGCTTGTGTGTGTGTGTGTGTGTGCGATTTAAAAAAAATCTCTAAGAGTACAGAGGGGATTAAGGCCTTTCTAATGATTTAGGAGTCGCAATTTAATTTGGATCACAATGCTACTAAGGACATCTCGGCTGTTTCATCTTAGCCCTCCAGAGAACATGATGGTGTCACAGGGATTATTTATTTAATCAGATAAGGCAAAACTCAGCAACAATTAATTGTTCTGGGCTAATGCCTCTCAGGCAATGATAAGGTTTCTTCAAGTAATATTTGTTAAAATATAATTAGAGATCAGACAGGCTTACTTTTCCAAAATATTTATAAGGCCAGACACCAGACTAACTGTAATTTAGTCAGAAGACAAAACAGGCAAACTTGTCAATTCACATTAACCAGGGGCACTTGCTAATCAAGTAAGCGTTTTGTGGAAACATGAAATCCCAATACTGTCATTAGAATATTGAAACACAGTCAGCTTTACATAAAAATAAATACAGCCTGCTACAAGAATGACACCTACATTGATAGTTACATGCTTCACCCATTGGGCTTGTTCATTTTTCTTTTCATTTAGTTTTCCTCTTAACATTTTGCTTTTGCTAATCTAATATTTGTAATTTCATCTTTTTATATCAAATTACTTGTAGCATACTCCTTCTCTGCAGTGTATTTTATCTGGCATAATACTTACAAAAAGTTATGAAGATTGCTTATTTCTTATATAAGGAGATAAAGAAAATTAAGACTATCCTAGAAAAATGATAATGATGATTTAAATTATATACTGCACAAGCAACAGGTATTAGTCCTGGACACTGCCAAATTCAAAGCTCACAACTTTATGCAACCCATCAGTTGACACAACTGCTAATATATTGCTTAATTAGCAAAGCTCAGACTTAAAAAGAGTGGATTTTGTTACATCCTGAGATGGGTCTGTTATTATTTGCACAGTGATGAGTAAGTACAAAGTGATGTAGAGGCATGATTTTCAAATAAGATACTAATGTTGACCTGTATTTCACTCCAAGAATCTCTTCCAGGATTGTTGGGAAGCTGCAGTTGCTACAGAAAGACATAAATCTGTCTGTATTGTTTAAGCATAAAGGGCGATAAGAGTTACTCATTCCCAACAAATACCTAATTAAGCAAAGAGGAATTCCAGATTCTCTTACAGTCACATTAGCCAGGTCAGGATAGCAGTAATTATTCTGAAACAAGAGGGTAGGCTCTTGCTTTTCTGCTTGGCCAGGTTGTCTTTTACACCTACCTAAATGCTCTCCATCTGCAACCCTTCAGGAACCTAGCCACAGAGTTCACCGGTCAGCATCTTTGCTAAATGTGAACAAAAACAATAGAAGATGCTCCCCTGCCCTATCCACAGATTGCGGGGACAGCCTCCCTCAAATCACTGCCATAGGGCAGTTGCACACACATCATTGCAACCTCTCTGCATAGCTCCCGCCTGTTTGCTGACCATGTTCTTCAGCCAGCACAGCACAACTACAGACCCAGATAAAGTAGGATAAAGAAGCTCAGTCACAAGCTTCCCTCCCTACCTTACTAATACAATTTTATTAAATTGTATTAATTTTATTACATTTTATTAAACCATAAAATACTGCAATAAACCTGATAGGCTTTTTTAGGCTTACTGCTTTAATTCAGTGTTGAATGAAAGTTATAATCAGAAAATGCCATTCATTTAGCCTACCTTCAAGCTAAAGATAGAGCCCTTCCCAAAAGCATTTATGGAGACATAAACCCAAGTCTCCAATTCTTCTTTAAGGTGGGTTCCTACATATTGAAATCATATTATTTCTTTCCACTTTTAGAGCTGATGAGATACTAGCAGCCTATTTACCAATACAATTTGATTAGAAATGCAACCACAATCAATATTACATCCAAGCTATTCCCAGTCTGCCTCCCTCTTCTCTGAGCTTTCCAAACAGATGTAATTTTTCCACTCTTAAGTTTCTATACAGACAGCCTAAAAGGACATACTTCAGATCACCCCATTGGCTTTGGTGTAAAAGACTTATATTACCATGTTCAGTCATAGCAAGAGGACAGAAGAAAGGAGCAAAGCGGAGCTCGGTGGAAAAGGAAGTGGACAAGAGTTGTGCCGTCCCTTGGGGCCGGGCTGTGACAACTGGCTCTGTACCTGAGCAGAGAACTCTCCTCAGCTACAGGCTCCTGAATCCCACAGTAAGCAACATCAATTATTTTTCCATTTTCAAAGGTCTCCTGGTAAGTAAGTAAATTATTTTAAAAGACCGAGACATTATAAAGTTGCTGAAATACATTTTTGCTTCATCTCTCATTTGGTAATTTCCTTGGAGTAATTTAACCAAAATAAACTATAGCCTATAAATCAAGACTCTGAGTGCTCTAAACAGGCAGGTGAAGCGCCAGTCCACCCTCAGATATATGGCTCTGTGAGATGATCCATATGATGGAAGCCTAATTACAATTCCCACATAGACAGCGCATATTCTACACTACATGCTACATATCAAAAAACATTTGGCAAATATTCTTACTTTAGAAACACATTTCTCGGGATGCTAACTTTCTGGAGGCAGTTACTTGCAAAGTATGAGAAATAAATAACTACAATCACCTTAGTTCTTTTACAAGTCAATGGTGCCAATAATTCCTGAGGCAAGACTCTCTTTCTCTCAGCTGCTGCTCTTTACTCGTCCATGAAGCCTGTCACACCTTGACTTCAATACCATTATTTCTTTCACCAAATCCTTTACTGAAATTCCATCAATATCTGCCAGCCTTCACAACTCTTGTCCTGAAACAAGGCTAAAATTCAGGACCAATGCAGGCTGCTAGATCTCAGAGAATTATTTTTACTGTGTTAAGAAACTTTTGCCAATATAACTTTGAATTCAGAAGAGGAATGTCTAAGAAATTCTAGTTTAAATTACAGGGGAAGTTACTACAACTCATGGCCTCTACCTCCTGGTATTTATGTTACT
This sequence comes from Crypturellus undulatus, assembly GCA_013389825.1. Lineage (NCBI taxonomy): Eukaryota > Metazoa > Chordata > Aves > Tinamiformes > Tinamidae > Crypturellus > Crypturellus undulatus. The sequence goes on along the minus strand of VWPW01030568.1, from coordinate 53,218 downwards.
GTTACAGCAGACTGCCTAGCAAGTAAGCAACATAGAAGAAACAAGTTAGTGATGTCTTATTCTATATAGAGGAGTCTAACATGCACCAATGAGTCTCAGTTCTGATTTCAACTCTTTTCCAGAGCAGAGAAATGTACTTGCTACGAGCATTAAATTTAGACAGAAAAACATTTTCAGAAGTATCACCCTCAAACTTAATATCTCTGATAATAAAGTTTGAATAAAAGTAGTAAACTAAAAACAGGACGAGTAATATCTAGTGTTTCAGCAACTCAAATGGAAAGTACATCATCTAGTTCTATCTATGTCAGCTAGAAAGGAAACTTGTAAATATGCAAATATTTATAAAATATTTGGGGAAATTGTAATGAGTTTTAATGATTTGAATACATCAAAAACTTTCTATGCAAAAGAACCCAAACATAAACACAAGGAATTTTCAAAATTTTAAGTTCCTTTTATTTTATAAAAAGAAAGAGTAAATCATTTCCTGAACTGATCCTCTCTTCTTCCAAGTTCACAATGAAAGTCTGTTTCTACGTTTGATTCTGCTATTAACCATTTTATTAAGCACATATTAGCCACACCATTTTAACTTTATGAAATAAATTGTACACAAATTATTTGTCCCATTTGGTCTGCAAGCTTTTTACTTACTTTTAATTATCTTTCTTGTTCAGTTACAAAAATAAGGTCTTTAAAATGCTATAAAATTATAATGTTATAAAGCATGGCCTTTGAAAAAGTGATGTTTAGGTCACTATGGAAATAAATGCATCAGCCTTGTATTACTCTCTGTAATTTACTATTAAAAATATTTAGACATTAGTCATACAGCCTAAAAGCAAGAGATACAATAAAGATTATTGAAGAAACTTGTTAGGGCTTTCTACTATCTGAAAACCAAGAATGTAGCAAAATATAAGGAGTTGCACAGTCATACAGTTTCAGATCCACCTATGCACATATACTGGGACCACTATAATGAGTATATCCAAGTAACAACTGTTGGGCATATTTAAAGCATATAAAAATAAAGCTATAAATAATAACTGTTTCTCACTTATTTAGCAGTCTACTTGAAAAAAGCTCTTTCACTTCCCTTACTGGGAAGATGATATAAAATTTCTAGCATTTATACAACATACAACTGAACAACACAGACTTCAAGAGATTTGTGCTTAGTTCTTTGCATGAGATCTATTCCACACACAGAGCTGCAATTGGGGGTTAGCAGTGCTTAAAGACAGACACTTATAAGGTAGAATAACACAGTGTACCACTTCACTACTGTTTAGGTTCTTGATACAGCTTTTGGAATATGTGAATTATTGGACAAGAAGAAATATTCTTACCATGCTTAAAGTACTTTCCTATTTTATTTCCTAGTGTATTGCTAACATAATAAAGCAATTGGTTATGCAGTAAGAACATCAGAACTGATCACAAACTTTCCCATACTTTTACTATTATCTGTAGGGAGTGGAAAGAAGTAGACAGTTTTAATATACACCATGTAGACACTGCTTAAGTTTCAACCTAGACCAACTGGAGGGTTTTTGTTTGTTTGTTTGTTTTTCAGCCTACAAACAAAAGGCCCAACTATGAGTTAACTATCTTGACAAAAAAATCTGATGGTACAACTAAAAGTAAACCTAGTCTAATTTAGTAGATATGCTAACACAGAGTGAGATGTGCTAGCATGACTGCGATACACCAACAGACACAAAATCACTACTGACAGACTAGATGGCCTGCCAGCAGCCTGTACAGGGGAAAAAAAAAATCTAGCAAGGTCAGAAGATTTTTAGAGTGGAAAGATTGAGTTGGAGCATTAACAAGAAGCCTTTGTGATCACCTTCTGAAGGGCTTTCATCGGTCTAGGGAGCATGTATATTTTAAAAGTTATTGTCCTTAGTTCTAGATGTCCGTCTCCCAAGCAACCTGCTCTGGAGGTTTCAGCTGCACTTCTGACCTGCAAAAAGACAAAACCTACCAGTCCCAAGAGAATGCCCAGTGTCGCCCTGCATCCCAGAGCATGCAAAGAGACAGTCGTGCCAGATGTACTTAATGATCTGTTCCATAGGAATCTGCTCCCTCCTCCACACAAAGACATTGGAGGGCAATATGAGCCAGAGGGATGGAAAAAAAAAGTCACCACCACATTGTTTTTTGAAACCAGTTGCAGGTTCCAAGTGTCAGACATATCTATTTATTTCCCTTGTTGTCAGTGTTGTCTCCTGAACCTGGTCAGCACATATTCGCTAAATGAAATTATGTGATCCTCCACCCACAGCAGATCAAGTGTCCCAACTGTTAATACTGCTGTAAGCATTTAAGGGCTCTTGTTAGACCCAAAATAAACAATGTGTTTCTTTGACAACCACAGATACTTGATCCATTCTTAGATTTGGATGTAAGGTATCTCCTGCAGATACCTCAGATGAAATTTCACTCTCAATATGATACCAGAGGTATCTGACACCTTGCTTGTAGGGATTCTGTAACTGTAAATCTTAACCTAGATGCTTACATCTTCACCTTCTCATCCATGGCGTGTACAACATCCACGAATAAGGTATGAGGGCATCTGCTTTGGCAGAGGGAGCTGAACCAGTCGCTATTCTGGGTGAAGTGAGAAGGGCTCAGCACTTTCTGAGTGTTAAGCTCAGAGAGGACTGTACAGAATCCGTTTTGTTCCTCCCTGGTATATGGAACAATGCCACACATGAGGACATTGCTTCAAACCACAGCTCACTGGTTACATCTAAGTTAATAAAAACACCTATCTCACACAAGTTCCATATTTTCCCCTTACCTCCCTCAGCCTTCCCCTCTTCTTTCTATATTCTTTTGGTCTCAGTTCCTTGCCGTCAACAATTCTTCCCTCCTACTTTTCTATCTGCATACACTACAATAACTGGGGGCCTTCTCCACACCCAAGACTCCTGCAGGATCTACCTGATTCCTGAAATACACTGGCTCAGGTTACATTTTGCCAGTCTCTGAGCGAAACGATTTGAAGCTACATTCTGGCTTTAAAACATTTATAACAAAAACGTTTAATTTGTCCTAAGTGGTACAACTTCCTGTAAATCTCTCATATCCTCATATATCTAATAAGTGAGATTTGTTTTTATCTTAAGAAGTTCAAAGAAAAAAATACATGTTTAATCCTTTTAATCCTTAAGCATATAATCTTTCTATAGGGTCATTCTCAGTCACTGAAAAGATGCCTTGTCAAACATTTGGATGCTCCTTATCTCATATGATTTTACAAGGAAAGTAACAACAGAATTTATTTCTAGGAGTCTAAGCACCACTTAACAGCTGCTGTAAGATGCAGTTGCAGACATAAGAACCAACATAAATGCAGAATACCACATAACAAGGCTGGCACTCACTCTGCCTTCCCCAAGAGACTGCCAGCACTTGGAAGAAACCCACTTCCTTCTCTCACCTCTCTTGTCTGCGTCTTCAGTTCTCACATATGGAGAAACAAAAAAGTATGAAAGAGCTTTTGTAAAAAAACAAAACCACTCCAGGCCAATACTGAAAGACTAAGAGCTATGGTATTATATGCCTTCTATTTATAAGGCTATCAGAGCTGCCATTCGCCTGTCATGTAAAAATAACTTGCTTCAAACATCCATCACAGCACTGTCCTATAGATAATATAAAAAGGTATCCAGTATCAACTGCATATTCAAATATGATTGCCATCTTTTTTAACCAAATTTTCAAGTTTAATTTGCTTTTTAATTAAGGTAATTTTTTCTTTTATATTTGTATAGTTACCAATATCTTTCCCTCTGCCCTTCACACTATTCAAAGATTAGAAGGAAAGCCTACTTCAAAAACATCTGTAGCTGCCTGAAACAGATTCACAATTCCAAACAACCTACCAGAAAACTAACCCAGGTAGACTGAAAACTTAGCACAGAGGCAAACGTCACTGTTTCAAATGAGGTGCACTTAGCCAGCAATTTCCTCTATTTTTTTCGTGTTATTTCACATGTTTAGAAATTTATTTTCCCTATGAGGTTTTCCCTCCTGATATCCATCAGATTTCTTTGCGGTGACTTCATAATAGTCATCTAACTGTGGCAATATCACATCCTGTTGCCAGGGAGCCAGTGTCATGACATTACTGCGGAATTCAAGGAGGAAGAGAGAGGTCCATCGAGGATGAATCACTTGGTTACTCATTGATGTCTTCGGCAGGCAAAGAAGTAACCATCAGCCAAGCCTCTGGGTTATGAGCACTTGCCAAGGAAGTGAGTCCTGCGTTCTGGGCTCTCTTCAGCTTGAGACATGTTCAGACCTGCAGGTTTGAGGAGGACACATCACCCACACAGTCACAGCTTGGTGAAGCTGACAGCTGAAGACAGGATATTTCTCTGCTTCTCCCAAGAAAATATGACCACTGTACTCCAAGATTTAAGGGGAGATTCAAAAAGAGAGCATGGCAGTAGTCGAGGAACAAGGGCATGCATCTTGCAAAGGGAAAACTGCCCCACTCCACAGACACGTGTTAACAAATATACTGTCGCTGAAAGAGGGCACCTCACTCAGCATGTTGCCTTGCCACCTTGGTCTCCACTACCCATTCTCCATCTGCGAATCCGCAGCCCAGGGCTACTCTACCTGGGGAGGTGCTTGACCAGACTGCGCAGGAGTCCAGGCTCCTCAGCAGTTTGCCGGAGAGCACAGCAGGGAACAAACAAGGCATCAAAAGACCCCAAGTTCCTCAGGTTCAGCTTATTCGAGCTGCAGTATTTCCAAGAAACAGATTGAGCCTTCTTATTTCTCCTACTCCTATAAAACCATACTTAGACCCAATTTTTTCAGTATATTTTCATCAGCAGATTTTGAGCCACATGGTTTCCCCATTAAAAGAGCAATTGTGGTCCCCACCAGCCACGACCCAAAAGGGTCTTATCAAAAAAACCCACATCCATCACTACCTAATATTGACAGGAACAACTTGACAGTAGGTAATGCATGCAAGCCAGAGCGCTTACGTAGGCCGCGGGCAGCACCTATTTTCCATAAGCTGTTTTTACCTCTTCAATAGATGTCCAACTCTAGTAATATTTAATTTACCTCTAATATTATGGTAGGCTGGCATTGCTTTATATAGCTAAATAATTCACCCTTGGAGGGTGCTAGCAGCACTCCAGAACTGAGCACCAAGAACCCTTCACTCTGGGAATTCTTCTACACAAATTCTCTGACTTAAGAATCTCAAGCTGTCAGTCACAACAACTTAAACAGTTGTGACTGAGCTGTCCATACTATTTTAAAGCTTTGATGATTTTATTTTTCCCATTAAATGTGCTTGTGAAACATTTTATTCAGCTAGTCCAAGAACATTAAGTGCTTGTGGAATAGCGTACGTCCCATGAAACACTTCAGTGAGTAAATTTGCTCTGTATGTCAAGTATTAGAAAAGGTAAGAGAAAAGCTCTGAGTAAAAGACTTCTGTATCAACTTAAGTGTCAGCCTACAGATGATGAATCTTAACACGGATGTTTAAGCTTGGCAAGGAAAAATAGAACCAGGAACTAAAAAGCTACCAGGAATATCAGCTCTGTATGTAGCAAATCCAAGCATAGTTATTAAGAATGAGATTTTCTTCTTTAAATATAAATATACTAAACATAGACAGTCTTTAAACATCTAACAGTGTATAAGACTGCAACAATCTATTCCTAAAAAAGTAACATTCGTTTAATTTTTTATGAAGGTCATGATTTTCTTGCTTCAATGCTCATGAAAGTGAAATATTAATGCCATACCCAGAAAGGAAGCGTACTGAAAGCCCCCAGAGCTCTGGGAAGGCACCTTGATCCAGAGATTCAGAGGCAACCAAAGCCACTTCAGTAAAGCTGTTATCCCAAACCACGTGCCAGGTAAGCAGTGCAAAAAATCATTTCAAATGCTTGACTAGGATTAAGTGTCTTTTGCAGTCTCAAGCATTGATAAATCCAAATTGTCAAAGGAAGGACCATGAGCATCACCATACCACGCACCTGAAGACCATGAAACACTCTCAAACCAGATGAAGCATGTTTACTGAATAAAAATATATGAGTGAAAATGTAAGAGAATGATGAACCCACCATATTCTTGGAGACAGAATTCATATTGACAAGCATCTTCTGCATATCCCATGTCAGATGAAATATATACTCAAAATTTAGTTAGCACAATCTTCTGTGAACCTTAAATTAATTCACAGAACTTATCTCTGGGAGAAGAGAAAGACCAAACAATTGCATAAAATGAACACTATGATCATTGTTTCCAGTAACAAATGCAACCACAGAAAAAGTCAAAAAGAAAATAAAAAGGAATCTGTCCTAGTCTAACATTTCAGTGACCTGTCCTATACATTTCATCACAGAACCCACTTCCTGTGAAATTTCCTCAATGAAAAGACAAGTGCTATCTTAGGAAACACGGACATCAAAATGCAGTGGGCCCAAAAATAACCATGTCAATCAATCATGTGCACCCACAAGTACTCTGAGAGAGCACTGCAGCAGGAGCAAGCAGCCTTCCTTGCCTGGCATGGTGCCTGCCCCATGCCATAGCACAATCACACTGCAGAGCTGCAGGTGCCTCTGCTCACAGCACTGTCCTCTGGCTGCTTGGAGTGCAAAATCCAGCTAAGGAGTGGTGTCCATGCCACGCTTGCCTTCCCAGTGCTATCCCAGCATGCTCTCCGACAGGTACATTTTCTCTTTCTACGATCTGATATGATAGCAAAGGCACCAGGGTGCATTAGCCCAAGCTATCAGACCAGTTAATGAAAGCTCTGTCACAAGAGCCTTAATTATTAGCAAACTTTGTCCGTTCATCACCAGCCAGCTCATATCATAACCTAAATTCAAGTTAGAGTATGCAGCTGCCTCTTGCACAGGATGGAAATGGACCCTGTCAGAAGGTACATATTGCATCTGACTGGATAAGTGCTTTGTGCGCCTATCATGAGATGAATAACTTGACACCAGTGGCGTGCTCCTTCTGTGTAGGCAACCGTCATTAGTAGCAACACAGCGTGCAAAGGTCCCTGTGCACAGTTACAAGTTTGCATTCAGGGAAGGAGAGAAGAGCAGCTCTCCTGCAGGGTTACACACAAATTGGTCCTTACTTCCAAGAGGCCAGTGCCAGGCAGGCTCTAGTAGCAGGGGGAGACCTTGCTCAGAACAGGCCTGCAGCCAGCAGGCATCTGCTTCTAAGGCTACCAGAGGAATCAAACAGAAACCTTGTACCCAAGCACAGCCTGTATAGCAAAGCAGGGTGCCCATGGTTCAAAAGCAAGTGTCAATAGCTCCACTAGGGACACTAGGAGCCCAGGCCTCCTGCAATGGAGTCTTGACAGCTGAGCAGTAATTATTGTGACAAGTAGTATGTGTTTCCCAGTAAACGTCTCAATCACTGTTAGAAACCACATAGTCCCACAAAATCTAGCCTTTTTTTTTTTTTTTTTTTTTTTTTTAAATAACAGTCTGGATGCCTGTGGAACATTAAATTTCTGTTGCACTGTGACTTAATGCTTGACCTGGTATGCACTAGAGCAAGAATATCTATGTAGTAACAGAGCATTAATTTTCCTTCTTGGCTTAAATAACCCTGCAAACTCCACTCCTACAGACTCCAGCACCATCCTAACCATCATGTAACTGTTTCCCATACACCTGGAAAATAATAGCACAAGCAACTAGTAGAGAGTGTTATAGTAAATATATTTCAGTGTAACACTATTAAACTAAAACATAGCTGTCATTAGTTGGATTGTACAGGTAACCAAGCAGTTTAGTAGTTTCACTTGAAGTGGGAAAAAAATAGTATCTGCTTGGGGAAACACTGTGGGATAGGGGGAGCTGCCCACCTTGAATAGCAACATGGACAGTTCCTCTTATCAGTTTGAAGGTGGACGGCGAAAAAAAAGAAGACAACAATCTGCTTCATAAGCCCACTCCAACCAGCAAAGGATTGTCAGCAGAAAGTGAAACTTGGTATCACACAGACACTGGACTCATCCCTCACAGTGGCAACCTCAGGGATTGGACAGGGCATTATGGGAGGAGTAACCAAACGTGGGATCAAGGTTTGGAGAAGTGGGAAAATAGAGGAAAAAGGGGGAAAAAGGACCAGTCACCTGATGACAGGTTGCTGGCCGGTATGCTGCTCTGGCTTGACCCACACAGTCTCATACTTCTTCTCTATTATCTCTACATCAAATTTGGCTGAAGCCATGTCAAATTTATTAAGCAGTATAACTTGAGCATAATAGAGTTATGTAAAAGCCTCAGGAAACATGTAAAATACTTTCCAAGACAGGAGCACAGGAACCTTGTGGCTCCTAATACTGAAAAGTTACTTTCATAAACTTGTCAGGTTTTGTTTAAAAATAAGTTATTTATTTTTTCTGCTACTCAAGTTTGGAAACTAATTTCTGAACATTATTTAGCCCATGGACAAAAAGCTTATTTTGTTTCTTAGCCTAGCTTTACTCACAGCTAGGTCTTTCTCCTCTATATCCAACTCTACTCAGATATTCCTTTCTCTTTTATAAACCAGTCCCACATTTGCTCCTCCCTGGGTGGAGGTTAATATTGCTGACTCCTTACATTTTTCTCTCTAGCATAGAGGCTAAAAACATGACGTTCTCCACATTTTGCTTTCATTTTCATTACCAGTACTTTCTGTACATCCAAGTGAACAGATATAAGAATATAAGCACCATTAGTAAACTCCACTGTCCTGCCTGGCACCAAGGACAAAGTTAACCATTTAAGTTCCATGCATATACTTAAATTAATTCCCTGAATTAGCCTTACTGGGGGGATTTACTTATTCTCTTTTTCCTTGTACAGTGGAACAGATTTTTGCTAGTTCTACATGATTAAAAAAAAAGAAAATGGCTTGGAAACAAGTGCCTGAATTCTCTTGATACACAACTTAGAGGTATTAGTGGCAGATAAAATCTAGTATTAGTCCAAGATGAGGCAGCTGTAGAAGGGAAGAGAAAGAGTAGTCTAGGAGGTGATGAGAAACCTGTATGTTTCAGACTGAAAAAAATGCTGAAGAATCTGAAAAATAATGCATAAGTTTCACAAAAGCTCTAGACAAGATTTAAAGTTGCAGTATGAGGCATCTTTTGGTGCTCCTTAGGGGGTTTATGGGTTTTCTTTAGTGTTATGAAAAAAGTTATGCCAAGGTGATAGCACAGGTTTTGTCACTAGATCTTAGGACTGCCAGCACTCCAATCAGTGAAAATAATTCAGCTTATGAGATTTCAGGCTAATTCATGGCTATACGTACACACACTCATTTACAATGGTGAAGGTGGACAGGTTGAAGCTGTGTAACAGATCAAATCACTTTGGAAAATTTACTATATTTCTTCATTCCAGAAATGTTCTGGAAACTGTAAATTTGATGGTGAGAGAATGAGAGTCACCTAAAAGACAAATTACATCCTCCTCCGCTCCTACCAAACACAGATTACTGCAAATCTGTAACTTTTATTACAGAGAATACATATTTAGGTATAAACTGGTCATTTTTATCTGACATCTAGGAATTAGGACACTTTGGTTGGTACCAGTAACTGCAATATCCAGCATACCAGGAATATCAAGTTTTGAGCCAATAAATAAATAAAAAAACAAACAAACAAACAAAAACAAAAACAAAACAAAACAAAAAACCCACACTCTATCAGAGAAGAGTTTTATACAATAGAGACACATTACTTTGGTGGGAAGAGAGAAATGACATGGCACAGCAATTCAGAAAAAAGAAATGGAGATTAAAATAGAAATGTGTCTTCTGGAAATTCAAACAACAGACCACTACAATATTTTTACATTTTCAATTTGTTTGCATCTCAAAAAAGTACCACATAAGAGAATATATAACACATAGTTACAGCTTCAAATAAGCCATGAGCATCGCTTTAGTGATTCTCCCTTTTTAAGGCAATAAAAGGGCTACACAAACAGCACAAAGATGGGTTTGGCTGAAGAAAGCTGAGCACAGTGCTAGCCTAAGGAATACTTTCAAATATAATGCCCATCCCAACCCCAAACACCACTGCAAGCAAACAAAGAAAAATTGCAGCAATATTGCCAGAGTTTTTTTGTGCTTGAAAATAAATCGTTGAATCGAGGACACTTTGTACCTTTGTTAGCATGACTGTCTCCTAAATCTCAGTGCTGTTGCGAAGATAATGACAACGGATAGACCTGTCTGCCCCAGGAGGGAAAGACATTTCAAACAGTGACGCAGCTCTCTCAGAAAACTCACACAGCAAAAAGAACTGAATCTTTCCAGTGTGTTAATCATAGTGCCTGCATGGTACCAGACACTACTTTTCTAAAATTAAAACTTCCCCAAATTTAGCAAGGAAAAATTGGAGAAGGAAATAAAGATACTATTTTGTGCATTTGATCGTAAGATACATAGCAAGCTCACTACTGCTTATACAGAAGCTTCCAAAAGTAAGTGCAAATACAATACTTGCATGTTAATCTACCTCTGTAGCACTGAGCCCACTTATATGATGATTCTATATATGGAGAGATGAGACCTCTCACAGCCAGGTTGGAAAAAGAATTTCCTCCCATTTCCAATGCACAAACCCTTCTTTAATAAAATCATGTGCTTATTCAGCCTGTTAGTCAAAGCAACATCTTAAGCAACATATTTGGCCTTACATAGAGGCATACAGTGATAAGTTATAAATATGTATTCAGAAGCAGCTATTAAAATTTAGTCTCTCTAAGCCATGAGGAGGTCACATCCCTAAAGATAGCAAAGTGGATGAAATCAGAGACAAAAAAAAATTCTTCTTAAAAATAGGCACTGAAACAATTATTTTTAAATTGATAATAATAAAGTAAATCAACTCTATGTGATATCTTAAAGTTACCATATTAGACAGCTTACAAATGAATCAAAATTAATAGTAGTCTTTTTTTCCTAAGAACACATACAAGTCTGGAGGAAAAAAGAAATGAAATCAGGATAGAACCAGGAGAGAACCAGGATAGTTTTGTTTTGCACACAGAAGTACTTGTTCTCCTTTTCAAAGGCATCTTCTAACCCAAGTTTTCACCTAACACCACAGTATCCATATTAACTTCAGGATGAGTTAATTAAATTAGCACTTCTAGAAACTGTGCAAGTTTGCTTATTACTAGAGGAAGGCAAGGGAAAGCAGGAGATGAGGTGCACCTCTGCAGGAGTGCGGCCCCGTGCTGTTGTCGCCTCACGCGCTTACCTTTGTGCCTGCGCTATACAGTTTTCTTCTTCAGCTGCTCCTACCTAACGAAATGAGCACGAGAGCACTAATACCTGCCAGTGCTTCTGCAGAAGGGCATCTCACATGAACAATGTGAAACACAACCACTGCAAACTTATTGCACAGGATGCCCTTCAATTGGGCCACCTTGCCAAAAAGGATAAGGCAGATGGAGGCCAGTTGGACAAATGAATGAGAAAAATAACTGTCTAATATAATCTAGCATTACATCTTTTACTGTAAATTGAGCAAGGCTAAGGACTCCCTAAATCAGTGAGAAAAAAAGTACTGAAAACAAACAAGCAAGCAAACAACAACAAAAAGATTATGTCAAACCCAAGAAAAATGGTCTAATGATCTAACTCATGGAGACATGGTTAACTCAGGAAAAATATTTGCATCACCAGTCAATACACTCAACTGCGATACAGCCTATTGATCTACTCAAACAATACAGACATTTACCTAAAACAACGGTCACCTTCCAGCCCCATGTGTTGAGATAAATTCAATTTTCCTTGCAATAGCCATAGTCACTCACTTCCTACTTTCTTCCTTGAGCTTCATGGGCAAAACATCCCTGCCCATCTCTTCTCAGCTTTCTCTCATCATAGGATTTTATTGCTCAGTCCTAGAGGTACTCACAGGAAGGGCACTATAATAATCATAACTGAGTCAAAAGAGAGAGAGAAGGGAACAGGTAACTTCCTGTATTACCGAATTTCTGAGCAGTCAGATTCCAATAGTTTCTACACATAATGGCAAAACTGGCAAAAGATAAAGATCAAAAAAAAAGTTTGCCTGAAATAATGCAGTTATGCACAAGTGAAAAAGAAGATTCAATAATATTAAGAACTTACTGTGTGAGAAGGAGAGCCAGAAAAGCCTTTTCTTAATATAAAGAACTTACAAGGCCAGGGTAAAAGTCAAGTTATTTGGCACAGATAGCTAGATGTGCAGTATATACATCCAGTTGCATTCTTCATGGGAAAAAAAAAAACAGTGGAATTTGCATCTTTTCTATGGGGTCTGCTGTATCCCTTGTCATAGAGCTATTTACAGTGGTTTTATCTCATCCAGCTTCAGATGGTCACCTTTATATGATTTAGTTTAAACTAGTCATCCATGTTTCTTCTATAGAATGAGAGATCAAATAGATCACTCACAACAGGAATATCTCTCTCTTGGTTACATGAGACTCTTGGTAAGATCTCTTGGTTACATGAGACTCTTGGTAAGAGTCTCATCAGGCTTATAACATTTTGAAAGAAGAGCCATCTACACCAGAGAGTCTCCTCAAACATTTATCTGATGTAGAAAGCAGGAATGTGCATTCATTAAATATTTTTGGAAGTCCAAATATGAACTCTTGGGTTTCTTTCTCTCTCTCTTTTTTAATAAAAAAGAATTCACCCAAGTGGCTAACAGCTCCAAAATGTGTCCTTCACAGCACTTACCTCTGCCCCACAGACTCCATATCATCTTCAAGAGGTGAAGTGATGTGCCCATCATTACATGGGGCTATGAGCGGTCCTACATGCTCAAGGTCTGGGCCTGCAGAGCCTCAGGTTACCAATGTCACCACTTCTTGAAAGTCTAGACTCCACTTCAAAACATGGATTATCTTTAAGCAAAGCAGTGATCTTTAGCCTTCTTCAACACTACCTGCCACATCATGGCCCAGAGCACACAAAGCTTGTACCAGCTGACTCGCTCAAGTCCAAACAAGAACAAGTGAAAGAAGGGCTTGGCTATTTGTTTCAAAGCCCCATGGCTGGGTGTATTTTCTTTGCAAGAGTACTTCTTTGCAATTAAAGAGCAATCTGCATATATACGTTGCAGTGAAATGCATACCCTCACTAGTAACTGAGAAATCACACCCAAGGTATGTGTGAAAACCAGCAACACCAGTCAGTATATTTTGTGAAAAAAAAAGAATTTATAAGCTACTATACTCAAATAAATCCTCAAAAGCTGGCTTCCTAAATCTAAAGGGGTAAGGATATCACAACTTCTGACATCAACAAATCCCAAACAAAAGCTTCATACTAAGTTTTATGAATTAAAAAATATATATATATATCTGTAGTTTCCATTTGATCGCTTCCTGATTGAGTTTTGTCAGTTCATGTCTTATTCTTCCTCCTGAATATTCCTCCTGCAGTTCAAGATTTTCCAGTTTCTTTATTAAAAAAAAGAGTCTTTCTTCAAGACTAAAGAACAAAACATGAAAGAAAGCTGAAAACTGTAGGAAGCTGGCTGCATCTGAAAANCTTCCTGATTGAGTTTTGTCAGTTTATGTCTTATTCTTCCTCCTGAATATTCCTCCTGCAGTTCAATATTTTCCAGTTTCTTTATTAAAAAAAAAAAAAAAAGTCTTTCTTCAAGGCTAAAGAACAAAACATGAAAGAAAGCTGAAAACTGTAGGAAGCTGGCTGCATCTGAAAACAAACAAACAAACAAACAAAAAAACATAAATAAAAGATTTACTGAATAAGAGCTCTCCCTGCAGAGGAGAGAAAGAACACCATGGAAGTTAGAACTGGAAAGACAACGGAATGACCCGACAGCAGCAGGCATCCTTTACCAGGAAGAGTAAGCAGCTAGCTCTTAAAGACAGCAGTGCTTCCTCTCATTCCCAAGCCAAACTTCTTAGGATGACACCCATACAATTTGCGGGAACAAAACACACAAGTGTCTGCAAGGGAAGCCTCAGAATTTTAGACATATCTACAGGCAAAAAGAGAAGTCCTTTCTGACTGTCAAAATCTTTGCTGTTCTCCTTTTTTTGAGCCTTCCATAGACCACTCTAAGAAATTACATCACTCTGTTACATTTGCCAGCTCCTTTCATGCCTTGGCACAAAAGTCTGTGAAACGGAATGCACTTGCAGAGGGCAGCAGAAGAATGGTACTCAGAGAGGTCACGGACCCTCAGCCAGAGCAGCCCCACCTGCTTGCAATGCTGCAGCACTTTAGAAGGGCTGGAGGCTCACTCCTTGTACAAATCCATATGTGAAGATGCTGAAGAACCCAAGCGCACCGTTTCACGGCCCTTCACAAAAAGCAAAGCAAGGCAACAATTTCTGAATATGGCAGACTCGCTCTTAAGCTTTTGGACCCACTTTAGCACTACGGGAACCGGCAGCTCCTGACTGAATCAGTCAGTTGCCATTTAACGCATGGTTTTAAAAGAAACACCTATGATAAAAGTGAAAGGAATGTTCCTAGGAGCAGCCTGTCACCCTTTTGTTCATCAAAAGGGAAATTGTAAAATTTGCTCCAGAACAGGAACCATTACAGGTGACAAGATGAGGCCAAGTTTCTCTTTTAAAAATGTTGGAAAATTGAATGAGAAGAAAACTCTTTTCAGGGTCACAGTAGGGAAGAGATAAATAGAAAAAAGAAAAAAGAAAAAGAAAAAGAAAAAGAAAAAGAAAAAGAAAAAGAAAAAGAAAAAGAAAAAGAAAAAGAAAAAGATGGGGAAGTGAAGAGAGATTTTGCAAGACTAGCAGTAAATCTCATGAACAACCATGACATAGAACAGTGCGAATCCTGACAAATCTCCCAGTAAAGAAAAACACCAAATAAAATAAGAACCACATGCTCTCATATTACACATTACAAATCAATAGCTGGACTAAGGCATTTTAATTTCAAAACATCTGTGTAGGGTCAAGAGGAGAAACAAAACAGCAAAATTTGGCATTTGAAAGGAAATTGTAGGGTAACTCCAGCCAAATCCACATTTTCACACTTGTTTCAATACACACTAGGTTCTTCTAAGCAGTTTAAGTATTAAATAAAAAAAAGAGAGAGAGAGAGGAGAGAACTAGAATTCAAGAACAGCCAAGTTTATTTTAGCAAATTCACAAGATTCCCAAGCCAGTAATGCAGCTCATACCTCAACATACTGGGGGATTACTGATGACCAGGGTAGAACTCAGGCAGGTGTAAGAAGGGTTCAAAAGGCTGACATGTAGCCAAGATGATCTCTCACCTTTTAACAAAATGCCCTGATCGGAAGAGTTACTAGATTGGAAACACACACTTCTTGCTCAACTTCTATTATTTTATCACTCATGTTAGCAAACAACATCTTGTTACTTTTTCTTACTTTGCTATTATGTATTCTTTGTTCATTTTCTTCCCTTCTCACAACACCAAGAGGCTTCGTTTCCCTGACTCTCATAAAGGACTGATATTTCAGTGACCACACACACAAGGAGGAGATTCAAAGCATCCCAACCCATAACTTCAAGATTTATTTCACAGAGAATCCTGTGGCTTATTTGTGGCATCTACAACATGAGCAACATGAGACATCTCAAAAAAAAAAAAAAAAAAAAAAAGGAGTAACTGCATTCTGGACAGCCAATGTGAAGTCCTGTCTCTAGTCTTCCTTCCATAATATCTCCCTGCTCGTGCCTCCTCTCCCTGTTACCTGCTTTTCCCTGACCATGCCCCAAAGCTACCCAGGTCCCATGGGCCCCACGTTCTTGCGCAGCAGCCTTGCAGTGCTGCAGACTGGGGAAGCAGTACGCAATGCACATGCTTTGCCTTGTTTGGCACTCCTCAACAGGAGACAATTTTCACAGCTGATCTAGATAACTCTCAGCAAGATCTGCTCACTTCCATTTTCTAATAAATGGCTTTTCAAGGCTAGTGCTTGGTTTTATCCTACTCAGTTTCATTTTTTTTTTCCTTCCTGCAGCTGTCTGCAACTTTAAACAAAAGCCAAAGTAATCCAAAATACAGTTAGGTCATCAGAGCTCAGAAAATTTTTACCTCCTGTTATTTTTTTCCCTCTCTCTAGATGTAAAAGAAAAGCAACAAATCTCAAGCAGTCATCAGCAGCCATACAAAATAGACTACCTGATGCTGCTCTGACTTAGTAAAGAGCATGAGTCAGTTCTAATGGGTCTGTCAATTTTATCTCTGGGTGTCTCTTACCTGTCCAGACATGCTAGTATAAAGCAGTGTGTTTTCCACATATTCATATCATTTTGAATTTGAGCAATGAGCACTACCTTAATTGTAATTTCTGAACAAAATGTACTGTAATAATTTGGAATAAAGAGAAGTGAATGCTGTAAAACCAGAGAAACTTGCCACCTCAACTTTTCCTAATGAGGTTTTTCTTCCTGTTGCAGCATTTCTAGTGGTGTAGCACTAAAAGCAAACTTTACAATAATTTAAAATTAAAAACTAAACATCTGTAGAACCCCTCACATCTCCTGTGAGCTGTGTTACTTGCTTAAATTTGGAGGGGCCTAGTGGTGGTAGACAACAGAGATTTTCCTTTAAGAGTGGAGGACTTCTGTTTCCACCACCTGTTTCCTAAAGCTTCATTTCATCATCTGAAGTTACACCTCACACCCACCTAAACTGACTTCAGAGCACTGCACTTTTCCCAGGTTTTAGAACACCCAATACAGAGATCAGCTTAGAACAAGAGCAGCAGTCTCCCTAACTTGTACCCTCTGGAATTGCATCCAGTTGCACCAGCAAAATCTGATGATAATGAAGGGGACCAGGCCTCCATATCAGGAACCTTTTATTTTTTATTTTTTTAAGTGGAACAGAGATCCTCATTACAACTTTCTCTAACAATGGTGTCACAACTCCCAGTTTGAGGGTGTTTCTTGTCTTAGTCCTCTACTCCTATCTTTTCCCTGAAGTTAAGCTTAGATTATGCAGCCTGATACAAAAGCAGCCTTAGAAGAGTTCTCAATTTCTGAGAGGGCCTGAAAAACATGAGCTGCAAAGCCACAAGCCAATCCAGTTACACACCAGGTCCCATATGTCAAGGCTTTAGAAGAGCAGGTTTATTTTTGGCTTCGTATATTAATCCTTCCCTCTCTTTCGGAACTAAAGAAAGAGCAGAAAACTTCAATATTAAAGATCGTGCAACCTTCATTAAGCACCATGAAAATTAAATGTTATACTATCAGAATATGCTCTTGTTTTTCATCTTTATGTTCCACCATTCCCCAGTGCTATTTAGAAACTCTCCCAGGTCTTTCCCAAAGCCACTCACCATGGGGGTACGGATGAAAGATGTACACCTGCTAATAGTGCCAAGGCGGTACTGGCCGCAAGCAGGAATCTTTTTAGCCTGAACAGCAATAGCAGAAGTCAAAGCCAGCCAAAAATCTTTCAGACAGAGCCTCTCTGCAGATACAATGCCAGGTGGCACTTGCTTAAAGCTGTACCTATGGAGCTGACGACAATAAGCAAACTAAGGATCTATAGCTGCCGGCATCCCCCTGCAGCACCTCTGGCAGCCTGACAGAAGGGCAATTACGTGTCCTTCAAAAGAGAAGGAAACTAAGAGGAGAACAATCTTGCTCCAGTGACTGTATCTTTTAAAACATGCCTAACATTTAAAGATCTACTAATAGACATCTCAGTCCTGCAAGCAATGTTAGTCCTGCAACAAGGATGAATCAGATGCACAGCAAAGGAAAGGAAACAATATGCAATTTTCAGAAACACAAAGTTTTCACTCAGAGACCAGCAACTTTAGGAGTTCTACACACAGAAATTTCCAAACCTAGAGACCAGATAACACCATGAGGAAAACACAAGTCCCTACTTTAGCATTTACAACAGTCTTGTTAAGTTGGAAGAAAGGTGATATTGGGCTAAAAGAAGTTTAGGGCTTATGACTCTATCAAAGCTGGTCACCTTGCATGATCAGGGAACACAGTGACACATTCTAAGGTGTAGAGCAACAATTTCACCTTTTCTTATTTTATCGGACAACAACACATTGACAACAACACATCTCACGTTGCCCTTTACCTTTCGGGTGGATTCAATCCCCAAACTTAAGAGTACAAAAAGAAGGTACCAGTTTTATAAACTTCCTAACACCACGCTTTTGTGACACTAAAGTACTAGAGGAAGAAGAAGAAAAAAAAGTTACAGTTTTACAAAACATTCTACAACAATAAAGGAATCAAAACAATACTGTTTTAAACATGCAAAATGAACTTTTTTCAATGCCAACAAGCTAATTTGTCTTTTGGGGTTCACATGAAAATTGTGGCTCTTCTTTCCAATCTCTCTGCATCGCACTACGTATTATTTTGTCAGGTCTTAGACATCTTTAGATATTCAGTGAATTTAGAACTAATGTTTGTACATCTTAGCAATATTCTGTCTCATCACTTTATCTTGTTCCAGAAGAAAAGGCAGAATGGAAAAAGTGTTTAAAAATTCCTTAAGCACAAATATCTGGAGGTTTGAGTGCAAGTTACAGAAGCCCAAAATGGGCATTTCTACAGTAATCTTTAAATATAAAGGAACAGCAGGGAATATAGATTAAATCTCCCTTCTCCCGAGACTGATTTTTTTGTTAACATTTTTAATCCTCTAGGTCCCTTTATGTTATTTCCTCTAACCATACTAGAGGTTGCAAGAAACAAAGGGGACTCAAGGACAGATGATGAAAGTGATTAGAGGCTTAGAAAGACTTCCATATGAGGAGAGATTATATATATGTATATATATATATAAAAATATATATATATATATGTATATATATATATAAATAAAGGCCTTGCTTACTTGCTTATAGAAAAGATTAATGGAAGGGATCATAAGAAAGACAGAAAATAAGAGACACTGCAGAGGATGTTTTTACATTACTAGGAAGCAAGAAAACAAGATTTCTATATATTAAGTGTAACTGGTTTTGTCATGGAAAAATCAGCTCATGCCCAGAACAATGGCTCTATTGCTAGTCTGGTCTCCCCAAGGTTGAAAGCACAAGAAGATCAAAAATAGTGAGTTAGAACATCTTAAGTAAGAACATCCACTTCTGTTTCAGGTAGTATTTGTTTGTTTGCTTTATGAAGAGATAACTGTCATTTCAGATATCTCTACCACTAATAGGAGAAAGTTCCCCTGAACAGGCTGCAATCTACAGGAAATTGAAGTTAGCCCTCCTGGCCTCCCTCTCTCTCTGGAGCACCTGGAGCTGGTTAAAAGGAGGAAATACCCCTGCATAGGCTTCTAATGAGACTCTCACCCTCCAGGTGCATTAGAAGAGGCTTTTTAGAATTACAGAATTAGAAATGCATCAAAGTCAACTTTCTTACAGCTTCTTCAAGGAAGTAAGCAGGAATCCTCGAAATACTTTCCCTCCCTAAGCAGCAATAACTTCTTCTTTTGCCCTTGTTAGGAATGAAAGAGGTGCTCTTCAATAAAGAATTCTGTCACTTTGAGGCATTAGAGAAAACAGACACAGGGCTCACCAGAGAGTTGCTGGCAGAGCACCTACAATCTCATCCTTCACATAGTCTCAGAGCAACCTACTGAACAGACCCGTTGCCTCACACTGAACAGCTTCTTAACCTCAGCAAGAACTTCTAAATCCTTTCCCCTCAGAGTCTACCACTTAAACACACAGAAGCCTACACTCACAATAAGTTTTTCTAGAGATTTTGGAAGCTGAATTTGGTGATATATTCTCCGAGATAATATTCTCCTAGAGAAGAGTAGCAGTTTTGGTGTTGCCTTCTTCCCTGTCCATGGCTTCTCTTTCCTGTAAGATCAATCCTAGGATGTGCTTGAGAGATGCAGCCAGTATCCGTATCCCACATGGCTGCAGAAACCCTTCAAAACTGCCCACTCAAAAACTAGACTCAGTAATCTGTTACAGAGACTACACACTCAGCAGCTACTTTGCCCCTTACTTCCCCTAAGATGCATCTATTATAAACTTTTCTTTATTACTATATACTTCTCTCACATGGCTGATGTCTGAAGTCATCTCCAAGCCTTTCTTCACAGAAGCAAGTCTCCCTGGTTGATTTGACTTCACCAAGTGTCTCAAATATTGTTTGGGAATAGCAGCCCTGCTTCCATTTGCATCCTATTTTCTTCTCCTTTCTCATATAATATCATTATATCATTCATAGTTGGTGAAAGAAATAACAGGATTGTTGAACTTAGCAGGGTTCATTTACTCAGGAAGAAAATCCTGCTTGCCTTGGATAAGCACAAGGAGATTTAACACAAGCTCTCACCTTCACCTGGAACACACAACCTGCTGCTACTGTCTTTGGCAATTATATTACAAGTTCTGTGATATGCAACACAGCTTGTAAAGCCTAGACCTGAAAGCAATGCACGTACAGAAGTCTATCAGACGGATAGAGTTGTATTTTCAGTTCTCATAGCTGCAGAAAGGGAAGGAGAAGCTAAGACTGATTAAAAGAAACTAGAAACTACACAGAGATCCAGATCTCTCCCCAAATTGTCCTAAACACGAGAATTTATTTTTCAATATGCAAGTGCTCTGAATATAAGTCATAATATTTTATGCTTTTAAGCAGATTGCCTGAACTTGTAGAGGGGAAGCTTCAGATTTAACTCCTAATCTCATCAAAAAATCATCCTTAGAAGCATGCAACTTTCTTCTACGGCCACCGGAAATTAGTTTGCACGCTAATCTTACAGCGAGAACAATGAGGAAAAGGCAATTAGTTTAACTTGTGAAAAGGAAAACAATGGAAATACATAAAAATCTTAACTGGTTCATGACTTGAACGTGCACCTAGCTTACAGCATGGAAAGCATGTCAGACAGAGCTTTGGTAGCAAAGCCATAGCGTGCGTAACGTGACTTATTTTAAAGCATTTCATTATGCAGGCACAACCTGAAGCTCACCCTCTCCTTCCAGCACTGTCAGTTAATGGGCTATAAGGGAAGGAAAGAAAGGCTAATGGTCAGTGCAGGGGAGAGGAAAAAGTGTTTTTTTTCCTCCACAAATAGCTAAGTCCTACATTTCAAACTGGAAGGCTCATTTATTGACAAGCTCAAGTTCCTGTAAGCACCAAAAACAGAGCTTTTGCCAATAGTCAGAACCAGCCAGAGTGGCCTTTTTCCTTCACGTTTTCTTGCAGTTCACAGGAACAGTGAGCTGCTTGACACCTGCTTGAGCTGAGCACTTAGGTATGAACTGAAACCTGTGCCTAAACTAGAGCCTCCATCAGCAGGAGAGTCATCCCAGAGGCTACTAAGGGTATGATAGAATTATGACCATTGCAAGCACGCAGTTTTAATAACAAAACATCAAAGCACTGAGACAAAAACAGCTGAACTCGCCAGAAGACCAAAAGGGAAACAGTCCCATAAAGCCGTGTATCACGGGTATATAATGTATTCCTACTTACTATCCCTAACGCAGGCGGACAACCCTTTTCCCTCAGCCTCCCGCTAATCACTGCTGTTGACTTTGGTGAGTAAGCTCTCTATTGCTCTCACTCCCGGCCGGTTTCAGCAGCGGAGACAGCCGAAACGCAGTTTCTCTTATGTCAACAACCAGCTTCGTTTCAGCAGGACAGCAGCGAGCGCCGCGGCGGAGCACCAGCCGAAAACTTCCCGCGGGACCCCGGGCTAAGGCGCGGACCCCGCGGGGCCGCTTTGTAGCACTCCCCGCTGCGAACGGGTTTCGCCTCGAGGACAACCCCGCCGCGGGAGCACCCGTTTCCCCCCCTCCACCCCCGGCGCAACCCGCCACGCCGTGGCGGAGACGGGAGCGTTACCCGCGTCTTGCGGCGCCGGTGCCGCTCCGGGTCCGAGTAGGTCCTGTCCACGGCCAGCGCCGTGTCGCTGCCCGGCATGCCGGCTCCGGTGAGGCGGGGGCGGCCGCAGCCGCCGCGTCTCCCTCGGCGCGCGGGCAGCGGGGGGCCGCTAACGGTCGCGCCAACGGTCGCCCAACGGTCGCGCCTCTGAGGGAGCGCG
>VWPW01030568.1:0-30139 GCA_013389825.1 Crypturellus undulatus | reverse complement strand
CTACCTCTCCTCTCCTTCTACCTCTCCTCTCCTTCTACCTCTCCTTCTACCTCTCCTTCTACCTCTCCTTCTACCTCTCCTTCTACCTCTCCTTCTCCCTCTTCTCTCCTTCTCCTCTCCCTCTCCCTCTCCTCTCCTTCTACCTCTCCTCTGCTTCCCATGTGTGGTCCCAGTAGTGACAGACATGCACAGTTTGTGAGTACTCATTTTCTCCGCAGCAAGGAACTCCCAAGCTAAAACTACCTTACATTTTAGTGAGATGCACTGATAGAGGATGAAGAATAGAGAAACAAATGAAAAGAAATCCGATGATGCTGACAGAAGTTCTTGTTTTTTCTTTCCCCTGCCCGCTATGCTTTATTCCGTGCTGTAAGTTGAGATTCAGTTTCAGGTTCTGTCCTTATTCCTTTTTACAGCATAGGAAATTTTTGCTAAGTAATTCCTCACTGCCGCCGACGACAGAGACAGCAATGGTGAAACAGTCTCAGTACAAATGGATGGCAGCAGTCTTTTGCATTTTAAATGCTTTCAATAAGAGACATGCTTTCAGCAGCAATAAATGACAGCTGTTCTTTAAACCCAAGAACTGGCCTGGAACTGATCTATTTACGTTAAAGATGACCCGTACTGCAGAGGCTAAAGCACAAAATTCTCCCTTGGGCAATGGGAAGGCTTGTTGCTCATCAGCTTACAAATCTTCTTCTGCCTCTCAGTGCACGATTTGGTGCCCTTCCAGGAAAGAACCTGTCTGTCCAGGTTCAGCCGCTTTGATCCTGCCATGGGGTGCTGCAGGATGGGGCCACGTTCAGCTCATCTCTGTGGCACCTGAAGGAGCGCCCCGCTTCAAAACGCACACCCAAACAGCCTACGCTGCAGTCACAAGACGCACAGCCCGAATCTCTAATTACTGCATATGCTGGTGGCTCTATAAACGGCACCTTTTACCCCAAACACAAACGAGCACGTCAAAACCTTAGTCCAGCTACAGCCCGTGGGCAGAGGAATCGCTCTCAGGAAATGCCACCCCAAGCCACCGCTGGGAGACGTGCGCACCGCGCGGCTGAAACCACGTGAGCCGACGGAGAGCCGACGTCTGGGCTCCTGGAAGCAGCAGGAGAGCAGCTCCACAGCTCTCCTCCTCTCACTTTATGGCTCTAGCTCCCAGACAACTCGCCGCACAGTGTGCGGCCGATGGCTGCAGGTAGGGACGGAGAGGAACCTCTCTATTTGTCCGTGAAGCGCGTTGCGTGGCCATGGTGTGTCTGCAATTTACACAGATGCACCACACACACACACACAGTTTATATGTATATGTAAATTATGTATTCTGAATGGGTGATAGCAATTATTTCCATATCGACAGACAGTGTCAAATGCAGGATTAGGGCAGCTTCGCCAGTCAACCAGAAAACACAGCTGGGCTATGAGAGGGCAGAAAAATTAATGATTGTCGAAATAAGCAGTACCTCCTCCCAGTGCGTGTTATTACAACACTGGAAAGCTGCCATGACCCCCCTGGTTTCACTGCGGGGCTCTCTGCTTGCAGGGTGCAAGGTACGGGAACGTGGAGCGGGGATGTCCATACCTTGCACCCTCCGTACCCCCATCCAGGTGGACCACCACTGGTCTTCTAAACGTGGTCCCACTAAATCTCATTTACTCCAGTTTGAAAGCTCTTCTTTAAAATTACATTAACAGGGATCTGTGTAAAGTGTGATATTTGGTACATTAATCAAGAATTATGAGATAAATACTTTTAAGAGAAGAATTAATAAGAGCGTAATAAAAACAGAAATCTTCCTTCGTTTTCCTCCTCCTTCTGCCAAACTTAAATATATGACATTCAGATCTGATCTGAGTGATAAGAATTTGAAAGATTAATGTCAACTAAGCAGAAAAGCCAAAATGCCATTATGTTTAATTGGCATAAAGTTTCCAAGTGCTTGAATTGCACAATAAATATTTTAAAGGCAGAAAATTACAAACAAAAAGCCCACAGCATAGCATGGACAGTGTACATAAGGCTAAATAAATTTATATATGCCATCATTTAAAAGTATCCAGTAATACTTTCTCTTTGCTCACCCAAATACTGCAATTTATGAAGGAGCAGGTGCTGGATTAGTACTGTCTATCATTATTCAGTTCTACAGGATAGTTTTCACTGAATAAAATATTTGCCATGTTTACTCTTTGGTTGAATTGCTAAGAAGTATTAAATTCATTTTACTTTCATATTAATGCTTTTTTATGGAAAAACCTAAGTCTATTAATTGGATTTTTGCCAATTGCTTCAATATTCAACATTTTTAGCTCATATTTCCACATATTCATCATCAAATTCATTCACTAACAGTATCTCAAAGATAGATGTATAACTCCATAACTTCTTGTATATAAATATCAATGAAGACTTTTTAAAATTACTAAATGGTAGCATGTAATTTGTTATGGTAGAAATATATATTCTCTGGGAATACAGCTTTATAATTTTGTCTCCTGGAATCATGATTTATATCGGAATTTATGCTTAGTGAGTTTAGGCATGCTGCTTGCTGACCAAGGCAAGTGATAAGTTAGGCCATTTCCTGCCTTCTGACTATCTTGGTGCTGGCAGAGGTTTCAGAATGGTCTGTGGAGATAAAACAGATTTTAAGCAGAAAATATAAATCCTAATTTTTAACACCTACTTACATTCTCATCCTTTTGGACCTTTAAAAATGATTACTTTATAAGCTATTTTTCATTATGAAATTTGAGGGACAATTTTTGAAAGATTTTATTTTTCAGTTTTGCTCTTCTACGACCAATGAAGTGTATAAGATATCATGCAGTACGATTTTCTCATCCCTTGGATCTATGTTTTATAGAAATAAACAATAATAAAGCTATTTTGTAATGCTTCTGGTAACTGTAGCAACAGGGGTTAAAATCTTGGCACTGCATTTCAGGGGAGTTTCCCCCTAATGTCCATGAAAGCAAAATGTTACATCATGAGATCTCCAGAAACTGCAACAGTGGAGATGCATCATTTGCCAATGAAGATTCTTATTCCAGTATACAGGAATACCCTTTTCTGGAGGAAAAAGAATTATTTTTGTTTCCAGTGCATTTGCACCTGGGCTTTTCTTTGTGAAGTTATATCCATACAGGGTGGGATTTCTTCTCCACATTCCTAACTGATATAGTCATATTGATAAAGAATTTATTTTTAAAGCAAGAGAAGGGTAGGGAGCCTCCATTTCCTCAGTAGGCTGATAGCACTCAAGAATACCACAGCAAACACCCTGCAGCAGCCGGGCAGCTCTGGGACAGAGAGGAGCGAGTCCCCCTCTGACCGCCAAATGTGGACCTGAAGTTTTCCTGAAAGACAAAGCTGTCCTATTTCCTTAAAAAATGAGTTAAAGAAAGAAAGAGAGAGATGTCAGCAGCAGGGTTTGGGTTGGTCTCCTCTGGACTGCTTCTGCATGAGCTGCAAGCAGTTCCCCACTTCATTTTTGTAACCACCTCAGGCCCAGGATTTTGCAGATGTCAGATAAATTTCTCAAGGCCAGTACAAAGGCACAACATTCTCAAGAATCTCATGGGCATATATTTACAGATCAAAGCTCAGAAAGAAAAAGTAATAATTATAGGGTTACTAGACAAACTTATCTTTTCACAATATTCCCTTAAATTTGCTTGTGTACCTTTCTCACACATCCTTATAAAAAAAAAATTATTTGAAGTACTGTAAAGGGAGAAATTGAACATTCCAGTTTCCCTATTCTGCTAATAGAGATTAATTAGCACATGTTGGCTTTGAAACACTCCACTTTTGAGGCTTAGATCAGTGGAAAGCTCTGTAGCAACGCACAAACCTTAATAGCAGCATTAAAATTCTAATAGCAGCACAACATATATCATAAGTAATTACAGTCCTATCGACTAGGCATATAAAAGTTATGACAAAGTAATACAGCTTGTTACCCAGCAGTTTTAGCTGGGAAACTATACTACATAAATCAAAGCACTTTTTCCAGAGACAAACGGCACTGTAAAGCCACACTCCCTGCACAGAAATGGGGGTATCTAGTCACTGACCAGCACACAAGAATCCTACTGATCTTCAGCTCCTGAAATATACAGGCTGACACAGCTAGGAAGCAATGGAGAATATTCCTCATTAACACTCGCCAAAATCTCACATTTGTCCCAATGAAAGGTTGTCTTTTTCCTAAATTAAACATTTTCTCATTATTTTCCTCCTTAAACAACATAAACAACATATCACCAACCTTTTACCGCTCAAAAACAGCAGAAAAAAAACTCTTAACAGAGAAGTTTTTTATTTTTTTTTTCAGCAAGCAAGAAAAAAAAAAGCTGTTTTTCACCTCACAAGCTTGCATTAGAAGACCTACCATTTCCCAGCGGTCGTGCTCTGCGCTTCAGGACCTCGAGGCGCCGTGGGTCAACGTGCTCCAGCCGGGCCTGCCCGTGTGTCGGCACCCCCGGTCCAGCCGCCGAGCCCCACTCACATCCCCGCGCTAGCCCCACTAAGAGCCCTGCTCGCCAGCACGGCCGTGCCAGCCCCTATGCCCAGCCCCGCCGTGCCGGCCCCGCGGAGGGGCTCTGCGCACATGGAGGCGCGCGGGGAGGAGGCGCCAGGTGGGCCCTCCCAGGAGCGCGGCGTGATACCCAGGCCTGGCGAAACTACGCGCACGGGGTGATATCAGCAGCCCCAGGGCTATAAACACGCACGGCCAACTCCCGACACGGATCTGGAAGCAATCCATGCAAACTTCCCACAGCCAATGGCACGGGTGGGGGAGTATTTATGTTCCGCGTTTAAGGCTGCAACAGAAAACACTGGTTGCGTGGGTGCCGCTGCTTCGGGATGGGTGTGTAGGACTGCTCGCTGTGATAGCCCGCAGTGCTGCACGTCTACACGCTGCCATGAAAGAGAAATAAACCTTCAATGCTCGTGCTCAGTCTCGCATCTTACCCTTGCTGCTGGCTTGTAATTTGGATGCAACGGTGTTGGGCTGGCCAGAGAGCTGATCCAGGCGAAGTCTACTTCTGTCAAAACAAAATAAATTATTAGATGTCAAAATAAATTATTAGTGTTATTAGCTCCCCCATCTGGCTGGCCGCACAGCCCCTCAAATTCTGACATTGACACAAGAAAGTGAACAGGGGAACATGCCTGAGGGCAGAACACCGAATTTAGTATGGACTTCATTCAAACTGATCAGGAAATCACATTATAAGTTGCCATGGTTTTTAGTTATGTCCTAGCATATTGGGTACTTCCTTATGCAAAGACTCTTCACATCAGTGTGCTGTGAATCTTTACAAAGGTTAGTTGTCCTTGTGAAAGATAAAGAATGATGATAGAATCAAACATGAAACCACCCCGTCTTTATGTATCAACATGTGTACAAAGCATGGGCACCCCAAATGACACCTTTCAAAATGAATTATTCCCCCTCTTCTTAACAGAATTTCAAAAATAGTTTAATATGTTCAGGCCTTGGAAACATCTGAAAACAGCTTCCTTCATGCAAAAACCTAGTGAGGAGCTGCAGAGTGGGGAGCTGCAGAGTGAGCTCTGCTCCTGTGCTTGAGACTGGCAATTACAGCTGGAACTATCAATTCACCGGGTGTCCTGCCACCAGCTACTGAAGTTACGATGAAAAATAACTCAGGACTGCTGAGAGGACCAAGGATAACGCAAATGCAGTTTTCAAACATCTGTAGAAATAAAACATCTGAGGTAACAGTTAAAACTATTTTCTGGTTTGTTGAAAAGGGGAAATATTTTTGTATATAACTAAAGCAGAAAAATGGTACCCTTCTGTTCACTAAAAATTGTCATCTCTAGGGGAGGCTTCATGAAATCTGTATAATATTTCCTCCCGCTCTTGAGACGGAAAATTCCTCTGGTTATTCCGACTTTGTTTAGTCAAACAAAGAATCATGATATCTCTATTTTTTTTTAGACATCCAAGACTCAGAAGGAAGGGAAGGGCACATCTGTACACAACTCAGCTTCACTGGTGCAGAAAAGAAGTAGATCAGCTCAAGTAAATCCACGGGGAATTCTTGCATTCCTGCCTAGTGAACACAGACAGGCAGCAGAGTAAACATTTTAAAGTTAAACACTGTCCCTAGGCATTTAAATAGCATAAAGTGCATCCTCTTCTTGAGATGAGAACGAACGCTTAGCAACTGCACTCTGTCAGACATCTTTGGCCTGTCCACCCATGACTTAAAAACAGAAAAGATTAACAGTGCCCAGTTTGGCAGGGTTTTCCCCCACTACATGCTTTCTATTTAGGGATACCTTTTTTTTACTTGATTACTTCACTGCATGTGCAAAGCTAAATTTGCTGCAACGCCTTTTACATTGTGACAAATCCCTTTTTGACCTGATATCAGTTCCCCACAAACTTCTTGATATAGCTCTTGTTTCCGTTTGCAGCTTCTAGAACTACAAGCGTGGGTAGGGGAATACAGGCACACAAACTTTTTCTTTCACTCCACTGCCTTTTAATATTCCTCAGCTGCTGTGAATGACACTTCAATCAGCAAATGAATACTCCCTATTTTCAGTAAGTCTTGATACTGTAACGTAATCTCAGAAACGAGAAAAATACCAGCCATAAAAGTTCAAGAGGTTAAAACACATTGCTCAAGCTATTTTGTTCTGCGTTCATTGGTCACTTTGCTGACACGCACAGATCCACACGTTTTACTCATTTATGCCTCCCCAGTGCTCACAGCATTTACAGACAGAGGAGGGCACCTCAGTGAGGCACTGAGGGGTATGTGGGGATGGGGACACCCGTGCTGAACCCCAGGTGCTGGAAGCTGGAGCAGTTGTCTATTGCACCCTGTGTAGGATAAGCAGGGGCGCTGGAAGAGTGTTAGCAGTTTTTTCAAGGAAAGATGTAACAGTCTTGAAGGGGACACTTTTACCCAAAGAAGTAAGAAATGTGGATTTGTTCTGCAGGTTATGGGTTGGTTGTAGCAGTTTCTCAGCTGATTTTTAGTAATTAATTCTTGTAGCAGGTATTCAAGATGTCTTGCAGTTGGGAAAAAACTGTTGACTTCTCCAAGCACTACCAATTTTCTACAGCTACGAATCCTCCCCAGTTTTTTATGTGATTGCTGATGGGTGTTAACTTGGTAAGTTGTGGGCATCCATTAAAGTGGGGGAAAAAAAAAGAAAAAAAAAAAAAGAAAGAAAGAAAAGAAAAGCAGTCCTGTAGTGGAACAAATAAATTCTTCTCATGTTCTGCAGAGATGCAGCATCAGGAGAGAATACACAATAAGTTGCAATATTTAACATAATTGGTTGAATCACAAGTATGATATGCTATCTGAAAACCTTGCAGTTTTAACACTGAGCAGCTGCAGTGATTCCGTGTTAATAGGTGGCTGCAAGCTAGTAGGAGCACTTCCATCAGGAGACTGTCTCAGGAGGAGGGAATAAATATATTATCTGTTCTAGCTGGTTCTTCCTAATTCCGTTTAGAGGGATTCAATTGAATGAGTGCAGAAAAGCTACCGAAAGGGCCATACACATGATGGTAGTTTGTTCCCCAGAAGAAATTTCAGAAATATGTCTTTCAGATCATTTCAGATCATTTTTCAAATACACTGATGTATTTACACAAACAGTTCGAAGACTGTGCTATCCTTGTTGATCATGTGGTACCTAGGGGAGATCATGGAAACTCTGAGAGACCATGTATTTTAAAAATGTGCACTTGATTTGTGACCAAGGCCTCTTCCATAAGTTTATTGCAAAGACACACTGATATTTTCCTTAATTATTCTTTCCTCAGGGCTATATAATACATGCTTTGCCTATTAAGTACTACACTTTCCATGGGCAATCTACCTGGTCTTCTTACTCCATTGCTAGTCTGCCTTTCCTTAAAAGAGATCCAGAGAATATTATGGTGAGGCACTGACTGAATACAGTTAAAAAAATACATGGTGAGCTTTCAAATACGGCCACAGCGCTAACACTGCTAAGCTGAAAGCTTGAAAAGACTTCTTGTTGCATCCTTTTATTAATATTCAGTCTTGGTCTTTCCACAGTTTTGTGATCTACTTGAAAGGCTTGACACTTGAAAGAGGAATCTTTCAAATACCAGCCTGAAGGGTATTAAATATATGCACACTCTTTATTTTATTGATATATATCTATAAATATAGTTTATGCCAGTTGTGTTTTAATACAATATAAACACATATTTTTTTAGCAGATGCTATTAAACAAATCAGCGCTGACACCGCTCCGAGGCCAGAGCCTCTAAGATGCTCTCTGCCCTGGGTGGGCTCCGATCAGGGATCTTGTTGTGGGTTTTGGCACTGTCAGCGCAGGATGAATTTCACTCCTCCGAGAGTTTCCAACTAATCTGATTTCTGTCAGCCTCTCTGAAAGATGGAAGAAAGCGGATGGATGTCCTAGATAGACGAATTTGAAATAAAGTGTAAGGGAGATGGATGTTGTTGACTGGGTCTTTTCTTCTGTTGAAGGCTGACAGCTCAACTGATGCGAGCTGATGTGTACTGATGCAAAACCCTCGTCAGCACAAATGCCTTGTTTGACCGTGATATGTCATTTAAATGTTACAATAGCAGCAGCAACTGGAGATATTTTGTGGCGGCAGCCAGTTATCGAGGGAAATTAAAAGTACATGGGCACAGAGGATGTTATAACTAACACTAAGCAAGGCAGGAAAACCCAGCAATCTGGTGGAGACATCTGAATACCTCCCTGAAACAAGACTCTGCCTCTGCTGACACCCTGCAGTGCCACAGATCCCTGTTTCACATTTGCCCTAAGGCAAGAGAACTCACTGTAAACAACCCATTTATATTTATTAGCATTCATCCTTAAATGTGTATTAATAGCTGGAAGACTGAAAACACCAAAGCAGCGTGTCAATGCGCACGTTTCCATCGTGGCTCCAGCAAAAGAGCGTTCCCTTGTCCTGGGATGAGGATGTCCCTTCAGCTGGACCTGGCTGCACACGTTGTGGCCTCCCACTTTGATCCTTCCTCCATGGAGGGCAGAGGAGGAGGCGGCTGGCATTGCCAGTGTCCGGAGGAGCCGGCGGCAGGCATGTGCCCGGTGATAATTCCATCAGCTGAGGCTGTGCAATGCTTCCTTAGCTGTTTTTTTTTTGTTTGCTTGTTGTTTTTTGTTTTTTTTCTGTAAAAAGCTGCCTGCAGCCTTATTTACCCTGGATGAGCGCCCAGAAAGACTGATTTGCAGAGATGGAATATCAGCAGCTCTGTTTTTATGTTGATGGATTTTTGAATTTTCCTTTTGGAATTCCTCACTTAGGGAGATCGGAGGGTATTTGCAGGTAGTAAAACATTTTCAGGTGTTATCCTTTGCATCTGTAATGGGAAGTTAGTGGGGCACAAATAAGTCTGTAATGATTCTCTAGGTGTATCTTTACTAATGTAGATGGGGGCTGGGGTAGGGAACAGGATCAGCAGCTGAAATTAAATTTGGAGACCTTTTCCCAAAACATAGAGACAAACACTCAGGAAACTGGTAGATGGAATGGGAGAGTATGTGATATTAATGATATTAGTGGTTGTTGTAAGCAGGATGGAACAGGAATGGAAGAAGAGAAAGACTTTTCCTGCTTTCGAGGCGGCTTGTTAAAAAAGCTGCAATCATTGCCTTCATCCATACTTCCCAAGAATCAAATCAAGATGCCCAAAAAAATAAACAGAAGTCTGCAGTAACCTTTTAAAACCCTGGGAGGCAAAATATGCACAGATACTTTATTATTCCTTAAAATTTCTCTGTAATTTGAAAAGTCTGTGCAGCCTGCGATGGGTCATTTACTTAACAAAAGTCTCAAATCGTTTCAGAGCTGAAGGCATTTGTGAAACTGTGAACCAGAAAACCATTCCTATGAGTTTTTATTTTGTTTTCCTGCTGTGAACACACGTCACCTTCAGCTTTAACCCCCTCAACGCAGCATCAGCCTGAGGCCGGAGAGCAGAAGCAGGGGACAGGGAGCAGCGCGAGGCAGGAAGGAGCAGCAGAGGAGCAGCAGAGCAGACTGGGGGGACCTGAGCAGTGGCAATTCTCCACGTCTAACACTCTGCCCCAAGCCCTGCATTAAATACCCAGGGGGAGACGCTGAAAGAGGCCTTGGAGCAGACGTGGGGGCCTGCTGCTTGCTGCAGGCAGGTTTGATATCCTCTGTGCACCCCAGTGCACATGCCTAAGGGCTGCACACGTTGTAAAGCTGAGAGGCAGCAATAAATATCCAGAACATTAGTTTTGGTCTGTAAACCAGTTATCTATACTGGCCAGGATAATTAGGAGGGGTTGGGTGGCCCCCACGTTCCTCAGCAGTTAAGTAATCGTTGTAATCAGGCCAAGTTTTAAAATCTCTCCCATCATATTAAAAGGAAATAAAATAAAAAAATAAAATAAAAATAAAATAAAATAAAATAAAATAAAATAAAATAAAATAAAATAAAAGGCACACAGCACAGACTTGAAGCATGCACCTACACAGTAAAGTCAACTTTAACTCCTACGCTACCTACTAATCCCTTGCCCAGAAACAGCACAGACAGCGCTTCTGGGCCTCTCCTTTTTTTATGAGGGCTGAACAGCAGGATCACTGGGTTCAGCTGAGGCCACCATTCCTTATCTGAGATCCCGGTCCTGACTATAGAAACCTGCGGTTGATCTTTGGTCACAGGAAGTTTTTCACCGCTGATATAAAACGCCAGGTTTCTCCGGTGGGTATTGGCTGCTCATTTGCCTTAACCTTTGGAAGCTGCAATGTTGTTCCCTCCCAAGGCTGAAGTCTAGGACTGTCCAGAAAACTGTGGTTCAAAGAGCATCTGATCAATAACCAAATACAGCACAGGATCTACACCTACCCTGCACAAGCTTAGATTCCACCGTACTTTTTTTTTTGATATTTGACTGCTCATAAGGGTCTCCCTAAAGGCCTGAACTATTTGAAGGTGCAGAAAAAAAAAAAAGAGGGATAAAACAGCACAAAGGAGAACAACACATTAACCTCCCACTCCAGGACAACGAGTCCAGTCAGGTACTAGTGAATCACAGATGTAAATCCCAAGTGTGCTCAAAACTGCCATCATGGACTTTCCTTTGCAAACCTCTCAGCAACAAAATCAGCTCATGGGAGGTTTTGGGTTTCGGCTGCTGGGGTGACTAACGCGTGTAATAAACCAGCATAGAGAAGTAGGTCAGGGAACGATCCTCTCCCTTGCTGCTCCCTGAGTCACAACTGGCTTCTCTCTTTTCTTTTAATTTCCCACGTTAGTTTGGCACCTACAACTATTTCCTAACTCCACATAGCTCTCCATTGTTTTACACTGGAGTCATTTCTCCACTGTGTCATTTAGTCAGTGGATGTGGGAACACAAAGAATGGTTCTAGGTTTCAAACTGATAGACAGAACAGCCTTAATTAACATGCCAGTTTAAATGGTAGTGCAATTACAGGGACATATGCATCAACAATTTTCTCTGAGCAACAGGGATTTGCAACTTAGAGGAATTATTACATTTCTGCAGAAAAAAAAAATATTCTTTATTTTGAGCTACTATCAGCCAGTCAAGTACTGGGAATGCATAAATTAAACTCCCCCAGAAAATAATATTCTGGACAAATAGCTATTCTAGTGGCAACTAGAATTTTAAGTGGATATGTTGCTTCCCCAATTTGCAGAATCTAATAAAAATGCCAGCGCAGACAATGAGCCATAAATAGAACTTAGATCTTTCTGTTCAGCTAGCATTGCCTCACTTAATGAGGGTTATTTGTACCCAAGTAGGATCTTAATTTTTGCAAGGCATTTAAATAAGCTGCCATGCAATAACAGCAATGCAGAAGAAATGCTTATTTCGACGGTAAGCTGGGAAGGGCTCATTGCTTTGTGCCTCTGCTGTCGCCTGCGATACTTCTGCAGCCTTTACCAACACGGCACTGCACGAAACACCCTGCAGAGCCGCAACCAGGTGAGCTAATGCTCCGTGACGCTGCAGACGCGCTGCTGCTCCTGGCCCTCGCGGTGCCCCTGCTCCCGGCTCCGGCCCCTGCCACCCGCTGCACCGGGCCACGGGAGGCCGCAGCCACAATGATGAGCGCGGGCCCTCATCCACGGACACGGTCTCCTTTTGCCCTTCAGGTACTAGGTACTCATGAGCTGTTATTTCTCCTGTTCTCTGCTGGAGTGCTTTGACTTGTGAGTGTATTGCTACAGCCTACTGTATCATGTGTTTAAATAATGCTAATGATAAAAACATCACATGCTCAGCGATAGCATCTGTGTCGGTGCTCTTAGGTCAAAAAAAAAGAAGAGTTGAAGCAAAATTTCCAAGGATATCCTACTGCCTACTTAAGCAAGTCAGCATCAGTAGCTTGGGGAATCTGGCACCTCGAGTTTTGGGATCAGCCAAGCATCAGGGACCGTGATGCCCTCCACCACAGTCAAACCAACAGAGCAATTGATTACGTTAGAGTTGTAGAAAGCTAGCTTGAACAGATTGACTTGAAGGCATGCTACCAATGAAAAGCAAGATCAATGGCATTTGACTACAGCTTCTACAGCCTTGCCACCCAAGATGGTTTTCTCTTTCTTCGTTAGGAGAGGTAGCAAGTGAACCGGCGGGCCTGGCACTCTGCTCGCTGCTAAATTCAGTCACTGCCCTGTAACACACTGAAGATATAACGTTATCAGCTCTCTGGATACAAACTTCAGCTGGACATCTGCCGCAAGACTCAGTGCACAGCTACGGAGTGAGGAAAAAATATTGGAAATCCAGTGGTAGGAAGACCAAAAAAAAANTAAATTCAGTCACTGCCCTGTAACACACTGAAGATGTAACGTTATCAGCTCTCTGGATACAAACTTTACATGGACATCTGCCGCAAGATTCAGTGCACAGCTATGGAGTGAGGAATATTGGAAATCCAGTGGCAGGAAGACCAAAAAAAAAAACCACAAAGGTAATACTGCTTAGCTGGAGAGAAAGACGACTCTGTATTAGCAGACACTATTTTACTACGTAGACAGCTGCTGCAGGCAATAACACCTGAGCTCTCCGCCTCAGGGCAGGGTGAGGACGTCCTCGCGCTCCGCGTCCTCCAGCCACGGGCCAGGGCGCAGCGGCGACAGGGAGGATGTGGCCGCGGCGCTGCCTTTCTGTCCTCCCCTGCCTGAGCAAGTATTTCTACAGCAGTAAAAACTTGCAGCATGCACAGAAGCTTCAAAGCAACCTCTGTAAACTTGTTGCTTTTCTCTTTTGATGCAAAATCTTAATAAAAAAATAGTAGTTTAATCATCTTTTATAGCAGCGACTTCAATATTTGTTGCTTAAGAATATTGTCTAAGAATAAGTAAATCTCAAGAGTTTCCAAGTGAAATCCTTAAGCTGTTTGAATCCTCATTTCAATTACCCAAAGTTATCTTTAATTCACACAAACTGCGTCTGTCAAACCAGTGCAAAACAATGGAAGTTGTGAGTAGTCCACAACTTGGAAAGCTGGAGATTAAAACAGTCCTTTTTTATTTATTAGAAAATTGCTTTTAAAATGTTTGCTTCTCACTGAAAAGAAGGATCTGATTTTAATACAGGTTCCCCCCTTTTACCAAAGTGGTGGGTGCAAGCACAGAAACACATTGACAGACGGACAGGTGACTCCTGCTACCTGGAGAGGCGAATACTCAGTTCAGCTACAGATTCGTCATTGCACTATTGCCACCCCGTGACAGCACTGCCAAGCTTAGCTGCTGCTCAGGGTCTTGGCCCATATTAATATTCTGCATATTTACAACTTTACTAGCGGAGCTAAATCACTGTGACCATCTCTTCAGCTACAGTGCTGAAATACTGATTTAGCTAATTATTTCAGAGTCAGGAAATCACAATATATCTCTTCTGAAAACAGAATGATTTAGCATATGCACGTAGACGGAATACAAACCATGTTGATGTATTTCTGTCTTTCATATTAATGAGGCGTTCCAGCCCAAGCGCAGACGTTGCTCTTGGCATGCCTCTTGCCGTGTTTATGTGCACAGCAAGCTCTGCGGTGATAAATGAAACACAACCACACTGCCTAAAAATCACGCCAGATGATCCCCAGCTCCATGCAATAATGTACAAAATAGGGGTATATTGCCACAGTGGCCATTGCCAAAGCCCTACCGATTTATCAGAGCAGCGGGTTCACATCGTATGAAGGGTATTACAGAAATGTCTATCTGTTTTCAATGCCCCCTTTTCAAGTTAAATGGCCAGTTTGAACTTTACAGACCTCAGGCTCCTTTACTAGATTTCAAAGAGTTAGTGGAAAACCTGTTTCTCCTTCCTCTTTCGTTCACACTTTAATTTGACAGCACTCCATGAACAGCTGATTTCCAGCAGTTTCTCCTCTTTGCAGAGGTCTTTCAACAGCCTAATGGAAAATAGGATATTTTCAGCAAAACAGAAATAGCAGAACTAGACAAAAGACAACTTTAAAAAGAATAAAAGAACCGTGAAACAATCACTTCTGTTTTTGTAACTAGCTAGGCTCATGGGAAAAGAAAAAGTAAACTGGGAAGGGGAGCGCTATGACTCCTCCTGCACAGGGTCTTGAAAAAGCTCAGCTTTGCCTTGGATATCAATGCATCATCACATGCTGAATAATTTGAGTAGATAAATCTGCACTGACCAAGCGGAAACCTCTCAAGTGGTATTTAGAGGCTGCTTGTAGAACACTGACACCTTTGTCAGGTGTCAGCTCCACAGAGAGGGATTTGGGAGTCCTGTTTGACAACAGGTTAACCATGAGGCAGCAATGTGCCCTCGTGGCCAAGAAGGCCAGTGGGATCCTGGCTGCATCAGGAGGAGCGTTGCCAGCAGGTCGAGGGAGGGGATCCTGCCCCTCTGCTCAGCTCTGGTGAGGCCGCACCTGGAGTATTGGGGGCAGTTCTGGGCTCCAGGGACGTGGAGCTTCTAGAGAGGGTCCAGCAGAGAACCAGGAAGATGATTAAGGGACTGGAGCATCTTTCGTATGAGGAAAGTCTACGGGAGCTGGGCCTGTTCAGCCTAGACCAGAGAAGGCAGAGGGGAGATCTGATCAACATGTTCAAGTACCTGAGGGGAGAATGTAGAGAGGATGGGAGCAAGCTCTTCTCTGTGATAACCAACGAAAGCACAGCGGGTAATGGGTACAAGTTGAAACACAGGCAGTTCCACCTCCATGTGAGGAAGAACTTCTTTCCTGTGAGGGTGTCAGAGCCCTGGAACAGGCTGCCCAGAGAGACTGTGGAGTCTCCTTCCCTGGAGATCTTCCAAACCTGCCTGGATGCCACCCTGTGTCAGTGCTCTGGGTGTCCCTGCTGGAGCAGGGGGTTGGACTAGGTGATTGCTAGAGGTCCCTTCCCACCTCAGTTATTCTGTGATTCTGTGGTTTGGGTCTTGATACTTCACAAATTAATCTGCTTGTGGGTTCAGAGGGAAAGAAAAAGCTTTGCCATTAAGAAATAATAAATTCTTAAACATACTAGTAAAACTCAAATTTACCTCAAGTAAATGACCATGTTGCCTCTGATGTAACCTATGATTTCACCCAGGCTCTCTAGCACTGTAAAAGGGATGTCTTTATCTTTCACGTAGATAAAGACTTACTGACATTGTATATGTCAACATGAATGGAAACACAGATAGGATTAACTAGAAGCATTGTTAACATTCTAGTTTACCATTTAACACAATTTGATTTTCATGCTTGTCCAGAAATGCAAAGCATTTGACCTTTAAAATAAAATCTTTTTAATGAAAACTGTGAGCCAGGAAGAGCAAAAACACTCACAGGAGTCACTTCGGAGATTAAGAACACTCTGGGACATGGTTTCAGAGCCGTATCAAGTATTAAATGGAATTACAGTATTTTAGACACAGCATTGCAAATTCTAAGTGACTTAGGTGCTTCAGTCCTACAATGAAAATAACTTAGAAGTTTAAGGGTTGGATTTTTAAGTATTCTGAAGTAGACAAATCTCTGAGACGATCTATTTAATTCAGTGGGAATTAAAGCTCTGACTCATTAGTAGCTACAGCTCAGTTTAGGAAAGCTTAGGAGAATTTTCTCTCCCAACCGTCTGCCCATCTTGGGCATCTCCCTCCCTCTGTGCAGAACTAGTTTCTCTTCTCCTGAAGTAGCTGCTGCATCACCACGGTTTATAATCAGGCATATTCATGTGAATTGGCATTGATCTCAGCCTTCCTCTGTGTAGCCAGCTATAATCTAAGCAGACTTGCAGCTACTTCATGACCAGAGGGAAAACAAAACACAACAAAATCCAGAGTGAATAGCTTCGGGCTGTGGTCGATGTAGTGCACTTAATATGGACTTAATATAACCCATCCCCATTTGTCAGCAAAAATCTTTGGGTGCTCACAAAGGTGTCCTTGACCTGTTCTCCCTCGCCCCTATGCCATTGTGAAAAGTGCAGATGAAGATTAAGAACTGTTGAAAAAAGAAGACATCTGGTTTGCAAACGCAGACATGACCTATGCCTCTAATTCACTGTGGTTTGTTTTACAGCAGGTCATTATTCTCATTAAGTGCTAAGCTGTTTGCAGATTCCTTGACATTTTGGAGGAAAGATCGATCTGGATTTAATAAAGTGATGAAGAGGCAAGGAAGGGGTTGTAATTCTTTTTAGGAATAGTCTGCCAAAACAACTGCTTTGTGCAGACTGACATCAGGCTACGAAGTAGCTTATTGATACAGTTGTCTATTTTTTTAATCAAGGAGACATAATAAAGCTATTATCTGTCATGACAAATAATTACATCAAGCCCACGTGGGCAGATTTTAACAGAAATCCAAACCAGAGGCCTATCCAGATTCCTGCGAGTTAGAAGTTCCAGGCAGGCATACTTTAAGGTGATGTTTCTAAGTAAGGAGTGAGGACATTTCCTAGCAGGACTATCCACAGTGCAAGGATATATAGAGGTTCCTGGCATTTTAGTTTCGCTCATGATCAGAAATGATAGTCAGAACTGCCAAGGAATCTGACTAGCAGCAGATTTGGAACGACAGCCTTTCACACGTATTTACTGTCCAGTAAGGGTGAGCTTTTCTGTCCCTTGCCTTTCTCTTCGGCACACACATGTCCCCCTCCCACTTTGCCATTAATACAACCTT
The DNA here is from genome assembly GCA_013389825.1 of Crypturellus undulatus. Classification (NCBI taxonomy): domain Eukaryota; kingdom Metazoa; phylum Chordata; class Aves; order Tinamiformes; family Tinamidae; genus Crypturellus; species Crypturellus undulatus. The sequence goes on along the minus strand of VWPW01030568.1, from coordinate 12,927 downwards.
CACGCTGCTAAATAAATTGCACGTTTAGCTCCATGCCCACCTGATTCATTTCTCTGCCTGGCCCATGCCCAGTTCGGATGGCGCAGCGGGCATGCCACCGCCTGCAGCTTCAAGCACGAGCATGGGGAAGGACTCAGCCCCTGCGCGGCACCTTGGCGTTCCTGCCCAGGGAGAGCAGGCGCCTTGTTCCCTGCCCGGAGCGGGAGCAGCCTTTGGCACGAGAGCAGAGCAAGGCTCCAGCGCGAGGCTCCGGCCCTGACATGAGCCTTGCTAACTGTTGCTTCCTAGACAACTAAATAATGCAATTAACGTTTTCAAGGCAGTCATCTTCTTTATAGGTAATTTATCTTGGAGAAATTAAAACAGTCCTTGTTTACCGTGAAAACATGCATCTCGGAGCAGAAGCATCAGACAGCAGACGTTCAGGCTGAACTGAAAAGAACTGGCAGGAGGATGAAAGGAACGACGGTGACCTGTTCTGCGCCTGGTTCCTGGTAAGCTGGGCCAAAGCTGCACTGATTTGGCACTTGGTTGGAGGGTGCTGTTAACTGAGAACTCACTGCGAAGGCCATTAAGGGGAAATGGTAAGGTTGACTTCAAAGAGCTCTGGCTCAAGCCTCTGCTCTCTTGGCCAGAAGACAAGCTCAGCCACGACACCTGAAAGTGCATAAATGAGAAAAATACCCCAGGAGCAAGGATCAAGCTCATGGAGACAGGATTTCAGCATGGCAATGAAGGCTATACCAACTTTAAAATACATGAAAAGAGCAGAAAACAGAAAACTGTTGTAAACTACTTCCAAGAAAATATGTTCCCACTGTGACCCCCCAAAAAAATTTTTTTGCAGAACAAAGCTACTGGATTCCAGCGGACTGCAGAAGTATCATCAATCACAGGTTGCTGAGAACTCCTAAAAACATGAAATTTAAAAGTAAACACAGAAGGTCTACAGTTTCTAATGGCTAGTGATGTTCAGGCCTGGAGTATGTTAATATTTTTAAATTTGGGAACTGAAAAGGTTTCTGCAAAAATGCTCCCTAAAACCGTATTTTCGAAGGTAGGAGCAAGATATGTTAGGAAGTAGCAAGGCATGAAATTGCCTCATAACATAAATCACTCTAGTCAAACAGTAATAAACATCACAGTGAAATTGCAGATAATGATTGGTATTTTAGTGCTATTTTGCACATCTTGCTCAGACACTTGTTTTGAGTAAATGAGTAATGAACTTGTCTCCACATAGTGCAAGGAAGATGGAAGAAAATCGTGCGTTCTCCTCATTGGTTAGGTCTCAGTATGCACAGAGGAGAAGCACATGTCATACCTTCCTTGCAGCCTGCACCTTTGGGATACTCCTCTTGCAGTGAGCGAGCTCCTGCCTAACTAGCCAAGCTGCTGAGGATTTTTCTTTCTAGTCTAAGATGTTTCCTGGCGAGCACAGCACATACTGATCATTACCTGCATTCCAATTTACTGCCTCGGGCTCTCACCCTGCAACTACTTAACCAGGGCAACTGTCCTGTTAAGCTCAATGGGGATTTAATGAATATTTTTTATCCCACTTCCTTTGCTCATAGACACAAGACTGAACTCAGGTCTTTGTCAAGATCTAATAGGAGGATCAGAGGAAAGCAAATAGCAGGTAATGTACATTTATGTCAGGAAAAAATATTCCCTACACAGAGGTTAGAATGAAAGCCTAGTTTGCTTTCATTTTGGGCAGTGGGGTTTCAATGGCTGTATGTATGGTTAAATAAGGCTGATTAGTGATTAAAGAGCACCCTACATCTGCCAAAAGCTCTTCAATAGTTAGATAGAGTGAGTTATTCCACACAGTATCTTTGTGCCATATGTATTAGTGTGATTTTTCAGGCCGTGGAAACGAAGATCGCTAGTTACAAGGATCACAAACTTAGCTTTTCTGCACATGGTCCACTAATAGTCATGCGATGATTTGAAAACAAAATTCATCTGAAAGTCCTTGAGTCTGTGACTTGGAATCATCTCTAGTTGCCAAATGCACAAGAAAATGAGGAAATAAATACACCGATACTTTTTTAGCTGATATGCAGAAAGCTAGAGATATTTTACCGTACTGCAACCTTTCTCAAACAGTGCACTTTAAGGCTGCTCATTTGTAGGTCAAAACTCCCAGGGATTTTCTTCATCTGAACTTCTACAGAAAAAGCAAATATACATTGAGGAGCTGCAGAGAGCTGAAAGGTTATCGTCTCAGCCACTCCTAGCTGGCCCGTTCTTCCCAAGTCCGGGGACTGCTGCAGGGTGACTGACAACAGCTAAGTTTGACTGACAACAACTTCAGCATCTTCTAGTTCATCTTCTCAGGGACTTCAAGCATATGGGTGCACTTGCAGTCTCAGCTATTTTTGTGTTGTATGCACAAGGGTTCTCACTGCAAGAAGAACTGCAGTTTTATCTACCCAACCTCGCCTATCAAAGAGTACCAAGAAAGAACCTGTTTGGCTTAGATCATCGTGGGAAATTTAGACATAAATTATTTTCGTTGTAAGTGGAATCCAGATTGTTTATTTGGGACAAGGAAATGCTAAAATATCTGTTCTTGCCAGTTTACCAATGGCAGGACGGACCTTTAAATTAGGTGTGGGAAGAGAAAGGAACAGTGTCCTTCTGCACACATTCTCCGCATCTCTTTGCAAGATCTAACCATTTGATAATGATCATGGATGAGCATTTGTGCTTCCAGTAACCTGTCTGGAGGCAGGCTGCTTGCACTCTGCATGAGTAAATCAAACACATAATGAGAAGCAACTGATTATTCTCTCATTTTTGAAATGAAAAGCAGCCCACGAGAATGTCAGTGATTTTACCTAATTTTGAGTAAAACTTGGAAAACAGAAAATACTAATTTTGCTAACAAAGATCTAACTTCAAATAAGTGTATCTGAGAATTACAGAATGCTAGTTCATTCAAAACAGTTGGACTACCTAAAAATAATCCATTAAAGCACATTTTAGAGATCTTGAACATATATAAAAATTATCCACATGAATGCATTCTTCTGCCTGATTGATCTCTCATTGTTTTGTCTCAAACTGTCATTTTCCCTCTGATTTTTTTAGTTTTCTGAAATCAGATTATCTTTTCCAACCTACAAAATTTTTACTGGATTCAATGAGAAGCAGAGACAATCCCACCCTGGGAACATACTGAATATGGTACCTACTGCGAATCTCAGCACAGGTCCAGATCTTCCCTGTTCCGTAGCAGTAAAAGAGCTGTCGTTATCCAAGCCTTCCAACAGCTAAAAAACCCAGTTTCTTGCAGGTGTGACCAGATTCATCTGATGGAGCAGAGGCAGAAGACAAGAATGACCCTACTCTTCCTCTCAAGCTCTTTTCACCAGCTGGGAGGAGGTTTGTGCGCCCTCTCCTTGGTCTCCTTGTAGCCTCCTCACTTCCAAGCCAGCCACACGTTGCTGGCTGTTAGCACGCAGCTCGCTAGTCTTAGGAACAGCACGTACATAGCGCGCAAGCAGGAGAGCTGATATGAAGTGAAAGTGCCTGCAGGGGTGGGGAAAGCAAACTTTCTGTAGAGTCACCCCATCTTGCACTAAATATTCATTTCTCAACTTCTCCCTCCTCCCAGCTTCAGGGCACAGCCTGTGGACCTCACCAGCCCGGATGGATTAAAGAACACATGTACATCACAGCCAAAATGCCTAAATTACCAGATATCTGGAGCTTTTTTTTTTTTTTTTTCCATGCAGGTCACTAAGTCTTGGCTGATTGAAGAGTGCATGTTTGAGCTATGCATGCAAATCTGACACCTTTCACTTATACATCTCCAAAAAATAGGAAGTGAGATTGCAATACAAATACTGAAAAGAATTTTTTTTTTTTTTTTCAGACACATGCTGTTTTGGGCCCTGCCTTCATATTCCCCACAGGTTGGGAGTACCCAACATAGCACTAGGCTAATGACTAAAGAGATCCACCAATAACCCAGTCTGCATTTCAGAAAATGATACAGTCTGAATCCTCAAAGACTGGATTTAGACTGTAGCTTATCAACAAAAGCTGTAGCAGAGTTCTCACATATAATTACACTGCCAAACTTCTAATATATGCTATTTCTCATCCTTAGTCTAATGGCTTTTCAGCAGAACACAAACAGCTCCCAAAATCTGCGTCATTCAGAGGATGCATAAATCTTCCTCAGGATAAAATAATCAGGATTCTAAATCAGAGAAATGTAGTCATAACTTATTTAAATCATGATAGGGAAGAATTCAATTTAAAATGAGATGGAGACAGATTGAAATCTAGAATGAGAATCATTTTTTGATTTATTTCTGTAGAATATAGAAGCAACAGTATTTTCACCGGTCCTTCTCCTATTTGGCCGTTCTATAAGAACTACCCAGAGTTAACAGAGCCCCTTAGTTTTAAATTCCTCTTTGCAGACAGCATCAAAATCTTGAAGGGGCCAGAGGCCAGACTGTGAGCCTGCAAACCACCTCTGTGAATATGGGGGTTTATTTTTGTGCCCTTATCGTTAGAGCTGCACTCACTTTGACAAAAGGTTGGAAAGCAGTTCTGAACACAATAAGGGGCTGTGTCCTGAAAACAGCTTTCCTAACATTCCTCGTCCTTCGTGCAGAACAAGTAAATCCCTACACTTGATATCAGATAGGAAATTCAAACAGTACTGTCTTCTCCTTTCTTCAAGGGCAGAGAAACTTGGCACCACTGTCACAAACACAGGTTAGGTGGGAGCATGATCCTTTCTCTACCAACAGCAGGAGTTCTCACGGCACATAACTCAGAAGAAATATGTAAAGACCAACTATCACAGTACTGCTGCACACTGGCCAAGTAATGAATTTTTGTCAGGGATTCAGTACAGCTGAGGGGTAGGTAGATCCCTCAGCCCTGGTGCATACTCAGCTAGCCAGTACAGAGGATATAGGCAAACAAACCCTAGGATCCTGCACAACCCTTCAGAGGGGACCAAGCTCTTCAAGTGTGTGATTCCTTGTCGCTGTTTCCTTGGCTCTCACTCTTGGCTTGCCTCCTGCCACAACAAGAGGGCTCATCCTCTTCAAGCCAGGCTTCAAAAGAGCCATATGTGGCTTCGGTCTCCTTCTGTTCCCCGCCTTTGGTGTCTTCCTGTCCTCGAGGGTTCTCGGATGAGCAGCCTGTGATCCCTTGCCAGGCCACGATCCCTCAGTACTACCAGGAGATGTGTGTTCATCCTCCAGCAGAATCATGTGCAGATCCTAGGGAGGGCTCTGCTGTCCCGCAGCAGCCCTGCAAGCTCTCAGGATTTTACCCAACCTTCCTGCCCTTTGGTGTTTCTCAAAGCTCCCAATCCAAAACTAAGCGAGATTCACAATTTTTGTATTTTTTAATATTATAAATTTGTGATTACAATGAAAATCTCAAAAATCTGTCATTAGCGTTACCTTTAAAATTCATAAACCAGACGGTAAATAGAAAAAAAGTCACTGTTCTTAATTTCATTATTCTGGAAGGTCTGACTCATGATTGCTAAGTGCTAAAGTTGGCAGAAGGGACATAGCACATCTAAATGCAGCCTCAAACGGTTGTGCATTCTGCCCCCAAACTTTGATGTAGCTAAAAAATGATAAATATTGTAGAATGTCTTGGCAGAAATGACTCGCCCAAGTCACAAAGTTCAGCAAAGCCAGGAACAGGACTCCATCTGCAGAAGCCCAGAGAAGTCCCAGTGCTCACTGAAAATGAAAAACAGCTAATGCTTCTCCAAAGCAAAACTATTTGATTGCTTTTATATTTTGTGACTCTGATTCTGTGAAAATAAATCACTGAAGATGCTGAAAACTGAGCAACCGGCAAAGTCAAGCCCCAAGAGGCAATTAGTTCCAGATATTGTCACAATTGCTTGTATGGCTCCCCAGCACTCCCTGGCCTCCAGCAACAGAAGAGTAACAACTTGCATAATAATGTATTCGGAAAATTCTCTAGTCCAAGATAACTGTGCCATTTCTACTGTGCAATGTCAAACTTTTAATTAAAAGATGCCAAATCTAAGCAGGTCCTTGAAATATCTTTAAATAATATGCATGTGTCTGGGGTATATATTAGAGGCACATTGTTTTGGTTTCCTAGCTATTCACTCATTATACAAACTGCCTCATTTAAGGCCATTAAAATGATAATGCCTTATTTCAGTAACACCAAAAAACACACAAGGAAACATCGCTAAAGCCAGAAAGTGATTCTTGAATATTTAGGAAAGGAAAATGGTTTAATATGTTGTAGGACACAGTTCTATGATATAATGATCCTGAAGATACAGTTTTTAGGGGATACACACTCAGGCAGGATAGGCCTGTCTGGAAAACAGTACCCAACTATTCTACCTCTTGCTTGCAGGGGGGAAAAAAGGCAAATGCATATTTGGTTCCAGTTTACTTAATATTTCAGTAAATACTCCTGAATACCTACTGAGTGTCCACTTCATAAATCTAGTGTTTCCACTGATGATTCTCAGTTGTTCCAATAAAGCTGGGACAGATGCACATACTTAACATGTTTCCATGCCTCTGGGACAGCGATGAGAAATGGATAAAATTGCAAAGGAAATACGCTTATTTTATCAATACGCTTATTTTACAGTTATATATAACTGTATATATACAGTTATATATAACTGTATACTAACAGTTGGTTAATATACCAACTGTTTCATTTGGTATATTAACAAGCAAGACCACTTGCAGAAAAAAAAAAAGGCAGTTTCAGTTAACCTAGAAAAAAAAAGCTGCATGGCCAACAGAAAAGTTGTAGTCAAAATGAGAAATGGCCAGGTATTTGCAAAACAATCAGTTTAAGATATTTATGTCTGGAAATGTTCAGTCTTTCAAATTAATTCAAAAGATCCTTGCACATTTTTCACCAGATCAATGAGGGGATGCTGGAATCATGTCCTTTTATTGGTAAGTAGTTAATTATTCTCTTAGGAAGGCTAAAACAAAATCCAGAATTTTTAAAAGCTTAAAAAATGGGAATGAGCTGATGCAGATACAGATACAGAGCTGATCCTGCCCAAGGGACAAGTTATCTAAATGTTTCTTGACGGATGTTTGTTGACAGAAATGCATGAATTTGTCTCCCCTTCCCTCCCAAGGGAGGAAGGCCAGGGACTGTGGCTCGTGAAGCTCTGTAGAGAACTGCTTTGGTCAGAAATGTTCATGTGAGTGACAGCTGAGTAAGAAAAGCCTGAAGAGAGGGTTTTTATTAGAAGAAACCTCTAACATGTCTGGATGAGTGCAGCGAGAGGACACCAAAGAAGCTTTCAGCATAGGCCTTTGGGACTCCCTGGCTGGCCAAAGCGTTGGGGATGTGAGCAAGGACACTGCCTCGGGTTATTGACTCCTCTGGCATTCAAGGAAGTGGGATTTTGATGCAACTCTGTTTGTTTGGCAAGAATGGACAAAAATAACTGACATCACGCTGTTATTTTCCTCCTAGGTGGAACAGGAGCAGGTGAAGTGCTCAGCCTCTGCTGCGCTGCCAGGCATCTTGAGCAGATGCTTCACATGTCAGCACATGTTCCAGGGCGCCGCTGTCACTCAGCGATACTTGTGTAAACAAATATCTGACTGATGGAAGAAATGAAGTTCACAGCTGTCTAATGGTCTGGATCAAGCACCTTAAACTCTTGTTAGGTTCACTCAGAGGACGTGAAATGTCAACATCACCCTGTGAACATCTGACTCACAGGTAGACAGTAATGCAGGAGTGGCAAACATGAGCTGGTAATAAAACATTCACTACAGGCTGGTGAATTTCCTGAAGGGAAATAGGCAGCAAATTTGTTCTCACTGAGTCCTAGACAGCTCCCATGGTCATCTGACAAAACTTCATTCCAACATCATGTAGCTCACAAAGAGTTTTCCATCCTGCACAATTTGTGATTGGGTTCCTGGCTATTTCAGGCTAATTCCTGAGCCTGTTATTTCCTAGACTTTTCTACAAGGTTCCTTTCCAACCCACTCATCATTTCTTTACTCTTTACAAATATCAAATGGCACCCTAGATCTGCAATCATCCCTCGAGGGGAAATTAAGTCAGCAGAGCTACCTGCATGGTTAGGAAATGGCTTCAGACACGGAAATGAACACACCTTCTGGAGTCAAATGATTTCCTGTAAGAATGCACAGGGAATAATAGCCTAGGATGCAAGTAAAAATTCAAGAAACAATGTTGGGGCATAGGTCTCCATAATTGGAGCAGGGGAAAGAGCAAAGAAAAGAAACTAAAAAGGCCTTTTTTTTTTTGATGGAGGCAAGTTATGAAATAGACTGTGTGCTAAATATTATTGTACTGATGCCCCTAGCTGTGATTGTAACTAGAGCTGGTGACCTACCAGTGTGATCTCTACTGGTAACAACTATGTGCTACTATGTAGTCTGTTTCCTCCATTAGGTATAGGTAATTAAACAAACAAAACAGCAAAAACATCCAAAAAAAAGGAAAACAAGAACCAGAAATATCTGCAGACTTCAATGCTGGCATTTACTGACATGCTGTGCATGCCTCAGACAGTAATTCAATTCTTCTTAAACAGACCAACCATCATAAATTGGTATCACATCACCTCTAACAAGATTGTTGACTTGATAAGTATGAAGACAAAAGCTTTTTGCTTGCAGAGAAGTACACAAACACAAGACAGAGCAACTGCAGAGACAGTGAATTTTCTTTTTGACTCTTGTCATGGTAAGAGGCTTTTTAGCTCAGGAAAAACGAAAATGGGAGAAAATAAAGTATTACAGCTTTTGCTATGCATATGTGAGTTGAAATGTGGATGTACTTCCGTAAAGAAGTTTATGTAGTTAAAAATGAATAACTCTTCAAAGCAAGTCGAACAAAGTGCAAAAGCAGAGTTCTGCTTCTGCCGAGTTAAGCTAAGATAAAGAATGTTAACTCCTCCACTTCTGTGCAAAAAGTCCTGTTACTTCCTGTAATAGTCTCCCCACGTCCAGTCAAAACAAACTTACTAAAAATAACAAGTCTTAATTCGGCATTTTTCTAGCCTAGCAATCACCATGTTCCTAGAAGCCGGAGGACGCGGGGCTCTACAAGGATGCCGGGCAGCCTCCCTGATAAACAGCAGATACCGTCCCCCGAGCGGCCTTCGGCGCCGGCGCTGCCAGCGGGACCTGCCAGCACGGGCAGCCGCTCGGCTGCTTGGAAAAGCAAAATCAAAGGAGCTCGGGCACTTTTATTTTCCCAGACACTGCAATATGGCTTGAGATAGGATTTATCTGTCACCATGCAGCACCCAATCCAGTATTTTTGTCACCAGGTGAAAAGGCAGGAGCATTCAGTGAGATGGCAGAACCTAAGTGCAACATGCTTGAAGCAAGATGCTCTGTTTAATAGTGCTGTACGGCATTGCTTAGTCCTTGAATGTATTTTAAGCAGCAGCTCTTAATATAATTCATTACAGCTGCCTCTATTATTGAAGTAATAATGAATGGTCACAAATGAATAAGAATAAAACAAGCACCCTAAGTGGGCAGATGCTGATTCCTAGCTGTGTCTGGGAGTCTAACTGAGGCCGTCAGTGGCACTTGGGGGCAAACACTGGCTTCTGGGTGAAGCTGGCACATGTGTTGAGGGTGATTTTTCCCAGGCCTGATATATCTGCACTGAGAACGAGCCTGCTCATTCTGCTTCATTTCCCAGTCTTGACACAACACGGATAAACTTGCTCAGCTCAGCTTCCTCGCCTATTCCTCATTAACTATAAGGAATAGGAAGAAACTATGTGGGACATGCCTTCTACTGAAGAAATCAAAAAGAAATGAAGGCCCACTTAAAGAGGACCTGTCCGCACATATATATCATACAACATTGCAAGGCAAGGGAAGCAATCCCCCAGCAATCTCCTTAGGATCCCTTTACAGCTTAGCAGTGAGGCCACTCTCATTTTGTACCCTCCTTGCATTCGTCGATACCCTCCAGGAGGGGCTGTGCAAAAGGCAGACACACACTAGTGACAACATACGGATAACTGATCCCTGTGCATCATTAGGAAAAGACAGCGTGAGTCAGTGCAAATACCAATGCAGCTGTATCGCAACCTGGCATCCAGACAGATGGGCTCATATCAAGGAAGTCAGAAGCAGCTGGAGTTGCCTGCCTGCATCGCACTCGTCCGCACGCTGCATTTTGGTGCAGAGCAGAGGTAGGCGGCACTGTCAGTGCCCCGCGCTCGGCTGTGAGCCTGGGTCATGCCACAGAGGCCGGCGGCCTTCCCTTTCGCTGTGATACTCCGAACCTCTCGTTCTTCCCAGGTATAGCACCTCCCTGTAGGTTTCCTTTGGCCAGGAAAGGCAGTAACTCAAAACACAAGTTCTGGCATCAGATTGTTTCAACTCCCCGAGGCACAGCCATAGCAAGAACGGGGCTGCGGCACTGTTTGTCCGTTTGCACCTTCTGCGTAGGGAAAAGCAGAAAAAAAGAGGGACTATATGAGCCAAATAGGTGCAAGGAAGGAGGGGATGTACCCACGGCCCCCATGAAAACTCTCCAATCCTCCTGCCCTCCCAAAAACACAAGAAGGAGGGAGTGGAAAAGAGAGGCGTTGACCCAGGGCGTAACCATCTGAAATTCAAACTGGGATGAGCTAGCACAAGTCTGGGAATTCCCTAACACACAGTGGGGTACACGGCTTTCAGAAGGTTGGAAAGAACCTGCTTATCTCACCTCACACAAAATAAGCAGGTCACACATGGGCAAAACAAGGAGGAGATACACGTAATCACTGAGAAAGCTGTTTATGGCCTGGAGATAGCAGGTATGTATATTTAGAAATGAAAAGCTAAGCTAAAAAGACCTGATGATCTTTAGCACCATTTCCTGGTGAGACTAATAAAGTTATATTTAGGTCCTCAAAGATATGAGGTATTTCAGAAGAGAAAAAAAACAAAAAAAAAAACTACATTTCGATTTTAGTTCGTAACCTTTTCTTTTTTTAGGAGAGTTTCTCTTCTGCTTTCCTGTTAAGGGCAGATTGCTAAGCAAGCAGAAAAACTGGTTTGATGAACATTTCTCTTCAGCTAGTAGCAGTCTCTTATTCAAGTAAAGCAGCTTTTCATTCTGGTGAACAGCCACGTTAGCATTTCATGGACTTACATGAGTGTCTGCAGGGTAGTTTTATTAGTGCTATTGATTTCTTACCTTTATTTTCATGGAAGGCTCATGTGCACCCTTGGAGAAACAAGACAGTGATCATGGTAGCTGGAGGTACTCAGAAATGTTTGATCACTTAAAACTCTTTATTTTTTGGATTGACTCAGACAGCCACTAAAGTCACACAGTCTTCTCTCTTTGGAAGAGTGGTGATACCTGCCTATAGAAGGGCTAATTCTTCCCACCTCCACACCCGCAAAGTGAACTTGTGTCTTCTACAGCAAGCACAGAGTGATGGGTTTGGAGCCATGGTTTGCTACATACTGTCTGTTTGTGACCCGCAGTTCTGGTCAGGCCCATCTCAAACAGCATCTTCTGCACATGAAATGTAAGTCCGGATTCAAATGTCACTGTATAAAATACAGTTTTTATAAATATCACTGAACTTCCTGCTGACAAATAATGTAAAAGACCAGAACAGTGCACAGGTTATTGAAATCTGAAACCCTAAAAGTGTATTTTTTCATGTGTGTAGAGATGCATGTTACAGGTTCATTTTCCAAAAAACCCAAACTGCTACTAAATTTTAACAGCTAAATTTTGTGAATTAATGAATTCTACATAATTTGCAACTTCTGCATTGATGTGCTCTTTTATCAGAGCACATCAAAGCTCTTTAAACACACTAATGAATTAAGCTTCATAACACACCTGAGATTTAAGCAATATGGTTGCTCAGAGAACTGAGGTAACAGAATGACAGATCCTGTGAGAAAAAAATAAATGCTGGTTTATTGGTAATACCTCTGAATGCTATCAAATTATAAAGAATAATTCATATTAATTGCAATGTGATACCTAGTGGACTGCACATTCTCAGTCCCGAGATTTTTTTTTCAAAATCAGTTCATTTAAGTTTCCCTACTTCTATGAAAATTTCTGCCCAGTTCTTGCTTTTGGGAATTGAATCCCATTGTACTTTATGACCTCATTTCTATGGGCTTTTTTTGATGATTTGCTCATTACAGCATGGAAAGTGAACATCAGCGTTGGAGGTAGACTCCTGATTCCTGTTTTCCAATTCTGTGCTCTGACGCTTTCCTTTTTTTCACGTAAATATTTTGTAGGATTCTGAAATCACAGATGGTAACCGCCTGTTTCTAATTCAGCTATAATTACCTCTCACTCAGTCTGAGCCTTTAAGTAGACTAGCCTTGCTCCCTGGGAACATTAAAGAACCATTCTTAAAAGTTTCTCCTGCAGAATGAAGACTGTCTCTGGCTTCTGGAAGACTGGCTTCTTCTCTCAAACTCTGTTGGTTTTTATGTTTAGCAAGCATGGTCTTGTTTTAGAGGCATGACAGGAAAGCAATTACACTTTAATGGAAGTGCTGGGAATGAAAAAGAGATAGAGTTTTAATTGTGACTAAAACCTAATGCCATGCAAAGATGATCTTTGAAATATGAAGCCACGACTTATTTGCAAAGGATATGCAATCTTCGATTAATACTAACTGGAACTCAGAGATTCTCCAACCACTAGAGGGCTAACATATTATACTCATCACAAAGACATAAGAAAACTTAGATATTAGCTATAGGTTTCAGAGTATATGTTCTAGTTTTTCCTTCAGTCTTGAGCATGCAAAGTTGCTTGAAATCGGGCTTCCTGCTAGTGGTTCAAAAGGCATTAATCTGGCTGTTCACCAATAAAACATTAGTATAAAACATTGGCTTCTTGGCAAAGAGTTCAGAGTTT
>VWPW01030557.1:16022-19158 GCA_013389825.1 Crypturellus undulatus | reverse complement strand
CCCTCGCGGCCTCCCCGCCGCCTCCCGAGCAGGAACGCGGCGGCTCCGCGGCGGCAGCGAGCGGCGAGGGGCAGCGCGGGGTGAACCTGCCGCTGCCGGGCCCGTCGCCTTCGCCCGAATAAAGAACAGCGCCATATGCAGCGAGAAGCCGTAAAACGTGCCACACACAGGTCACTGGGTGCATCCAAGCACAAAGAGGAGTTAGGGTTTTTTTTTTTTTCTTTTTCATTTACTTTAGTGGGTTTTTTTCGTATTTTTTTTAAAAAAAAAAGAAAAGCCACGGGGGATATTTCTTCCCAATCTTTTATCCCACTAATTGGAATGGATGTAATTTCCATACGGAATCTATATTTTTTATTACTTGCACACAGGCACATATATATATATATATGTGTGTGTGTGTGTATGTATATATATATATGTATATATATCAGTGGCTTTGCTTAGGATAGTGGAAGGGAAAGATTGTGGTAGTTCCCAGATGATGAGCGAATGAGGGCAACATTAAAAGAAGTAGAATATAACAATAATGATTTAGTAAGGGCTTGCTTGACAGCTTTGAAAACTGATAAATCTGGAACTGCTTAAACTTGTGTGTCCAAGATTAATTGTGCCATTCAACCCCATTATTTTATATTCCTTGAGTTTGGATGATTTTGAAGCATGACGGCCCATATATCCCTCATGTGTAATTCAGTTATGCTACTAACCCAGTACAAACATGTACATGTTATGGATTACACAAAAAGAAACTGGAGAGAGAAGTAGTTAGAAGTTATATCAACAATTGTCCTTTCTACTGCAATTGTTTAAAAGCATCTTAACCAGCTAGTTGTCACTGGTGAAAATACTGAGCTGAAAAGCTCCAAATTAGAAATTTAGTATCTTTTTCAGTCTCCTCTGTGGAAAGTGACTTTGTGTGTGTGTTTTTAAAGTAACATTATGGCACTAAAACACATAGCAGTAAACTCTGTTGCAGGTTTTTTTTTTCCTTTTTCTTTTTCTTTTTTTTTTCTGGATTTAGAAGAAATTAAAGCTCTTGTAGAAAGAACTGTGTCAAAGCAGCAATTTCAGTTCACCTACCAAGAAGGCTGCTGCTGTTAATGCTTTCTGCTCTTCATGCTTCTGTGTAGTTGCCCATGTTTATTATTTTGCCTGCAAGTTCCAGTTGAGTTGGATTCCGGCCTTACTGTTATAAGCTGTTATGGCTATGTGTTATAAGCTGGTTAAGCAAAATTTCGCTGCTTTTTATTTTTCTTTTGAGTGGGAAAAGAGGTTTTTTTGTTTGTTTGTTTTTTGTTTTTTTTTTTTCATTTAAAGGATGGNTTTTTTTTTTTTTTTTTTTTCATTCATTTAAAGGATGATAATTTCTAGGATCATCTTACACTCTGGAAATAAACACGGTACTTGTAAGCCACATAGATTGCAAATGCTATAAACAGCTTTTTAGAAAGGATTCCTGTGTGCCAGCATGTTAAGAGTTTCAACTCCCTTACAGTATTTTGTGACTTTGCAGCACTTCAGCTTGCCATTTCAGGCTGCTTTCTGATCACTTGATCAGAATGGTCACTTTACATTTTGGGGTTTTTCTTATTTACTACTTTCAAGTTTCTATTGCTTGTATGTACCCCCTTCTCTTGTGTATAGGAAACTGCATTTATTAAACTTTATTAAACTTTGAAGCACTTGTGTTGGTAGTTTCCTGAATAAGTTTCAGGTGTGAACTGTGGGTTTGTTTTGAAATGTTTACAAGTCATCGGTTATTTGGATGCAGTTCTAAACACACAACCGTGTATTTGTGGTTCTGTTTAATTCCACACAAGTAAAGTTTCCAGAACTGGACTTTCAAGCCTTTCAGTTCTGAATGACTTACCCTATAGTTTCCGTTCATGGAAGTGGAACGGTGAACTTTAACAGAGCATGATCAATAAACCGGTGTTCTCTGAAGTCCTGCAAACTCCACGTTGGCTAATTCAACACAGAGAAACATACCCAAAGCACTGATAGATATGACATCCTGGGCAGAGGAAATAGAGCTTATTCCTTCTGAGGAGATTGCTATGGAAAGGACACAAGCTGGAAATCACAATTTGAAACTCTTCAAATTTGCAAGTAGTTTTCTAGGGAGATTATGATTAAGGGGTCACTGTAGAGCTTGGAAGTCTGTTTATCCCCAAATCTCCTGCATTAGGTGAAAACTGTGGTGCAAGCCACAGAAAGGGCTGATTTGCATTCAAAATGGTGTGACTGGTAACACTGTGTGGAATCCAGTGCAAGAATATGCGGGAAGCTAATCCTGAGTCTGAGCCTGGATGTCATTCAGACTAAAAGTCTTGTTTCCTGTCTTATAGGGAACAAGCGCAGAACAGGACAATCGCTTCAGCAACAAGCAGAAGAAACTGTTGAAGCAGTTGAAATTTGCAGAATGCCTAGAAAAGAAGGTAAGTTGGTTGGGACGAGGAAGGTAGTAAAGGACATTAGTCAAAGACAAGTCCAAAGGGAGAAATTGAATATCAGGTGACATGCATAGGAGCATGAGGAAAATAATTTTCCTTTAAAATCATGCTGGAGGATATTTGGAACATCCACTTGAGTGTCAAACATACCAGAATATGATGTGTGGTCTAGTTAACTTGTGTATCAGCAGTATTTATTGGAAAGTGAAGTGTAAAAGAGCATGAACTACTGATGGAATTTTGCTTTTGCTCTTTGTTTTCCTGGTCTGGCTATTATAGTGAGTCTAGGAAAAAATTACCGTGTCTGGGATGGGTAATTATCCAAAGTGGTGCTTTAATCAAAATCCTGATCGATGCTCAATGGAGGCTAGAAAATGTTTGGAGGTTTTTGCTGTTCTTTGGTAGGAATTTTAAATAAAGAGTTGATATCTGTTGTAGTAAAAGAAACCCATAAAACTAGGCATAAAAATATATGTAGCATTCAATTCAGTCTTCAGAGTGAGTTTGTATATTAGCAAAAAGCCTTGGTTTGAGGTTTTTTTGTTGTTGTATTTTTTTTTTCCTTCACCCTCCCCTCTTCTCCTGACCCTTTAATTCAGGTGGACATGAGCAAAGTAAATCTGGAAGTAATCAAACCATGGATAACAAAACGAGTAACAGAAATCCTTGGATTTGAAGAT
>VWPW01030557.1:1022-13522 GCA_013389825.1 Crypturellus undulatus | reverse complement strand
AAGGTCTCGGTTGTGTTTGGAGTTAAATTACGATATTTTGTTGGTTAGATAGAGCAAGAGAAACTGGCTTCTATGAAGAAACAAGATGAAGACAAGGAGAAGAGGGATAAAGAAGATAAAGACAACAGAGAAAAAAGAGACAGATCGAGGAGTCCAAGAAGGTATTGTTAATGCATTATCAGATCAGTGAAAATTCAGGTTTGGAGATACTCCCCTGAGCTGTTTCAGTAGATTAGTTTGACTTCCGTATGTCAGTGCTGCTCCAGTTTATTTGTAACTTCTGTTTTGTAGTATTGTTTACACAAAGAACTATTTTAATGATTTGTCTATTCTAGACTGCATTTTAATTATTAAAGTTTGAAAATTTAATTGGCTGCCAACCTCTGGCAAAAAAATCTCTGTTAGTCCTTCAACTGTTGTAGCTAGTGTAGTACTTGAGAGTCAAGCTGATTAAGATGAAATTTGAGCTGCTGAATAGTCTGTTTTCTATTTTTCATACATAGTTTCATTATGTTATGCTTTTAAATGACAAATCTTTCTCCTAGACGCAAATCAAGGTCTCCTTCCCCTAGAAGAAGATCATCTCCTGTCAGAAGAGAGCGGAAACGCAGCCATTCTCGCTCCCCTCATCACAGAACCAAGAGTCGTAGTGCTACTCCTGCACCAGAGAAGAAAGAGGCAACTCCTGAGCCAGAACCCTCTGTAAAACCAAAGGAGACTGTTGTTCAAGAGGCAGCATCAAATAGGTGAATGAGATACCTTAGTGTGTAGAATTCTGGTACCTGTAAAAAAATATATATATATAATATATATATTTTGCATACATACATACATATATATATAAAAAACATATATATATATATATAGTATTTTAATGTCTGTTTAGAGCTGAACTTGGAGAGGCTATCTGCTTTTCCTTGTCCTGCTGCATTGGCAAATTAATTTATGTCATACTCTTTAGTAAGATCATTTTACCATTTTACTGGATGTTTTTTCTGCTTCTGATATTGTCAGTTTGTTTCCTTGCAAGCTAACACATAACCTGAATATTACTCTTTAATTTTCTTTGAATCATTCTACCATATTCCAATTGTTTTCATAGTTTTGGAATTTGGGATGCCTAGGATCTTGTCAGAGGGATGGATAAGACAGTGATAATTGTTGAAAATAGCTTTTCAGCTTCTAAAACTTTACTCCGCTAGGTGCAGTTCATATGTACTTATAAGTTTTTATTTAACAGTGACATCCCCAAAGTTCCCAAACCTGAACCTCCTGCACCTGAGACTAAGGAAGCTTCACCAGAGCGTAATTCAAAAAAGGAGCGAGAGAAGGAGAAAGAGAAGACCCGGCAGCGATCCCCAACTCGGTCCAAATCAAGGTCAAGATCTCGGTCACGTTCCCCATCTCATTCTAGACCAAGAAGGCGTCATAGATCACGGTCAAGGTAGGATTTTAAGTTATCTTGATTGAAGACTGAGACCAGAATGCTCTATTTTGAAGTAGCAATTTAATGTAATCAGTTAAGTTAGTGAAGATTTTAGAGATGATTGTAGATGTTTTAGGCCA
This sequence comes from Crypturellus undulatus, assembly GCA_013389825.1. Lineage (NCBI taxonomy): Eukaryota > Metazoa > Chordata > Aves > Tinamiformes > Tinamidae > Crypturellus > Crypturellus undulatus. Next base: position 11,956 of record VWPW01030557.1, on the reverse strand, counting down.
ACCGAGAAGGTAAGATTTAATGAATAAGCATGTTTTCTTAGTAATTTATGAGAAAATGCTTGCTATGTTTAAAGCTTGAAAATGTTGGATGTGGTAGAGGGTGTTTGTTTGGTGTATGTGTTGTTTTCTTAATAGTTATATTTTCCTGCCTAGTAGAAAAGTGGTGTTTTTTTTTTTTTTGGTAGTCTTAACTCTCTTAATTGTGACTAAATATGCCACATTGGACTACCGTCTAAATGCTACCCTTAAGCTAATGCATTGGACTACAGTCTAAATGCTACCCTTAAGCTAATGCACTTGGAGCAAAGCAACTTTAAACTTGATTCCCTGAGCATAACTTAGCTCAAATTCGTGAAAGATTAGGTAGTTGCTTTTCATTTGAATTTATGATTGTGACAGACCTTGCTTTCCTTACTCTCCTAGAAGGCGACCAAGCCCAAGACGACGACCATCTCCGAGGAGGAGGAGTCCTCCAAGGCGGATGCCTCCCCCACCCAGGCACAGAAGGAGCAGATCCCCCGTGAGGCGGTAAGATTCCCATTTTGTCCATTTGGAAAATGCAGAATTTGAAGATTGAAGGGAACAGTAGTTGTGAGAAACTAATGTTATGAAAATTGTTCATCATATGACTCCATGCCATCAGTTATGTAAGAGCTGAGTGCTATAAAATCACAATATCAAGTGTATAGCGGGACCATTCCTGACACTATGAAACAAAGTCTTTTAAATTGAAATAGTCATGAGAATTTTGTCTGCCTATTTGAAAAGAGACAATTTCATAAGTGTAATGCCCTGGATAGCTCCAGGCATAGACTGACATGGTGGTTTTTTATTTATTTTTATTTTATTTTTTGCCTAAGTTTTCGGTGCTGTTTTTTCCCTGTGGGGCAAAATTAGAGTAAGTTGCTTTGGATTGTACTTGTTGGGAATTTTAAGTTAAGACTTGCTGTTCCATTGTGTATAGTTAAAGACTATTACGATTTGACATGAGGAAGAAATAAAATTTATTTCTTAATTATATCTTAATTAAAAAAGAATAAATAAACTGTTTTCAAGTCTGCTGCCAGGGCTTGAGGTTACTCTTTTGCCAGCTTAAGTGACTGTACTGGTAGCAAAGCTCTGAGTTATTGCACTGAATGACAAATTATGCACTGACAGCAATGTCAAAATGGACATTACGCTCCCACTAGAGTGGTGCTTCCTGGGCTGAAGCAGCTTTATAAAAGGTGAATCTCTGAGTTGTAAAGATGTTCATTTTAACACAGTTATTGGGAAAACTGTGAAAAGTATCAAACATGTATGTTGCAAGATGTACAAGAACTCCCTTTCAGCAAATGTTTATCTCACTCAAGGTAGGGTTTCTTTCTTCCAGGTTCTCAGGAATTCTGCAGCCAAAGGTGGATTCTGCAGGTACACAATTGCAACAGAACTTGCCACAAATTTTGCCGCAGAATTCTAGAGGCCCTACCTTTTAAATTATGAAGTAAAAATGAGTCCAAAACAAAACACACAAGAACAGATTCATTCGGAGTTGTTAAGTTGTCTGATTTTTTTTTTTTTGCCTCCTGATATGAAAACTTTTTTTTAGTGTTCTTGCACACTAAACTTAAATGACCTGTTCAGAGTCATTAAATCATGTGCGCTAACAAGGAGATCTCTTTTAACCATCCAAAAACTAGAGAGCCAAAAGAAAACTAATTGCTCCCATGAAAAAAAGTCTGTAGAGTGACAGAAAGCAAGCAAAGGTCACACTAACAATTTGTTGCTCATGGTCTTAAAAAAAAATAACTGATAGATAGATTGTTAATCTCTTTTTCTACAAAACAAGTGTTGAAGGCTGTCCACCATGTTTTGGAAGTGCTCTTGTATGTGGCCCTTTAGATGTGCTTGCAAATGAGTGCAATTCTTGGTGTTCATGCTCAAATATTTCCTAAACTGGCTTGTCAGAATCTTAATATTTTCTGTGATTTGCAGGAGACGACGGTCATCAGCATCTTTATCTGGCAGCAGCTCCTCCTCCTCCTCCTCACGTTCCCGATCACCACCAAAGAAACCACCTAAGAGAACTGTGTCCAGCCCTCCTCGGAAAACACGCAGGCTGTCTCCTTCTGCGAGTCCTCCTCGGCGAAGGCACAGAGCATCCCCACCAGCAAGTCCACCTCCAAAACCACGTCGGTCTCCAACACCTCAACAGTCAAATCGTTCAAGAAAAAGCCGTGGCTCTGTTTCTCCTGGCAGAACATCAGGTAATCGAATATAAATTGTCTTTCTGCAGCTTTTTGTCTTGTCCTATTTTTCCCCCATCACGGCTGGTCCCTTATAGTTTTTATGGGCAGAAAATCATGCAAGAATGTGAGAAAATGCAGTTAAGTTACAGAAAAGCTCATCTGAATTTGTCTTTTAGCAACCAAACATAAGAGTACCGAAAAGAGAGAATCTCCTTCGCCAGCACCAAAAGCAAGGAAAGCAGAACTATCTGAATCAGGTACACATCTTGTTTTCAACCTAAATTTTGGGTGGTATGGTAGTTTTTTTGTTGGTATTTTTATGGTGGGGTGTTTTTTTTGGTATTTTTATTTTGTTACATCTTTTTGTGGTTTGGGGGTCTTTTCATCAAAAGTGCCTGACAATATAAGGTGGTAGTAAAATCTCATTTTCAGACTGGTATTGAAAACATTTTTAGAAGTAGAATTATTCACGTTGCCTCAAATATTTCCATTTAAACTTTCTTGAGAGAAATCTCAGCCGAAGTATGTAATTTGAATTGAGCATTAACCTAAGATATTATGAAAGTGTGCTTGATTCACTGAAATAACTGTTTCAATTCTGTCTGAATAAAGCAAGTTTGTATCCCTGCTTTTAAATACTCTATGTGTGTGTGTGTGTCTGCTTTTCGAGAAGAAGATAAAGGAGGTAAAATGGCTGCAGCAGATTCTGTGCAACAGAGGCGCCAGTATAGAAGGCAAAATCAGCAGTCTTCATCTGGTATGGCTAACATACACTTCATAAAACTGGATTGTATTTAACACTTGATTCTTGCACGGATTAATTTTGTGTTGATTAAAATTTTGAGTAGCGTACAGTGCTATTGTAAGCTTAACTTACAATACAAGTGCAGATTTACCACATGTACAGAAGTGGTAATTACTTAATTACTGCTTATACTACTTTGATAAGGAATAAAGCAGAATTTTTAAAGAGTATAGTAGTAAGTTTTTGTTAACGGGCCTTCAAAGATAAAAAGCTTTTTGAGCAATGATATAACTGTGTCAGCACAACAGTGCTATGAGAAAAGTTTTTCAGGGATTAATTCTCTTGTACTTACAGATTCTGGTTCATCATCCTCATCTGAAGAGGAACGGCCTAAAAGATCCAATGTGAAGAACGGGGAGGTTGGCAGGCGCCGACGCCATTCGCATTCACGTAGTCGATCTCCTTCTCCACGAAAGCGACAAAAGGAATCTTCACCTCGGTAATTTCTTCTTAAGCTGTGCTTATATATATATGTGTGTGTGTTATGTGCTATGTAACTGTCATCCCAAACAGAACAAGTTTGGTCCAGTTAGCCCACAGCTGCCCAAGCAGTATAAAGATAATCCTTTTTCTCCAGACTTTATCCTAGAAACACAAATGAGGATCTTGAGGCTGGTCATAGCCAGCTTCCCCTGTGATGACTTGGTAGGATTTCCTTCAAGTGAAGCTCTGAGTTTGCACGTGTTCTGGACAGCAACACTTAGCTCATAGGAGAGACTCCCAAAAGACTTGTGAAAATTCACATGATCCTCTTTAAATTGTAAGCCTCTGGAAGCCTCTGAAATCAACCAGGATAAATTGGGGATTTTTGCTTTTATTGCTGTTTAAGGGTTTTTTCCCTACCAGCTCTGCCTCTTACACTCTTTCCCAAAGCATCTACCACTGACTGCCATAAGTGGAATGCTGGGCTAGCTGGACCTCTCATCTCTTTCAAATTTCATTCTTGTTATGCTCATTTGTTGAGAATTAATTGGAATTTTACTTGAGCATGTTCATTTTTGCCTCAGAATGTGACAAATAGATTTTTTTTTACGCTTTGTTTCTTCTTCCACTGCTATCAGGATGCAGATGGAAAAGAGGTGGCAATCACCAGTGATGAAAAGGTTGGTTAGAAATTAATCTGTTACCTAGGATTTGTATATAAAGACCATTTAGGCTCACTTTTGTCATGGATAAGTATTTGTCATCTCTTTTGCCTTGGACTTGCATGCTCAAGGTTAGTAAGATGAGGGAAATTCGGACTGTTCTATTAATGCCTTGGATCCGGCTTCTTCACTGTCCAAAAAATTCAGCAACAGAAGAAACACCTGCCCCATGGTCCCTCGTTAATCACTGATTCAAGGAGATGTGTAATGGTCAGTAGCATACGGCCTGTCGTTCCCTGAAAACAACAATACATTTGTGTTCTCCCAGGCTTTTCTTATTCCATATACAGTTTGAAAGACTGGTGAGCACAACTCTTTTCTTGTTGCCACTGCTGGTCTGGATAAAACCCTTTCCTAGATCTACATCAGTTGATAAAAGGGTTGTTACTGTGTCCCAGAAGATTGGAATTTCAGGGAATCTTGTTCCTCTGCACTTTAAGTGTTTGGAGCTAGTATTAGACATGGGCACTGAATAAGAACTTTTCCCTTTAATACATAGACAGTATTTGTAGCTCTTATTTGTGAAATTATGTGCTCGGTACTGAGCCCAGAATATAGGAAGCGCAAGAAGCTGAGTGTGAGATAAATTTATTAATCTGATTTAATATCCTGTGTGAGTAACCTGTAATTGAGGCCTAGCTGGAGTATTGTTGCAGCATATCTGATCTGATTCACATGAAGTGTGACTGCATCTTGAAACACAGACCATTATTATTCTGGATTTTGTTGCTGGCCAAGTACACTAGAATGTGGAGATACTTCCAGGTGTTCACAAAATATATTAAGTTATTACCTCTGCAGAAAGCTCTAAGTGCTTCATCCTAGTCTAAATTTTTATCTTAGTGTTTAATCAGGGCAGCCATGAAGACTCGTATTCTTTTCAGCTCTGACATGGATTTTGTCTTTTGGGGCAAACTCTCTTTACAAAGTGTAGCTCCCTGCCTTGGAAAACAGCAGTCAGAGCATTTGGAATTAAATCTTCGGTAGCTTGTTATTTAGGTGAGCTGTCTGCTTCATCCCCCACCAAGCTGCGCTGCCTTGACTTTGACTCTTTCATTGCTCTTATTTTGTCCCTTTTCCACATCATTATTTATTTGAATTGTTTAAAAAGTATTTTTCTTTACAAAATACTTATTTCCCTCTCTCCATAACTTCGTGAAAACGTGTTTGATCAAAGTTCCCCCTCCCAGAAGTCCGTAAAGTTCTCTGAGCAGAATGGCTCATTTTGTGAATAACATGAATCCAAATAGCAGCAGTTAGCACCAACTCTGGCTTTTCTCAGCATTTCAGGAAATGGTAAGTCATCTCAGCTTTCAGATCTGTAGATAAAGCTGTTTCCAAGGGTACAGTTTCACACTGCTTAATCTGATTTTACTTGAGGCTGCTACTGGGAGACTTTTTCTCCCCGAAACAGCTGGGCATTCCCAACTCCTCCCTTGTGTTGGATCTAGCAGTTGTGTTGTTGCATGATGACAGCTTTTTATTTATTAATCATCTTTTGGAACAGTGCGCACGTGTGGCTTATTAGGTGATTACTACATTCAGTGCAAGGGAGATGGCAGAAACATGGAAAATAAGAGAATGGGACTTTCTTTGTACCACAGGTTGCAGACCCATCAGGTTAAGCAGACTGAGAAATTGTCTCCGCCTGGTGTAGCGGGTTCTGAAAAAGTCTCTTATGCTTCTTAGACTTGGACGTAGCTTTCCCATTTGTAGTTTTGATAGAATTTAATTTTGGAGAACTGCATGAACACGAATAACTGGCGTAGAGAAAACAAGAATAAACTCCTCAACCCTCCCGAGTCCTTTGCAGCTTTTCTGAGTACCGGCTGTGTCTCTCTAGCAGGCGGAGGAGAAGCCCCTCGCCCGCGCCCGCCCGGCGCCGCCGCTCACCATCGCCTGCTCCACCGCCGCGGCGCCGCCGCTCGCCGACTCCACCTCGCCGAAGGTACCGTCTTGCGTCTGCCATAAACTGGCTTCTGGGTTGAGTGGCTTCCACTGCGTTAAAAAATAAATGCCGTGAGCTAGGAGACCTTTTCCTTGCTTCCTCAGTTACTGAGGAGAGTGGTTTTGGAAGTGAGATATCTCTATTTTCTGTAGCAAGTGTGTGGCCTGGGTATAATACACCTATTCAGCTTATTTTCCAAGAAGTTTGCTATCAAATAAGATTTTAAAGATTAAAATAAAAACCTTTTAAATAAGGTTTTTAGAGAAATGCTTTTTTAATTCTTCCCAGCACTGGCCACACTGCAAGGCGACTGCAAGTAATTCACGTCTGTGATAGCTCAACTCCTGTTTCCCTGCAGGTCTCCGTCACCGCCGCCACGCAGACGCTCGCCCTCTCCCCGGCGCTACTCCCCGCCGATACAGCGGCGCTACTCCCCCTCGCCGCCCCCCAAGCGACGCACGGCCTCTCCTCTGCCGCCGCCGAAGCGAAGGGCGTCCCCCTCTCCCCAGTCCAAACGCAGAGTCTCCCACTCGCCGCCGCCGAAGCAGCGGAGCTCCCCTGCCAAGAGGCGCTCCCCGTCGGTATCTTCCAAGCACAGGAAGGGGTCTCCTCCCAGCAGGTCTAATCGGGATGCGCGTTCACCACCCCAAAACAAAAGGCATTCACCTTCACCTCGGCCTAGAGCTTCTCACACCTCCACGAGCCCCCCGCCGCTGCGAAGAGGGGCTTCAGCTTCACCTCAGAGAAGACAGTCTCCATCTCCAAGCACTAGACCCATCAGGAGGGTGTCAAGGACACCAGAACCTAAGAAGACAAAGTAAAAATACTCTAGCTTGTTTCTTCAGTTTTTGTTCTGGGCTTTTTTTTTGTTTTGTTTTGTTTTGGTGTAGCAAGAGGAAAAATTAGGTTCACGTGGTGCTTGTATATCTGGATGCTGCTCACATACTGATGACTTTGTTTGGTTTCTACCTTCATGCAGTCAACATGCATTTTCTGAAGCTCTTTTAATAGATGCTTCTAATTTTGCAAAGTTCAGTGCCGGGGGAGGAGCTTTAGGGAGGCTTTAGGTAGAGTTTGAGGGGCCTTTTAAGAGCGCAGAAAAGTACTGGAACTGAGCGAGCAGAAACAACAGAGGATGTAGCTGAACATAATGTCTTGCACTCTCTCCATTGGATGATAGAATAGCTTTGCTATTTTAATGTGCTTATAAATTAATCACAACTGAAGAAAGGGAGCAGTCGTTCCTGAACAGCACTGCTGTTATCCTTTTACAAGCTATCGAGTTGCAATATCCTTTTGCATTACTGATCCCACAGCGGCGTTGCATTGTTTAGCCTTTTGTAGCAGATGCTGACACAATAAATAATCATTTTAAGTGGTAGCTTAGCCAAGTTATAAACAAGCATGTTCAGTTTTCATCACTTGAACTTCTTTTGTCCCTTAGATATTTAAGGGTAGTATTCAAGTGTGGTTGTTCTGTTTTAGGGCTTCCACGCCAAGTCCACGCTCTGCCAGACGAGTGTCTTCATCACGATCTGCCTCAGGATCTCCTGAGCCGGCGCCGAAGAAGCACCAAGGAGCTGCCTCTCCTGCTCGGTCTCGTTCACCTTCTGCAAACTGGTCGCCTGCGAAAAAGGCTAAAAGTCCAACTCAGAGCCCATCACCTGCAAGGGTATTTGTTTGCTAATAATAGCAGTATTGTTTTGGGTTACGTGACAAATTGTTTTCATCAAGACTTGCTTACTGAGCGGCTCTATGCTTGTTTGTGTGCCAAAAAATCAGTCATAGTAGTTGAAAAATACTGAAATCAATTTGCAGTAAAGATGTTTAAATTTTAGTATTTATAATATGGAAAAAAGAGCTATCATAGAATTCTAACTTATGGAACAAGACTTTCCCATTTCATGAAGTTTCTGGGATTACTTAAAAAGCATATTTCACTTAAAATGAATTTTATGGTCTGCAAAGTGAGGAGGTTTTGAACTTAGGAATATTTTGAATCAGAGGAGATTATCTGGTGCCCTTCCCCATTATTTTAGTGTGTTGAGCGAGGACATGTCCTTTCTTTGCTGGGGGGGTTGAACTCCACTGGCAGTGCTCATTGCTAGGAAGAGGCTTGAGGGTCACTGCTGGGAGCAGCATGTCAAAATATCCCTCTTCTAGAATTGCTTTTTCCAGTTGATCCAGTTGCTGTTTGGTAAATCTGCTTTCCCCATTTGGATTGTAGTCTTAGTTTGACAAAATACTGCAGCCTCCGAAAAGAGGTGTAATATCTGTTGAATTGTCTCCACTACAGAATTCAGATCAAGAGGGTGGTGGGAAAAAGAAGAAGAAGAAGAAGGATAAGAAGCATAAAAAGGATAAAAAGCACAAGAAACACAAAAAACATAAGAAGGAGAAGGCTGCAGCGGCTGCAGCAGCTGCTGCTGTGGCTGCAGCAGATACCACCTCAGCACAGGAAGACCAGGAGGCAGAGACAGAACCCAAAAAGGTAGGAGCTTGTTGTTCCTCTTTCCTTGTTTCACCTGTGAGGGCAATAGAAGAAAATAGATGGAGATGAATGTTTATAGTGAGTGCTATTTATGTTCTAAATAAGTCTTTGTCAAAAACCCACCTTAGTGTCCCTTGATTTTACTTGTTGAGTATTGGAATGCTCCAGCCTGGTCATTCAGTGTTTGAAGAAATGTTTTATCTTTGTTTTAAGGAGACAGAAAGTGAACCAGAAGACAACCTGGATGATCTAGAAAAACACCTGCGGGAGAAGGCACTGAGGTCCATGAGGAAGGCGCAAGTGTCACCACCATCTTAGGCTGAAACCTTTGATATAATGTACATTTTCTTTGGTTTGTACTCAGAATTCAATTTCAAATTGCTAAATGTGTTTGAGCTTTAGAATATAACATTTGTTGTAATAATTGCTAGGTTGAGGTTCACCATGTACAAAGGGCATGGATTTACATTACAAAAGGTGTCCACAGTGTACTAGTGACATTCTTTCATTGGCAGTCAACATAATTTCATTTAGATTGAGACTTTTTAGAAGCAGTAGGAATTTTGTTTGAAGGTTTTAAACATGGCCATCAGTTCCCTAGTTTCTTTAAAATTCACCAAAACCTTTAGAATAATTTGTTAGGGTCTCATTTGATTTCTTTGGTACCCACTTACATTAGGCTACTAACCTTTGTGGTTTGTAAGCTTGCCCAGGAGTAAAACCACTGCAGAGTTACCAAGAAGTACATATATTTTAATGCTTTCTACTGTTGCCTGTATAGTCTCCATTAAAGTGAATCAAGAATAGCAATTTAGAATGGTACATAAATGAAAGCATGTTGTTTACCAGGACACTGTGGGTTTATATTGATGTAACATGTTGATTTGGAACACTGGAATTTCATTTGTATTTTTATGTTCTTTTTTTAAAGGGCAGTTTCCATGATCAGCAGTCCCAGAAAAATTCCTTCAGTTACATAAATTTTGTTTGTGAGATGTCGTTGCCCCATTCATAAATCTTGTCTCGTTGCGGTTCTTCTGAATGGTATAAGCAACTTTCAGAGATGTGGTCTTTGAAAGTTTGAAGAACCTGAACTTTGGATATTGTCATGTTTTCACTGTTTTTTGTTTTTGTTTTTTTAACTAAAGCTATATAAAGCTTGTGGATTAAACAAAAATAAATTTCTAAATTTAAAGAGATGTTGGCTATTTTTATATGAACATTTACATTTGCTAATCAGCTTTCTTTTGTACAGGGTTGTCAAATACACAGATATTGTTTGATCCAGTATACTGGCTTTTTAAAAAGTGGGGCTTTTTGTTTTTAGCTTTCCTACTGGTAGCAGAAATAGCCCTTAGTTAATTCAGTGATGTTTCTGTTGTGTCTGGATTGGTGTTCTTGCAAAGCAAGAGTAAAACAAGCTACCTGGCCAGCACGCTGTTAGGATGGATGGTTAAATTAAATTAAAAAGAAATAGAAATAAATTGTATGTTAAAATTGCTTGCCATAGCAAGTAGAATGCTTCAAGGTCCTGCTAAAAATCTCACTCTTACCTGAGATGTTTGCATTAAATTAGCTAGCTTTGCTCATGTAAACACTGGTTTAAATGCCCACCTAAAGAATCCTGTTGACAAACTGCCTTTTTCAGTCATATTTGAAACTTTTGATTGCTGCTGTCCAATTTTCCAAAAATTCAAGTTCTGATTCTGAAATCAAGTCTCTTCTGAAGAGTCTAAGTCTCTTCAGAGTCTAAGACTCCTCAGGAAGAAAGAATAAAATGTGCTTTCAATTTTTTTTTGTCCTGCATCTGAAATAGATGTGATGTTCAGAAATAAGTGTAGATATTTGATTAGTCCTTTTACTTGACATCGTGTAGGGTTTTAATATCAAAACAGGTGTTATGTAGATACTTGATGGAAGGGTTATCTGTGAAGTTTTCTTCTGCACTTCCTTTTATGCTGAATCTTTGGGGCTTTTTAGCCTGAGTCGACATTGTATGCTAAAGTGCTTGTAATCTTAGTTCACCAACACGTAAATGTTGAGTATCAGCTGTTATTAAATAAGTGTATAATAAATCCAAGAACTTTCTGGACAAACACATTTTAAAAAGTCCATCTGAGTGAATTTGGTGCTTATGAAACGAGAGAACCTAACCAAAATGTTATGCTCATCTCAGTGCCTCATCCATTTTCCTTCCTGCGTTGTCTGTTGTTCCTTGCCACAAATGATTGTCTAGGCAATTCAGTCTGAGGCGGCTGTGGATGTGCAGTCTTTCCAAGGAGGAGTTAATGCTTTGTTCTTTTATCTCATTTTTAAG
>VWPW01030550.1:0-32943 GCA_013389825.1 Crypturellus undulatus | reverse complement strand
GCGCTGCCACCCCCCGTGCCCGGGGGAGCCCCCCGCGCGCGGCGGGGCCGGGGCCGCGCGGAGACCCCGCGCCGGGTGCCCGTTTCCCTGGAAGGGGAGAGCGGGAGAGGAGCAGCCCGGGCGGAGCGGCGGGGAGGAGGGTTGTTTCGCCTCCGTTTTCGGAGCTTTTAGCCCCAAAGAGCGTCCTGCGGAGCAGTGGAAGGACGGAGCGCTCGGCTCAGGGCCCTTTTCCCTGCCTCCCTTCCTTGCCTTTTGGGAGATGCCTAAACTCTGCCGGGATCGCGTCCCCTTGGGCAGCAGCGCCGGTGCGGCTCACCGTACCGGTTTCTGCAGGTTCACAGCCAAGAGGCAGCTCCTGGCTTTGGCGACTGCGAATTGGCCAGCAAGGAGGTGGGAAGCCCTGGTCTGATCTGGGGGTTTCTATCCACAGGGAACATCTGTGGGGATGGGGTTGCAGATCCCCCTGTTGCTCTTGCACAACCAAGCACAGCGCTGACTCTGCGCTCTGCGCACGGAAGGTGACACGCAGCCAAGTCTGGAGCATTAAGTCCTCATTGGAAGTTGTCTAGAAAGGGCGGAGGGTTCCTTGGGAATACTGGCAGAGCTTACAGGGGCCTGGTTTGCCCCTACTTCTCCATCCTTCTCCCATGATCCACCCAGGTGGACAATGGACGGGGCCTTCCTCAGGCTTCCCATGGATTGAATGTTGAGGGAAGTTCTCAGGAAGGCAAGACACGGTCAAGGAAGAGGGAGGTTGGAGGTCCATGGCTGATTTGTGAGAGCCATGTGGGCACTTGGGAATATCATGATTTGGGGTGTTATTTCCATAGTATGGGAAAAGCCAGAGTGTTGAGCAGGAGCCGTTGCGATGGGCTCAGCACCGGTGCTCTGCAGGGTCTCGCAGGAGGACAAGGCACTGTCCTGTGGGGCTTGTGGGATCCCACAGCATGAGGAGCATCCCCAGGTGCTCCTGGCCCCAAAGCTGACGTGCTGGTGACATGGTGACATAAGCAGAAAGATTTTACCCCCGTGAAATGCCATGGTTTGATTTACCAAGGCCAAGGTGTCCCACGTCTTCGCATGGCATTGGTCACTCAAGAGGTCCTCCTGCCCCATGACACCCCTCCTGTGCTTGGCTCCAGACTGTGTTAAGGGCAGGATAGGTGGCTTGGGGACATGTTTGTGGAGGTGGCTGCTCTGGTCACCTGCTCCTGGGTGGCAGCAGCATCCCCGGAGACTTTGTTCTTCCCTTGCTCCCTGGGTCTGCTCTCTCCTCCCAGCCCCTTCTTCGTGGTCTACCTGTACCTTCTCCTGGGCAGGACGAGTTGATTTGGAGCGTGTCCATCTGCTGCCGCAGAGGACCATCCCGATCCGCATAGCGGGCAGAGGGAAGGTGGCTGGAGCCGCACCCGGAGTGAGTCAGCGCCGAGGGAAGCGGCGTGGGAGCTGTGTGTGCAGATAAGACGCAGCGGGTGGGAATGGTGTTTATTTTACCAGCTCCGTGGCGGAGGAGACGATGAGTGTGAACGGACGGGGTTCGGAAACAGCTGCTCATGGGCGAAAGGGGGGTCCCCGGCCCTTTGAGTGATGCCCATGAGGAGCTGCTCCCTCTTCGCAGGTGCCTCCTGCAAATCGGAGGCTTTTTGGCACCTTTCCCCAGAACAAGTTCAAGCAGAACTTCAAGCAGAGCTTTGGTAGGGGAGAGAATGACTGGATGAAGCAAAGGGCTTAAGGAGGTGCCAGGTTTTCTGACCCTGTGCATTGGGTCCTGGGACAGTGTCTGCAGGGTGAGGAGCCCTTGTCACCTCCGCTGTGGCTTGGCACTCCCATCCCCCGGCCGTGCAGGTCTGTGTGATTGCAACGCTGCTTCAACATCTAAAGATTAACGCAATCGAGAAGGGCTTCTCCAGCCTGTCCAGGTGCCTCTGATCTTGAATGACTGTGGGAATTGCCTTCCCCATATGACAGAGGAGGACAAGGTCCTGGAGTGACAGTACATTTTGCAGCCCCAAGGCTGAATCTGCTGCCCAGACATGAAGGGACAGAGCTTGAAAGGTCTACGGAGCCCACGTTGGAGATGGGCAGGCAGATAGCACAGCGGCTCGATCCCTGGATCTGGCCGTCTCTGGGTCACACACACTGCTCGAGATATTTCACGCTTTCTTCTGGACTGGCTGATGTCCCTGGGCCTTATCAAGCAGGGGTCAGAGCGGGGCAGGCTGCAAATCTGGACACTGGTCTCGGCCATGGGAGAAGTGTGAGAAAGAGCGAGGCCAAACTCACTCTGCGCGACTCCGCGTGTGCGGAGGCTGGCGCTGAATAGGAATAAACCCTGTTTTGAACTTAATGGAACATAAATATCGGACACTTAGCAACAGTACGTGTATTAATCCTGTCTCGGAGAAAGGAGAAGCTGTTCTGAGAGCCTCCAAAGCAGAAAACACAGGACAATTGTACTCCTTTATAGAAACTTGTGGTTTTTCTGATGAAATTTATTTCAAACTATCCAAACATTTCAGAACTGCTCTGATGCCTGCTCAGAGAAGGGGCTGTATAGGAGCGCGGTTCGCAAACAGAAGCAGCTTTGCAAAGATGAAAATTGCTCCGACAAAAGAACTGTGTCCAGGGCATTATAAGCGGAAAGCGAGCTGCAACCCGGTCGGCCAGGATGTGTGAAAAGCAACATGATGGTGGTGAGAAAATCATGACTTGTAAGGATTATTATTATTATTTTCAGCCTTTAACTCCACATGGGTTGCATCCTCGGGGATGGGCATGAATTTGCAGGGAGTTTTTGGAAAGTCTGGGCTCAGGTGTTGGGTCTGAGAAAATCTGTGTGTGAAAATCAAGCCAGAAGAGTCAGCAAATTCTGAGCTTGTTGTCCGTTATGGCATGGAGAAAACTCTCAGGATTTAAGATGCTCTGTGTCTGCGTGTGGATTTGCAGTGGATTCGGGAGCGCTGCCCGTGCAGGAGTTTAAGAGCATCCCATTTTTCAAACCATATCAATGCAAAAAGAGCCAACTTTTGCACCAGTCAAGAGTATCTGTTTTCACAGGGCTGTGCATGAATTGTCCCCTGGCTCGTGCTATCTTCAAAGCAGATTGTATCGTCTTCCAGGATTCAAAATATATCACAAGTGTCTTCCCCGCTCAGCCGGGTGCCGTCCAACCCAACAGTGCTGCTGAAACGAGTCTCGATGGAGCTACTGGGCACGCTGGTTGCGAACGGCAGTGCAGCCGGCCGGAGTGACAGGCAGCTCCTGCAACCTTTGCCCTACTCCCCCCGGCCGGGAGAACGTGGGATTGCTGGCTGGGTGGATACATAACACCGCGGCCGACTCCTCTTCAGAGCTTATTATACCCCCAGGCATCTGGGATCACCCAGACTTCATCTCCCATCACGGCGGTCGGAGTGGGAAGCCGCGCTCATATGGGAAGGGGAAGAGCATGGTCTTCCAGGCAGGGCATGGCCAGGATTTGTGGGAACATTGCCTGGAAACCTAAGGAGGCCTCGAGTTGGTAAGAGCCCTCTGGATGGTGGTTTGAACAGAAAAGGTTGCCAGTCCCGACTCTTCATTTCATTGGTTGATCAACCTATGTCCAACCAATGCAACGAAATGGAAGAAACTCATCGCACTGCAGGTAAAACCCATGTCCCGCATCACGTTTTGTTGTTGATGTTGCCTTGTCCATCTCATGTGATGGTTTTCCAAGGAGGTTGTGGGGATATGTCCAGATCCTGTTGTTCCCTGGTGCCACCCAACCGACCAACCGACCTGCTCCCTGCTGGGGAACAGTCACAGTACAAGGGAGATCTGATCCCAAGGAACAGGATGGGGGAAGCTGCCCCATTTTAGAATGGGTCTAGTTGGCCGTGTGGTGTCCAGCAAGGCTGTACCACTTGCCTCTGTAAGGCCATCGTTCTCTGTCCAATTTTCCATAGCCTGCTTCAAGATGCCAACTCTGAGGTGGGAAGGAGTAGAAGAAAATCAAGGAACAGAGAAGGGCTGACGAGGATATTGGGTCTACTGACAGGAAAATGCTGCTGGAGGAAATCCTCTGAATGTTGGTCATCAAGAAAAACTGGACTATAGAGCCCCAGAAGGGAGCCTGTAACTTCCTTCCAGGACAAGGGCAGAAGCAAGTGAGATTTTTTTGTGCCAGTTGAGAAGTCCAGAGACCAGGTTCTGTGTTGGGTCTCAACCAAGGCATCTGGCTTTTCCATGAATCAATTCCCCAGTGCCCCTCTTGGCAGTGGGACTGCTGAGCTGCCTTTCAAAGCCCTTTGAAGGCCATAAGGAGAGTCAATAAGGGACTGTTTCTTCTGTCTTTGGCTATATCAGCCCCTGCGGTGCAGCATGGCTATTTTGGGAGGGCATCAACCTGTCTTCCCACATCCCTGCATGGGGTATATTTTAAATCAGGACAATGTGTCCCTTCTGTATGCCTTTCCGTGAGCTTCCAGTGCTATGTTTTGGGCTGAACCACCTCATTGCTTTGAGGTACAATCTGTATCCACAAGTAGAGGCAGCAGGAAGGTGATGGATGAGCAGCCTGGAGAGCTGCTCCTGCTCTTGATAGGGGTTCCTGAGGTCCATGTGGAGCAGAGTGTTGATTCTTGCTCTCCAGTTTCTTTGTGTTGCTACCTGACCATGGTGTGCGAGCAGGACATTGACTCCTGGTTGAGGTGAGACGCTGGACCAACCTTTGGAAAATAACCTGGGAACAGTTTCCTTCACTCAGACCAGCACCAAGGCCACCATTCTGCCCGAGCGCACTCAGTAATTGCATCCAATTCCATATTCCAAACCTCCTTTCTCCTGAAACCCGTCAGAGATGAACCTCACACAGAGCTGTTGGGATGTTTGGGGATCTCGGACTTCTTTTTTATTTTGTTTTCTCTTGTGAGCGGGAAACTTTGTGTTTCAAGTAATGTTCTTTTCAGTAATGACTAATTAAACAACACAGCAGGAAATGTAAGAGACTGTAAAATCCCCTCAGCTGTCCTGTGCATTTCTATGTAAATATGATGGTGAAAAGATGAAAACAAAAACGACCAGAGACAAAGACAAGTGAGGGACCTGGTGACGCAGCAGTGAAAAATCTACACTTTGTTATAATCAAGCAAAACCACTGTGTTTATCCTCTGTCTTGGAGGATTTGGTGCAATTATTCTTAGGCAGGGGGGAGAAGCCACATAGAAATCAGAATAGTCCAGATTTTTGCTAAAATATTTGTACAAATCAGGTTATTCAACTACAGCAAAGGGCTTCATTTGAGGCTGTTGCTTCTGAAATTATCCTGCAAAACTGGAAGGACCGTAAATGCTTGGCTTTAATAGCTAGCTGCATACAATGCAAACCTAATCAGTGGAGCTTGAAACATTTGTGACCGGGGAGAAAGGCCGAGTTTTATGGCTCTTTCTAGTGAAGGTGTAGGGACGGCTGGATGAGGAAGCTGCCCGGCACATCGGGAGAAATGGGAGCTCCTATCGGCTGAAAATGCTTTGCCATTGGAGATGGCTTTTTTCCTGCTCACATCAGCTGCCCTTTACCTGCATTGGGAATGACGGTAGCGCAGAAGCCCCATCTTATCCAGCCTCTCCTCCACCTTCAGCCGCCGGCTGCTTTGGGGCAGGACCGAGCCGAAACAATCCCAGCAATCCGGGGAAGAGCCGGGGGTCACCCCGGCTAAGGTTCGGTTTTGCCTCCAGCAAAGGCTAAAAATGTTCCACATCACTTAGAGGTGTCAGATTGTTCAGCTGTAGGCTGGGAACGGCCCTAAGAGCATCTCGGTTACACATTACCCTGAATATCTCGGCAAATTACTTGCAGCTAATTGAAACGAAGGAAATGCGGTGGCTTGGCTTACCCGGTAGGCTGTATATAGCAACGTGCCCACCGAATTTTGAATTGATCATAAATCAGGATTTATTATCCCACCTGGCAAATACCGACCTCAGCGCTTCTTTCCCACATCGATATAGTCGTGTTTGTCCCAACTAAAGTCAAGCATTTCTTATGAACATTTCAGCTCTAGAAGCGCAGAGCCTCTAAATGATCTTAGATATGTGCCCCAGGATCCCAAATCCTCCGGTCAGTGGGTCAGTGGGTCCAGTCAGTGGGTCCGGTCAGAATTAGACTCTACTCCCCAGAGTCTAATTCTCCTTTTTTTTTGTTCCTATGGCAATGTAGCTCCTTCTAAAGCAATTAACTGTACTGATAAGAGACTCCAGGTTGATGAGTTACTTTCATTGGACCCTGCATAAGCAGGGATTTGTGGAGCAGAGGTTCAAAAGTGCAGATTCAAGAGATACATGACAGACAGGCTCTTGTCTCACGGGATGAAAGGGGTTCCTGCATCGCTGGGCAGATGAGCTCCAGAAAACCTCCTAGCAAATGTCACCAAGAATGGGGACGTCGAAGGCAACAAGAGGCTGTGGGTACTTGGGGAACTTGTGTTGACCTACAAATTTGGTTCAAAGTTGGGAAAAAAAAACCCATGTAAATGGAAGGACGTGAAGTCACTTGTTCTTGGACAGTCCCCACCATGCAGGTGGGGTGCCTGTCCCCACATGGGCAATCCAGGGATGCTAAACCTTGGAGATTTCCATCTGCGGAAAAGCGCTTTGTGCAATAGAGTGGCCAAAGCTTGGGGTGCCGGTCAGTCGGATCTCAGTTGAGGGCAGGGATCTGCAGCACTGGAATTTCTCTGGAGCAGAGCAAAGAGATGGGTCTTAAATACCAGAAAGCCAGAGCCACTGGGGAAAATGCAGAGGGGCTCAGACACAGGAAATGTGGGAAGGAGACAGGCTCAGAGGCACATGTTTGCAGTCTCGCTCAGGTTAATGGGGAAGAAGGAGGCGACTGCATGAGCCAGAGCAGAGACTCCAGGACTTCTTAGAGACAGTTGAATAACAAGTGGGGAGGAGAGCAAAATGAGAGTCAATGTGGTCCATGTCTCCATTTTTCTCCATTTTTCATATGCTCCTTATGCAGATGGTGATCAGTACTTGACTGTAGCCACCTGTGAAACAGGTATCAGCAGGAAGCCAATTAGCCAAGTTCCTTCTGGAGAAGACCTTCATGAACCATTTGCTGAGTTTCCCTTGCTCATCTCTCCAGGGTAGCTACGGCAGGAGTTCAAGCAACCGAAGCCCACAGTATCGCTGCCGCAGATGCTAAAACACGTAAATGCAGCCCCCAGGTGTGATGAGGGCTCATCAGGCTCAATGGATTCCCAATTGTAAGTACTTATGTTGACACACAGATCCTCTTCCATCCTGGAAGGTCTGTACAAAGTGACAGACCTTGTATGAGCTGGTTGACATTTGGATGTGATGGTGGCATCGCTTACTCTAGAAGGCATCTCTTGGGCTTTCACATGGTGCAGGATCATGGAGGATTTTCTGAGGCCTGAATTTATGGCGACCACACCAAGGGTGAGCACGTCCAGTCTGGAGTGGCCAGGTGTGTGCTGGCTGGGACACGCCACTAGAGGGGGACACATCCATGTGTAATGGGACATGGCCACCAGCCACGAACGTGGACCTTCAGAGTGGACATGGCGGATTGGTGGCCCTATGGCCGCTGTGGACCATCACCATCTAAGACCTCCTGGGCTCTGGTTGCCCACAGTGCTGTGTGGCAGCTCATACCTGGCCATGGGAGGGCAACCTTCCTGTGAAACACCCTGGCCGTTTTGCTGGTGGTGGAGTCAATATCCATGGTGGAAGAAGGACTGACAGAAAAACCTCGCTCATCTCACTCACTATTAGCATCGCTCTGAAGCTTATCTGGCCTCTTCCAGGTCTACAGATTGGTCCTGCAAGGAGCCTGCTCAGCATTTGGGGTAGGATGCAACCTATGAGGAAGATCTGGATCAGTCCTGACATGGCAAGTCAGTGATGGCTTGTGTTGGGCTCCTATTGCAATGATCTGTAAGGCAGTGGCATGGTTAGAAGAGCTCCTATCTCTGCACTCAGCCAGTCCCTGGGCTGGACAAGCTGCTCTTGGAAGGACTCACCTAAGGGTTGTCTCATATCCTGGGTTTTCATGCAAGATTCTGGACTTGCACTTCTGGTTGGATTGGTGACACCTCAGGAGCCCCATGGGCGCCATCAAGGCAGGTCTCCTCTGGTGTTCCCTGACCTGCTCCAGCAGCCCAAAACCACCCTTGACCAGGACAGGCAATAAAGACAAACCTTACAATTCCCTCCCTGTATACAGGGTTGGCCAAGCGCAACCATGACTGCAAAATGGCCAGGAGGAGCCGTGTGTGGAGAAGGAGGACGTGAAGCACCAGCCTCTGCTCCTGCTTGAGGAGCCGCGGCTGTGCCCTGGCTCCCGCTGCGTGTGGGCTGGGCAAGTGAAACCCTGCCTGCGCGTGGGAAGAGCAGGAATGCCCAGCACGTCTGTCAGCAGGATGGGGAGTGTGCCCGCTGCGTGGGTGGCGGATGACGGGAGAGCACCCGGGCGGGCGAGCGCGATGGTGCGGGCACGCGTGCCGGTGCCTAGCCGCATGGGTGCACGTGCCGGTGCGTATCCGCGCACGATGGGAGCACACGCGCGGGATCAGAAGGGGTTTGGTGCAACCCTGTCCGTTGGGATTTGGGGAGGATGGAGCTGTGTGTCTGTGTTGGAGGTGCCTGATATCCAGTTAACTCATTCTCCATGAGTGAGAGGCTCAGGTGGAGACTCCTACTCAGGAGACAGAATTACATGATATGAATCCCAGCCCCTCATCCCAGACTCGCAGAGACCTTCTGCGAGGCTCAGCTGTCTCCTTGAGGCGACACAGAGCCATCCACACAGCCACAGATGTCTCATCCATGTGTTCCCAGCTGAGGAGCATCAGAGCCATCACCCAGATCTGAAACCTACTGGGACCTACAAGAAGACAAGTCCTTTCTACAGGGAGTACTGCAAATACGTTGGGGGTCCAATAGGTTTCTCCCTAACCTGCAGCTGTTTTATTTATTTATTTATTTTAAATAGAGCAAATCCTTCCTTCATGGGAACATTAATCTGGATAAATAAAGAGATCTTGGGGTGCTGGGGACTTAGCTGCAAGTTGGAAGGGACTTGCTCTCAGTTCCACTGTGCTTGATAGCTGATTGACCAAGGAAACCTCTTGTGTGTGGTGAGAACCTCTCCGAAAATGGACTGCCAGCAGCTTTGACTGGCTGGTGTCTGCACATCGCTCTCATCCTACAGTGCCCGGAGCCAAATCCTCATGCCCTGTTCAGCGTGACATCCCTGCTGTCCTCACACAGGCATTAAAACACATTTTTGCACTGTAGGGTATGAACAACGTCAGCATTTTCCCTTGCTGCTCTCAGTGATAGCGGGGGATCCAGGTACCTACTGATGCGTGTAGAAACTAGCGGGGATTTCAGAGTCTCTGCACTAAAAATCTCTTTTTCTCCTGACAAAACTGTAGCAGTGGCTCTCCAGTTCCTGATCGACAGCCCTTGTTTTCGTCCATAACCTGCAGTAGCACAAAAAAAGGCCCAATTTCCTTTCATTGCTGAATGAAGATGCACACTCAACAAGTTTCTCTTGCAAATCTCACTTTTTTCTCTAATGCTTTGCACTAAGTCCCGGAGTTTTTTTGTTTGTTTGTTTCTCATCTGATAGCAAAAAAAAAAAAGACTTTAAATTCAAACTCTATTAAATGAATTGGAAATGATGGCCTGTGATTCCCAGTGGATACTAAGCAGTGGAATTACTTTACATTGTATTGACTGATTTACTGAATCCTGCAGTCATTTCTTCTAATCAAATGGAAGGTGCTTTAATTGCTAGATTTATTGCTAAATGAATTTCTCTATAGCATAAATGATTATGAATCTCCACAATCGATTGCACAATGAATAGCTCTTTTTATCACTCCAGAGAAATATAAGGATGGGATTTCAGGCCATTAATTTTTATGGGAGTTCAATGTTAGGGCTCCTTGGGGAGCTTTGAAAATCACAACCCTTTATTTTTAATTTTCAGGCCTTATAAACAATGCTATTTATTTGGGTGTGCCTGTGAGCTGAGGGCCAGTCAAACATCAGTTCCTCGTCAGCCCTGCCAAACACTGGATCTTGCGGAGTTTATTATTTTAATCTGTAATTACAGCGGAAGAGTCGAGCCCTGATGCACAGCCCATTTCTGTGCTGTCTTTTCCCTGGTCCCTGACCTCGCTTGGCTCGTTTGGGACAGGATCCACCCCCTGGATCTATGGAGAGGGTCAGACCTGGGACGTGTAAGAACCAAAGAGTAGTTGGGGAGGAGGGCCTGGGCGGTTGTGGACCTTGAAGTGACCGCAGGGACTTGAAGTGAGTTTTGAGGGAGCGATGGGTGAGAAATGCCTCCAAAGCTGCTCCCATGGAGGTCCCCCCTGTGGATGCTGTAGCAGGGTGACTCCCAGGGTGTGAGAATAGCTGAGAAAATCAGTGGGGAAGCAGCTCTCTGTCCATCCCAGCGAGGGGTAGGAGGCAGGAGAGCCCGGAGAAAGTCTCCTCGTAGTGTTTGCTCTTGTGGAGGTCATGGGAGTTTGGTCTTTGTCCTGGATCGCCTGGAGCCAAGAGCAGAGTTGGCATCTCGTCCATGCCCGGAGCGGATTTGGAAATGGGAACCTCTACCGTGACCTTTAACTTTCTCAAGAGAAATGGCATCAAATCCCACACATTCCCTCCGGGGACAGGCATCCGCCCAGAAGTGTCTCGTGTGGCTTCCACTGCAATGAGCGGATTGCCCTGACTCATATCTTCCTGGCCTGGCTTTACCCCCTGCTCCCCGCTGGTGCTGGTGGATGCTCCGAGAGTCCCACCTCTGCGGGAAGGGTCTCACTTGAGCAGCCCCATGCGACAGGAGCTGGTCTATATGGCCTGGCACCAGCTTCACCAAGGTGCTGCCCATCAAGGGACAACATATCTACCCAATGCTGTTCCTCTCATGTCACCTTTTGCAGGAGCCCTGCGGCTTGAAAGGAAACACAAGTGTTTGGGTCTGGACCGAGGAGCAACATCTGAGCAAAAAGCTTTGAGAAAGCCAAAAAAGAGCTGGGGATAAAAGACATCAGCCAATGTCCACTAAAGGCAAAGGGAGGGATGTGAGGTGTCTCCTCTCCCTTTTTGGCTATCTGTGGTTTGCCACATTGGCTGTTGTGACAAGGGGACAGTTTGTGGTCCTCCTGGTTTGGGATGGCAGGAGGTCCCCATTCTACTCAAAACCAGGCTTGGGAAAGGCAGATGGAACCTTTCAGCATCTGAGGCATGAGGCAGGTAGATGCAGAGGAAATGCAGAGGCCAAGTGTTTGGGATGTCCCCATGGGAATGGTGCTCCGGGGAACACTGAGATGGCTGGGAGCTTCCTGACAGTAGGGTGGATGGAAGGACCTCGCTGTCCCGGGAAGTCCTAGCTGGCCGGTGAGCACTGCAGGTCTGTGAGGTCATTCCGAGCCCTCCTTACAGGGACCATTCCCAAAGACAGCCTGGAGACCACCCATCTGCCAGGGCTTCTGTTTCCTCCTGCTCCCCTCTGAGAAATGGGCAAAGAGCAGCCTCGACATCACATTCCCAGAAGCTGCTCGGAGCCCCAAGCCAGCTCCAACCAACAGGCAACGTTGGGGTGCAGCTACCCCGGGCTGAGAGCTCCTGGACCCCCGAGGTGCTCCTAAGCATGAGGGAGCCCCCAGCATCTCCGTGGATTCAGGTGGGGGAACTTGTCAGTGACCCCTTGCTGCCAGGTGAACCCTTGTTTGCGCAGTTGCCCGGCGGATGGGATGTATTTATAGCTGTTGTTAAATCATAACCGTGCAGCTGAGGGACTGGGCCGCTTCCAAGGACTGCTCACGCCGATCTGGCGGCGGATGGAGGCAGGTTACATATTTACACATTAGTTTAAAATGTGGATTCTTTCCCCCCGGGGCTCAGAATGGCTCATAGGCAGCTGCTCCAGCCATCAACTCAGCGCGTATTTATTTGTGTTTTTTCAAACATTTAGTCAGTATTTACACAATAGACGCAATATTAGTAATATCTGCAATAATTTATATGGTACCAAATGGGATTTCTCACAGCCAATGGGCTGCCAGGGGACTTGGCCCCTGCTCCCTGTTAAAAGCTCAAAAAAAAGTACAAATTAACAAGCCATAAAATAACATCTTCATAAAGGAAAAAAAAAGGCCAGATCCGGGAAGGTGCTGAGTGACTGCAACAGCCCTGCGGGGTGCCGGGAACAGAGGGCACGCAATATTTGCACAAATGGAGCTTGGCTGCCTGGGGTTATATGGTGGGTCCTTTGCTGCCACTCTGACCTGGACCTCAGTGTCATCCTCTGATGGCCACGGTGGGAGCAAATGGCCCTGTAGAGCCTTGGGGGGTGATGGAGAGCCCTCGTCTTCCTCGTTTCGTACTGCTGAGCTCCATCCGCAGGTGCCCCTGGGGAAAGGAGGTGACAGGAGGCAGCTGGGTGCTGGGACACGGAAGGACCAGGGGGACACAGGCCAGCAGCCACCCTGGGGAGGGAAACCAATGCACATCCGTCATTGTCATTGTCCCCGCTGCCAGCCCCGGTCCTCTGGCCATGGTCCTGCTGCAGGGACCAATATGAGCATTGGGAGCACTTTTGGGGTGAAACAAGCTGAGATGAGACCATTCGGGAACACCTTCACATTGGTCAGTATTTTCCCATCTTGCTCTTGGAAAGCAAGGAGATTCTGTCCCCGGCACCTTAAACCAAAGGTGATTTTTTTTTTTTTCTTTTCCTGATGAAATTCTCCTGGTGGCAGCTCAGCTTCTTGGGGACTGCTCTTGTGTCCCTCACCCTGCAGCCCCACAGTGACCACATCTGCCCAGGCGATACAAGGGCCCTTGGAGAACTCAGCCTATGGCATCCTCCCTGCTTTCTCTTCCCTCCGCATCTCCTCTCCGACCTGGGAATGTGGCCATTTCATCCCTGTCATTCCCAGGCCTCTTGGCCCATGGACATCGCCTTGGGCTGGGCTGAAGGGTTGCTCTTCCCCTTCTCCTCCTGCCTTTTGGGCCATGGGGATGGGCTGGGGTGGTGGTGGTGGGGCTGACACCATGGCAAGAGTTTGTGGGCACGGGAATGGGGTCTCACAGCATAACGTCACCGTGAGACATGTCATCCAGGGGGGCCCGGGGCGCCAAGAGGCGTGTGTTGTGTTTCAAGCAGCTCTGCCGCGTCCCTGCCCCTGCAGCCACTTGCCATATTCAAACCAGATGCAATATCCGCTTGTCAGCAGCGTAGCGTGCATGGGGGGATTTCATTCATATGCCTTGGACTTATCCCAAGCCAAACAAATGATGGAAAGGCGCAATTAACCCAATCTCAAATCTAATCCACTCTGAGTGCCTCTCTGTCCTGGGCTCTGCCTGCTCCACATGGTGAGGACTCCCCTTCGGATACGTAGGAGGAGATGCTGGACGCTTGGCCAAGGGAGCAAACTGCGTGCGCTGGGAGCTGGGTCTTGCTGACAAAGCTGCTGCTGGGGCAGGGGGAGCCCAGCGTGAAGATCTACCCTTTGGGTGGAGGACTTGTACCCTTGGCTGTCCCAGGAATGCGTGGCATGGGGCCTGCTGCTGGTGGGAAGGGACCAGGCCACACACATCAGCATCTCGAGAGCACGGTAATGGCTGTGGGATGACAACAGCATAGGGACAAAGAGGCCATCCCTGGAGAACGGGAGGTCTGAGGTCTTTGGAGAGCGGCAGAGGGCTGGGGTGATCCCAAGAGGACCTGGGTGCTCTTATACGGACACGCTGGTCCACTCCACTGGGGATGTGGCCAAGGCCCAAATGCAGGAGAAATGTGCCTGCTTTTCACCTTCGAGCTCAGGATTGACTCCAAAGTACTGTCAGATGTCCCCAGGACTACAAGCTGTCTTTCTATAGATTTTCTGATCTTATCATGCCATTTTCCCTCCTCATAACCCTCTTGCTTGGGCCTGTGGAGTCTTCTATCTCTTCCAGCTCCTACCACTCACCTCCAGAAAGGGCCTTCTGTAGATCACTGTCCATCACTGTCCATTCACTGGTCACTGTCCAAGGCTTTGTTTGCTCTTCAGCCTGGTGCCCTTCTTGTATGACAGAGAAAAGGCTCTTACCCACCACTTCCATGGTCTTCCTGTCACTGGTTGTCACCTGAGTGCAAACTTCATTCCCAGCTTTCTACGCCTTTGTTTATGGTTATCATCTACTGAACATGACCTTGGTCTCCAAATACATCCCTGTCTCCTGACGGGAGCTTCAAAGCATGGTGGAGGACTCCATGATGTCTTCAATTCCTTTCCAGATGGGAAGGATGAAACTGAGGGCAAGGATGTGCCCATGTTTGCTGAGATTTGGAGGTGGACCCAGGAGACTCCCAGCCCATTGCCTGTTCTGACTCCAGCTTCTCCTACCTCTTGACTCTTTAATTGGCCATATATCCACCTGAATCCCATCTTTTCCTGCAGCCCATCCTCAGCTGGCTCCTCTCCTGTCCCTGGCACAGGTTGTCCTTGCTCCCTATCCCACTTCTCCCGTTTGCTTATCTGCTGCTGCTCCACACCTGTGTGCTCTGTAGTCCATCCGCATCTCCCTGCAATGCTGATGTCTCCAAGGAATTCTAGGACAGTCCCTTAGCTCATGCCAGCTGTGCTGCCTGCCAAGCCCTTCCTGGCAGTTCAGCAAGATATTTGGGCTGGGTTTCTCTGTCTGGGCTCCTTTATAGCTCATTTCACTGCATCCATCTGGATGTCTGGCCACCAAACCGGCATTGTGGCCTGTTTGTGGGCAGCCAGCAGGGACACGTGACCCTCCGAATTTCCTAAAGCTCTTTTCCTGGGCTAATGATCCTGTTCCACCCCAGATGCTCCCTGTTTGAGCTGTCCCATCCATGGAGGACTTGGGCTGGCACTGGGGAAACATCTGGTCCTTGTCACAAGCTGTCACGTGCGGTGTTAAGGATACTGATTTTTCCTTGACGCATGCATGAGTCACAAGTAGATTGGAAAAGCGCGGCATTAGCTCCAAGGTTTTCCAGAATCCTGCCCTTAAGGACTCTCCCTGGGGAAAGGATGGGGTCTCTAGTGGGCAACAGACTTGGGTGATGAGCTGACCCCCAGTCGGCATCTTCCCTTTTCTCCCAACCTCTGTTACTTAGAGCTGCTCTTCAGGAAGGGGTTGATGGATCTGATGCCTGCAGTGCCCATCAGCACCAACCACCTGCTTGGACTGACCACAGCCCACGGCGGTGGGGTATGAGAGAGGGTTTAGCGAGGTCGGGATCACTGCGATGAGCTTCAGCCGCTGTTTCATTCTTGTGTTTCTCCAGTTTCTCCCATGCTGATGCCCTTCTGCACAGTGGGAGAGGAAGAAGAAAGGTATTTGGGATTGGGATGTGTGATTAACAGAGGGGAAGGGCAGAAGACAGCCCATGCTGGGAACTTAAACATCCAGGATGAGGAAATCTCCAGCTCTCTAATAGCATAACATAACATAACATAACATAGCATAACACAACATAACATAACACGACATAACATAACATAATGCAGCATAACACAACATAATGCAACATAATATAACATAAACATAACATAACACAGCATAACATAACACAACACAAAACACAACACGATAACATAACGCAACATAACATAAAATAACATAACAAACACAACATAACATAACGTAGCATAACCCAACATAACACAACACAACATAACACAACATAAAACACAACATAACATAACATAACCCAACATAACCCAACATAATGCAACATAACATAATATCTCACAGCAGACTGATCTCTGTTCCTCCCTCACATCCTACAGACAAGCCTGAAGATGCAGGATCCAACTAAAGTTTGCTTTGTTCTTCCTCCTCATCTTCTTACTCCATCACTGCTCATCTCTTTCTGCATCCTGGCTTCATATGCTTGGGTTGAGGATGTCAGACCATGTGTGTCCCTAGGATGTGGCTGATGAACCACGTCCTAGGTGGTTCATCAGCCCAGGAAGCAGTTTAAAGAGGCCGAGGGACATAAAGGGAAAAGGGGACATGGATGAACTCCCTGAGTTGCAAGACTGTGCTTCGTAACACCAGTTCCAATACTTCTTCAGCCTGTGTCCAGGTGGAGGAGGAGGCTCAAGCTGACCAGAGTCTGCTCTGGGAAGGGGCCAAAGGCAGCAAGGAGACTGCAGCAAAGAAAGTGGCTCTCACATGTAATCACAAATCATGAGCCAGGACCTGGCAGTTCACAAGTCTGGCTTTAAAAATCAGATGAAAGCAAATAATAAGCGCTGCACTCTCCTTAGATGCCATCTGCAAGTTGCCAAGTCACACTGTGAGAAATTCCTCACAACCCCGTGGGCCAGAAGGGGATAAAGAGGAAGGATGCAGCCGTTCTTCACTAATCCCCTGACTCCAGGAGCTGAATCTTGAAGGAAACAGTAAATCCCGTGAAATGCGTGCCGAGAGCTGGCCAGACGGCCGTGTCCTCAGCAAGTTCCATCTCTCCCAGCACTGCTGGGTGCGGACTGGCCCACCCAGACTAGGGCTTGCAGGATGGCCCTGGCTGTCATGTCTGTTTGATGCTGGTGGGTTGATGTTGGTGGCGCTTGAGCTGTCAAGAAGTTCCCATGTGGGATTTTCCTACTGAGAAAGGTGCTGGGGCCACCAGCACGTGGCATGGCGCTTGTCCACATCCTTGGCCTTGGGATTGCTTCCACTCTGCTGGGGCGTTTTAACTCTTACCCAGTCTTTGACCTCAGAAATCTCCAATTTCCAGCACTGCCCCAGGTCATCTCCACTGGAGACCATCCTGGCCATGGCAGCTGGATGGGATATGGAACTGTCTCCCCATCGGACTCCATCTAGTGGCACATCTGGACCTCGGCGCGGATGGGCCATCTCCATCCCTCTCCATCTGCTGATTCAGCGGACACCGGAACAATCAGTTGCCCCACTCATGGGTGCCGAAACCCCAGCGAACTGCTCCCGGCGTCACTTCCCTATCCCTGGATGTCCCTGCCATGCCCTGGGCGGCTCGGGAAGAGCATTTTGCAGCAGTGATTTGTTTATGAACAAGGTAAACAGACGCCGTGGTGGAGGTATTTGCAGCGCAGCCTCTGCCTCAACGCGCGTTGGGAAGAGCCGGCTAAAAAGCAACTTGGGTTTGGGCCATTTCGGGCGGACAGTCCAGCTGGCAAGTTGTGCACGTTTGTCCCTTCCAGGGGTTACAGATGTGTGCTGGACACTGTGGGAATGGGATTTTATAACAGTAATTAGTTTATTCCTGAGGTAAGCAGTATAAATAGGAGAAAAATTTGTTTCCTGTTCCAATGCAAATAACCAACTGGCAGCCAGTTGGATAAAGGCCATCGAATATCAAAAGCCGAACAGGGGACTATGTCAGCTCTATATCCCCTTCTGGCTTATTTGCATGCTGGTTGGTAGAGGAATGTTTCTCTTTAGGTTACTAAATTTACTAGCTTACTGTATTTTTTTAGCTCGGGGCTGGTTATTTGAGTGGCCACTGGCCAACTGGCTGCCTACTGTTTATTTGAATGGCCGGTGGCCAGCGTTTGTCACCAGTCCTCCGAGCAGCCCAAACCCCATCGATGGTTATTGGCCCTGGAGAACGGGCTGCTGCCCAGCTCGGCCGACCCCGTGGCAGCGGCAGGGCCCTGCGTCACATCCCCGCAGGCCTCCTCTCTTTTAGCCGTGAGCGTTTGGAGCTTGGAACGGCTGCGTATTTTCTTTTTGCCTTTTTATTTTCCTTTTTTTTTTTTTTTCTGTACAGTGGCACGAGCCACAGCTAGAAAGAGCTCCGTGGAGCTGCTCCTCGCTGCTTTCTAATAACGCCTTGGCCTGTTCCCGCTGCCTCTGCCGCGGCGGCACGAGGTCCTGCTCTTGCTCCAAACACTGCTCCTGTGTGTGCTCCTCCATGCTGAGTCACGGGCCGCGCAGCCAGGCGGGTGCGGGATGCTCATCCTCTGCAGACTGCGGTCACAGCGGAGCAGGACCTTGCCCAGCTCTTGGTTCCTCCTCTCTCACCGCCGTGACCAGCCAGCACAAGGCTTCACTCATCTCGCAGAGGAGAAGCGGCTGCTTGTGGTCCCGGTGAGACCCACCAAACCAGCCAGGTGTTGATGTTAGGGCAGCAGGACGGTGCTCCACTCCCTTCTTACTAACCCCTGGAGCAAAGACTTCCTTCTGCTTCTCATCCGCAGTGAAACCATGGACATATTTCTCTGGGACGTCTTGCAAGCCACTGGATTTTCCTCCTCTCACTGATGCCTTCTCATGGGAGGATGCAGCAGGACTTCGGGAAGCCCTGAGACTGCACCACGGACCATGAGGATATTTGCACTAACCTATGATGGGAGGTGGAAACCCAACTGCCAGGTGCTTGCATGGGCCGAGAGCATCTCTGTTGCCCCAGGCTGGACCACAGGTGCTTGGAAGAGCCACCAGGCTCCTGCTTTTGTCTTCCCAAAGCGAGGATGGAGCGAGGATGGCTGGTGGCATGGTCTCACCTTGCTGCTCCGAGGATGCTCCTGCAGCCTGGAAGGGATATCCCCGGCTGGGAGCTTCTGAGCAGGGAGCTTCAGAGCTTTGGAGGTGGCCTGGGCTTGGTGCCTGAGCGCTGTGTGGATGTATCCCATTCCTCAGCTCAAAGAACTGCCTCCCCACCAGGCTCCCGTTGGGAAGATCCCCCCTTCCCTCCCGTTCCCTGAGCCACCCTATGAACAGGGAGCTGCCACCAGCAGCCCCAGCGACAGGGCAGGATTTCCATCCCCTCATCCCTAATTCCTCCGGCTGCTCTGCCAAATCCGGCCGCCGTCCTGCCTGGCTGCCGCGGGCTCACGGGCTCATTCACAACCTGCCATACAGAGTTGCTGGGGATTGTTTTGAATTTAAAATCCTATTAGTCTTAAATTAATTGCCTTTTCTTGCAGAGCAGCGGATTGGAACTGGCGGGCCGGGTCTGTAATTATTAACCAGAGGAAGGCTCGCGTGGAGAAAAGCAGCTTCTCTCCTGCTGGGTTGTGCTCTATGGGCCCAGTCCTTCTGTCCCGCTTTCTTCCCGGGCTTTTATTAACCAGCTCATCTCCTCGGGCTCATCACCCTTTTATCCGCGAGGGCTCGGCGAGCTTTGAACCTTGGAATTAAATTCTCTCCGGAGCCATGACGAAGGGGCAAGTTTTGGTTCATTTCACTCTTGGAGGCGGGAAGGTGGGAAAGCCTGAATGGGAATGGAAAAGCATCCATGGGGATGGCAAGAGGTTAACGCAGGAGGACATGACCACAGCAGCCACATCCATATCCCTGTGCTCCGGGTCAGAGGATTTGACCATTTCCTCGATATCCACCAGCTGAGACACACATGAGCCCTGGACTCCTGTCATCCCGATGCCCATGCAGGTAGTGTGGAGAGTATCCTGGGAGCAACCTGGGCTTTTCTAGGATTTCTCATTCCCGGTGACAAACCTCTTTTCAAGCCTGTGCATGACTGAAATTCATCTTGGCTTGGGGAGCCCATCCGGGAAGGCCGGGCGGCAGCTCCATTCGGATTAGGCAGGAACGACTCCTGGGCAGGGCAAAACAGGAATGCCGGCTCCGCACTCCGAGTTATTTCAGGAGCTGCATGCAAAAAAAAAAAAAAAAAAAAATAGCCCACTGGAAAATGTGACACGTGTCTTTATCCCCCTTGAATTTGCTCACAAAACACTAATTAAGGCATGTAATGAAGACAGCGACATCCATTAATAAAGAATCATTATGGGGCTGGATTAGGGAGCTTATGGGAAACAGGTGGAAGTGAGCTGGGAGGCTGCTCAGGGCATGTGCAAGACCAGGCTCCCCCGCCTGCTGGTATCTGCATAGGACAGACCCTCAGAGGGGTCTGGGCCACCTCATTTCCTCCCTTGTGATACCCACGTTGGGCTCTGGCATGTGTTTTGGGTCGGGTCCTTGTCCTGTTCCTGCTCTGTCCCCAGTTTGGAGTTCTGTTGGTCTCGGTGGGTCTTGGGAACATTGATCTACTTGGCTGCTGGTTGAGGTAGAGGTACCTCGTGCCACCAAAGCATCGTGTCCCCATAGGACACCCTGCCACCAGTGGCTGTGGTCAGGGGACCCCTTGGCCACCTGTGGACCTTTGCCAACCCTCCCTTTGACCGTGTCCATCTTTAACCCTGGGGTTCCAGCCTACCCATGCAGGTGTCCCCCTGTCCCCAGCTACGTGTGCAGTTGTGCCCATCCCACCCTCTCAAGCATCCCTCAAGCTGACATCCTCCCACTCCTCATCCTCGGCAAATGGGGTTTCCCATAGGATTCCAGCCCCACCGGCGTGGTCCTGGCTGTGTGGTCCAGCCTCTTTCCCCCATGGTTGGCTGGGGCTACCTGGGGCTGGAGATCAAGTAAGCGCTTGGAGAAAGGACATGAGTCTTCCCTTAGGGGCTGCCCATGCAGGGGGTCACGGTGCCTTCCCAGTTCCCTCAGTGGCTGCGGAAAAGGTCCCCTCTTTCTCATTAACATCCCCATGCTGCTGCTCTGAGCATCCTCCAGTCCGGAGCTTCCTCAGCATCACCCGGGCTGCAGGGGGACCTGGGGACAGACCGGCATGTGGGTCTTCTGTGGGGATTTCGGGAGGAAAACAGAGCAGCAGGTGTTTTCTCTCGCTTGGGACACGATGCCCCGGAAAGAGCAGAGGAAGGTGTGAGCCAGCAGCGTGGCCTCATGGAGACGGAAACTGGAGAGGGGAGGTTTATCCACGGGCATTATGTGTGGTCTGCACAGAGCGCTGGTAAAGCAGGGAGGTCGTGCAGAGCAGGAGGGATGTTTGGCTGGTGGCTGGGGGATATTTCATCTTTTTGTGGTTTTTTTTTTCCTTATACCTGATACCATGGCACAGTTTAAAGCAATGGGCAGCCATCCTGCACCCTTGGCTCCAGAAGAGCATCGCTTCCTCTGCAACAGTCCCGAATAGCTGCAGGAGGGACCTGCACCATGGGAAGAACCTGAGAAAGCCCAAGGCAGGGGACAGCAACAGCTTGGTGCCACTACTCCTCATTTCGCAGAAGGATTTTCTTCCACGAAGCAACCATCCTTCCTGCTGAAGTTCTTCCCCTCATCCCAGCCTGATGGGTCTGGGGCGAAGATATTCTTGCCTTTATTTCCATGCCTCTAGAAGAACAACAAAATCTTTTTTTTCCCATTGTTTTGGTGCTTGTTTATCCCTGCCGGGAAGGCTGTGTCTGCTGGGCAGAACGTTCCAGGGAACTGATTTCATGGCAGATCTCACAGCAGCGGCTATCTCCCCGCTTGGCCTCTCCGAGGACGTGTTCCCGCCGGCCGCGCCGTGGCGGGATGTTCAAAGGAGCTCCTACTCCCACGGCATTCCTGGGCCTGTCCTTGCAAATCAGGGAATTCAGCAGGAAGACAGGAAATCCTGGCTGCTTGCTTCCTCTAGATCACCTACAAGGAAAGGTACCCCGGTGCTTTCCGAAAAGCTTTTCCTGGATGAGAGCGGATGTCTCGGCTCAGCCTGGGGCAGGGTGTCCCCCCTTGTTTCTTTCTGTGGTATCTGCTCTTGGGATCATGATGCTCTCCAGCAGTTTGGGTTGTTTCTGTAGCTAAAGGAGACTAGATCTGCTGCTTCTTGCATCAGAGGGCCCTGCAGAGCCAAGTGCCAGAGTCCAGAGTTTGGATGCTCTCCCTATGGCTCTGGGGATCCAAATCCAGCACGTAAATCATCTCCACCTCTGTGTGTGCCCATGCAGAGGTGCAGAGGTGCTGGGCAGAGACCAGGTTTCAGCCAGATTCCCATGTGAGCTTCACCCTCCTGGTCTACGAGCTCAAGGAGAGAGACGGGATCCTGGCTGGACTTCCCTGCGGAGTGGAGCTGTCGTCAGAGGAACGGGAACCTCTGAGATCTCCTATCTTGCTCTAATCTCTCCCGGTGGACTCTCTTTCCTCCTTCGTGTTCATTGTTTTACTCCTCTCCTGCCTGCTTGTGGTTTGTGGTTTCTCCCACAGTGTAACCTGAGGAGATGATGTCTTGATCCGTGATCATGCAACGTCCTTTCCTCTTTTCTTTCTGATGTTGCTAGTGGAATCTCAAGCCTAGGCATATCAGGGTCCCTTGCGCAGCATCCAAAATTGCTGCAGTGCCTCCTTGCACCCTTGCACCCAGGACAGACGGATCCTTCCCCAAGAGCTATCCCGACGTTGCCCACATCGGCGGAGGAAGGCAATGCAGCGCCTGGATTCGCCTGGATTCCAAGCCTTTCCTCCTGTCGGTTCCGCAGACCCTGCACACCCTCACCCCATCCTGCCCGGCCCTAAAATGCGCTATTGTCCTCCTGCCACCCTGCGTGCCTTGATGTCGCTGCCAAGCGGGGCCGGGCAGCCCACCCTGGCGGCAGCTGCGTGACGGCTCTCAGCTGTTGGCCGTGACCAGCCCGCGCTGCCGGCGGCCCCGCAGCCTCCCTTCACCCTCCCCGGGACCTGGTGGCTCTGTGCTGCTGCCCACGGAGACAACGGGCGGCGAGGACGGCTTGGGAAGCTCACGCTTTGCTGCTAGACATAACCTGGAGAGTCTGACCTTGCAATTAAGGCAAATCAATGGCCTATTTTCTTGAGAAAACTCTATTAAATTACATATTTATCATAGAATCATAAAATCATGGAATGCCTAAGGTTGGAAGGGGCCTCTAGAGGTCATCTAGTCCAACCCCCTGCACACACAGGATCACCTAGAGCACGTGGCACAGGGCTGCGTCCAAGTGGGTCTTGAAGATCTCCAGAGAAGGAGACTCCACAGCCTCTCTGGGCCCTGTTGCAGGGCTCTGTCACCCTCACTGTCAGGAGAAAATATTTATATATATATGTTCATTTATTTCTGTTTGGGAGCATAAGATGAATATGTCCTGAGTTGCTGTGACCTAGTCGAGGGGAGGAAATGCGACCTCAGCAAGTCTGTGGATAAAACCAAATTGAGGGAAGTGGTCGATACCCAGGTTGCTAGAACTGCTCTTTGGGGCAGGGATCAGAGAAACATGCTGGAAAATATGCTGGAGAAATGGCTGGCACAAAACTCAAAGGTAAATTCTGGTGTACTTGGGCTGGCATAACCCCATGCCGGGTGGTAGACTGGAACCAAGTGGCAGAAGCGCTGAGATCTTGACTATGAGTTAACCCTGAAGCTGGGCTGCATTGGGAAGCGCAGCATCATGAGAAGGAATTACAACCTCCTGTGTGGCACTAGTGAGGTCACATCTGGGTCCTGTGCCAAGTTCTGGGCTCCTCAATAACAGAAACGTGCACATAACTTGGAGGGAGTCCAACAGGGATGGCTGAGCAGAGGAGAGAGGAGACCAAGGGGGATCTAACCGCATCTACCACTGCCTAAACACATCTACAGAGACGGCAGAGACAACTCAGGTGCCCAGAGAAAGGGGAGAAGGAACTGGCACATGTTCCATAGACCAGGGATAAAGAAGACCTGGATAAAGACCAGGGCATAAAGAAAAAATCCCTCCTGAAAGAGGCTAAGAAATGCACGTGGGCCCAGAGAGGCTGTGCCCCAGCATGGCCATCCTGGAGATCTCCATCACTCAGCCAGAGAAGGCGCTGAGCGTGCTGATATAAATGCAAATCTAGCCCCGTTTTGAGGAGGGAGTTGGACTAGGGACCCCCAGAGAGCTCTTCTGACCTAATTTTTGGTACAGTTTTGTAGTTTATCATGGAAGAGAATTCACAAATTGCTTCTGCCGAGTGTGAGCTATTCCTCCATCTCTGCAAANGACTCCCAGAGAACTCTTCTGACCTAATTTTTGGTACAGTTTTGTAGTTTATCATGGAAGAGAATTTGCAAATTGCTTGCTGAGTGTGAGCTATTCCCTCACCTCTGCAAATGTTCATCTGCCGCATGGGGAAGTCCTTTGTGGTGCTGTGGTGGCTCAAGGAGCCTCCATCCTCCCTGTCCGACGGTCTCTCCTGCGCTTTAGCATTTCAGTTCTTTGCCTCCAGGTCCCAGGCGAAGCATGGAAGTGCTGACCAAGGTGCTGGGAAGGAGGCGGCCGTGATGCCACCGCTTGCTCTTGGGTGGCAGGATAAATGCTGGGTTGGGCACGAGATCTGAGGGCCGTAGTTGCCACTGGGGCCATCAGAGGAGCAGGTTTCAGGGTCTCCCTGGTGCACCCGGGTTTTTAATCTCTCCAGAGAGCCGGTGTCACTGCCCATTACAGCTCCTGTGTGATAAGACTTGCAGATGCTCCCGCCTTTGGGCATGGCCTCATTCTGCTGCCTGCGGAGGGGGTGGTTTTCCCTGCTCCAGACTGGGATGAAATAAACAACGGGCTGCAGCCTACAAGAAGGATAACTCATTGCACGGCGCTGTTTACCTGCTCCTGCACCCCTTTTTATTGAAAACGTTTTCCGAGCTTCTGTGTAACCATTTCCCAGAGATGAACACAAGTAGCCCTGGGGGAGAAACCTCTGGGTAAAGATCAGATGGATTCTCCCAAGCCATATGGATCTGCATCCCTGTCTCTGCTGGAGCCTCCCTGGGGCTGCGGGTGGACACGGAGCAGGTTTGGGCTCTTCCCACGTCCTTCCTTCCCGATATTGAGCCAGTACCACCAAAAGAGCAGGATGGCTCCTGCCCTCAGCTAAACGGGATGGGAATTGGGCTTCGGGCACAGGGGGCTTCTCTCTTACATGGGTTGAACACCCCACGGCTTGCAACCCATCCAAAATTAAATGTCACCAAAGAAGGAAAATAAGAAACGTGGAGAAGGCAACGGGGCTTGTTTGGTATTACTCTCCCTTTTCCAACGTTGCTGTATAAATCTCTCGTAGGCAATACCCGAGTCCAGATAGGAACATTTGTTATTTAGAGGCTGTCTGTGAGCGGATGGGCCTGGAGCAGCCCAGATTTGTATGCAAACCCACCAAAGTGGGTGCATGGTCACAGCCCACCTCCTCACCAGCTGTCTGCACGAGCATTGCCCACACACCTCTCCCAGGACTGCTATAAAATACCCGGGAATCATAAGGCAATGGAAAGATCCAAGTCTTGTGTGTTGTTGCAGTATCTGGGTCTGTCTGGGTTGAAATCTGCTTGTTCATAAGCAGAGTTTTCTCAGGATGGTCCCTACTGGCATGCGATGAGATGCAAAAATGCACAAATCCTGCTAAATCTTGCCTTTCTGCCTAGAAATACAGGCCAAAGAAAGGATAGGGAGGGCAGCCCTGGGACAGGATATGGAATACACAGGGATCTGCAGCATCTCAGCATCACTGTGCGGAGGGGGTTACCCCGAACATGCCTTCCCTGCTCAGGTTTTGCTTTGCTTCCCTGTCCTCTGTTCCTGGGGAAAAGGGCTGCAGTGTTTCCTGGTGTGCCATCCATTGAGAGGCTGCAAAAAGCAATCACGCCGCGCACGGAAATCGCCTTCCGTTGCTTCCAGTGAAAGGTGCCGGGATAATTCAATTAAAGTCCTTAATACAGATGGATTTTGGAGATGGGGCAGAGGGATGAAAGGAAGCAGGGAAAGCCAGGGGAGATCTTGCACTCCCTGTGCTCTAAGTCCATCACCTACTTGCCCTCTGCTTTGAATGCAAGGGCCAAAGGCTGCCCCTTGCCTCCCGCACAGCCTTTTGCTGTGGGGAACGGGTTCGGTGACACCCCTCTGTGCATGCGAGGAGGGAGCCGCTTAACTCCCCTTCGCTCTGAAAGGATTTCCCCTAATCCTGACCTCTCCCGGCGCTGCTCAGCCGCCGCTGCCCCGAGCGCTGCACTGGGGCCGGCTCTTAATCCCCGCCGGCTGCTCCGCGCTCCGCAGGGGCGCACGCCCCTTTTCAAGCCCGCTGCTTGGGCTCGGGAGGCCTCGCAAAAGCCTTTGGAGTTCACTCAAGAGCCACATTCCTCAGGACACAGGCTGCTCCCCGGGAGCCGGATTGCGACGGCGAGGCTGGAGCGCTCCTGGAAACCCGTGGCTCTGCCCCCGGCACAGCGCCCGCGGCCCCTGCGCAGCGCTACGTGGTCGGAAGGGCATAAGAAAGAGTTTTGCACATCAATTCAGCCTTCTCTATGCATTCTGCATGCATTGGATTCTGATGCATTGCCTGCGCATCTGGAATAGCCCCCAAATTTAGGGGGTTTTATATCCCCACGTAGATGCCCAGCAGAGCAGGTTTCACAAGGGACACAGACACGGAGTGACTTCGGAGCCACGTGAAATGCTGAGGATGCTCTGCCTTCTGGTCCACGGGGCTCATCTCGCGTCGCTTTCCACTTCCAGACAGCTTTTCCCACCTGGGAGCGTGTTCTCCTCCCTGCAAGGCCTGCCAGGAAACTCGCTTTGCAGAGGAGCAGGAAATGCAGATCGAAGCAACGCTCGTTCTGTTGCATTTTCTGTTGTTTTCCCCCTGGTTGGTTGCTGTCCATTAGCACATGAAGCACTGGACAGTGTTTGTCATGGAAGGACAGGCTGGTTAGCGTGAAATGAGAGGATTTGTGAATGCAGGAGTACCAAGACCCTTGCAGAAGTGACAGACGGGCAGGAAGAACACAGCGAGTTCCCTGGTCGAGACAAGTGGTGCTGTCCAGCAAATGGTTTGAAAGTCCTTCTCATCACCCTGAATTCCCCCTGGGCTGCCCAGCCTGCTGCACTGGTGCTAGCAATTGCAATGGGATGCAGGGACCACTGCAATTGCAAGGACCATTGCAACTGCAATGGGATGCAAGGACCGTTGCAACTGCAACCAGAGCAGCTGCAATGGGGTGCAAGGACCATTGCAACTGCAACCAGAGCAGCTGCAATGGGATGCAAGGACCGTGCCACCTCCTGAACCCGGGCTGCACAGCCCGCGTCAGGAGGGCCCCTTCTTGTCTATGAATGAGGGATGCCAGAGTAACGTTTTTCTGAATAGACTCCCATTTCCAGAAAAAAACCCTTTAAGGCTTGGTAAGGCACCATCTCAGCGCCCTTTAATGTATGAAGACTGGCAAACAGGGCCAGCCATGTGCCTGCTCTGGCACTTGCTATTTCAGAAGGTGACAAGCCCTCACCCTGGCTCTTGGAAAGGTCCTAATTGCAGATGGAAAGCTGCAAACTGCTCTTTGCTCCCTCACCAGCATGGAGTAGCCTTCCTGCTCCATCCCTAAGGCAACCAGAAGGCACCACGATGCAGAAGCCTGGAGAAGGAAGAAGGACAACCTCTTCCAAGAGGGACCCTCCTCACTCGCTTCCCTTCACACAAACGAGCAGGGAGGTCCTCATTGCCAGGAAGGACCAGAGCTGTCCCTTCTACGTGCAGGGACATCTCATGACATCCTGAAAGAGGCACTAGCCTCACTAGGAGAGGAACAGGCCGTGACACGAGGATTCCTCCTCCTTAGGGATGCTCCTCTGGGACAGGGATAGCTTGGGGACATTTCAGGAGTGCTGGAAGCCCACGATGACGCTGGGGAGCTGCGACCACGCTGCATGAATTTGCAAAGACAGCATCAGGTTGTGGCTGCTTCTAAGTTAGGGAGTCACATTTTGCACGTCCGGGGGCTCTTTGCCTCTTCCCATCTGGCCGTTGGAGGCTGCCGGGATCGGATTTCCGAGGTGCTCTGCTCTTTCATAGCGCAGACGACGTGTGAAGCTGCAGCTTCACCCAAAGACATTAGATCGGACTCCGAAGAGATGGGGGCATTTTGGACTTGGGCCATAGCAGCACATTCAGCTGCAGATGGTTACAGGAACAGATAACTGGTCCTGCAGAAATTCCAGGAAGTCTGATCACCCTGGAACATAGATCCTATTCACATCGTCTGTAACCTGAGAGCGGCTCTTCGGAGCTGGGATTAGCGAAAGTATTTGGCTTCACCTGCCCTACTCGCAGGGAGCTGGTGGGCCAGCGCTAAACCGGTGGGGAAGAAATGCTCAGTAGAGAAAGGGCTTTCAACGGGCTCGGGCTTCTCCTGACATGGGCAAAATCCTCTCATTTCCACCTCAAACAGCTATGAGAAGAACACAGGGTTTACCTGGGTGAGAAGCTCCTTGCCTGGGGCAGTGAGTGGTGAAAAACCTTCCCTTCTTCCTTAAAACGGGTCCCATAAGTCACCTTGAGCACCAGAAGTGACCTGCAGGCTGTGGAGAGACGTGTCCTGCGTTCACCATGGGAAGACATGAACACAACCAGGTCAGAAATCCCTCCTTCAGCCTTGACTTGATAGCATCAGTTCCCAGGAAAGAGCTGAGGAATTACTGCTGGTCAATATTATAACAAAGGACCAAATGCAGGGACATTTATATACTAACCCGGAGAAGGTTAACAAACAAGGGTGTTTGCTGTGGAGGTGCTTGTACCTCCCAGATGCAGCTCTCTGAAGGGAGAAATGTGAGGGTAAATAGGAGAAAATAGCTTAAAGACATGGCCTGAATTCTGCAAAAGTTTCTCCTTGAAGCTCCCAAAGTCTTGTAAGAAGCTAGTTCATCACAGTGTGGAAGTAAATATCATCTCATGAGTTAGGAACTATCTGAGAAGGAGGCTTCACAAAGGAGAGAATAAATAGGCTGAAAAATAGTGATGTGTTTAAGCAAACTCTTATATGAATTAAGGAGTTTTGGAGCCAGTAGGTCCAAAAGTAAAGGGGTTCCTTTTCCTGAGAAAAGGAACTAATAGCAAAGTGGGAATCTTAATTAAAACAGGGCATGAAGCTCATGTCTGGGTATGGCATGGATTACACCACATCTTGAAGAGTATGAGGTATTCTGGATACAGAGAGAGGTAACAGTCCTCCAGCCGCAGGAGTACTCTTCCACCTGGAAAAAAGGGTGACAGAAGAACAGGAGAGTAGAGCCCTGCTTTGAACAGACTGAGATCTAAAGGGCATCAGATGATCAGTCATCAGGTCTACCCTACCAAACTAAAGGACATCCACATACACAAGATGTTGTGGAGGCCAAGTGTGTTAAGGAGTCCAAAAGGCAGAAAAAGCCAGGGGGAACAGATTCATCCAGGGCTTGCAATTTGCTGGCCATGAAATGGGACAGGACGAGTGAGGACCTTTCTTCTGCCTCCTCCCTTAGTCGTTTTTGTATTCCGATGCTCCCTTGGGGTGTTCCTTGAGGGCTGATTTTGCTGCTGTTGGAGCCTCCCCTTGGCTGGATGCAGAGATCCTGGTGCTGCTTCCAGGCTGGACTCAGATAGCGAAACCCTGCGGAAGCCGAGGCCATGCTGGGGTGACAGGAGGTGCTTGCAGTGTCCGAATACCAACCCCAGCCCTGCTCATACCAGGAAGGATTCCAGACACCCAAAAACAGCCCCTTGGAGACACGTTCGGGCCATGCAGCTGGAAAGCAGGAGCTGGAGAGGACACGCGAGCAGGCGAGGCCAGGAGGGGTCATGTATCTGAGGGGGAAAAGCTTCTGGATCAGCCGCCAGACAGAGGTGTGCAGAGCCGAGGACGGGCTCGTGGCGCAGTTGGCCCTGGGGCAGCAGCTGCGTTAATCCCAGCCCTGCGCCTTATCTAAGGCCCCATCAATAGGACCAGATGGGTCAACACTGGGTCCTGTGCACCTTCCTATTCCCTGAATCCTTTGAGGTAGCGAGGTCTGGTCAGAGCATCCTCCACCAAGACAGAAGCCTGTGCCCAGTACAGAGCCCATGGCTGAACCCAGAGCAAAGCCCCAGGAGATGGATGGAAGTTACATCCCTCCAGGAGATGCTCTGGGACAATCACCTCAGCTGTGAGACCTTGACTCCTTCCTATGCCTCTCCCGGGCGTTTCCCCAGCCGTCAACGTCTGCTTTGAAACGCAGACGCCCTGTCCCTGTCCTGCAGCAAGGCTCTTGCTCCCGCGAGCACGGAGCGCGCGGCTGCTTCCCCCTCTCCTCCCTGCTCCTCTGCTAATGCCACTAAGGCTGCGTCCCGGCTAAGCCCCCTTTTGTCCTGGTAGCTTATGCTCCGCTCATGTTATTTCCACAAACGCCTAAGGCCCTTTCAGCACTGCTCCTTTCCGAGGGAAAAGACCCTGTCTCCTAAGTGTGACCCACATTCTTCCTTCCTGCAGGCGCTGGGCCATGTTCAATGCACGCCTCCATAATCCCAGGATTCCACAGAGTCCGGAGCCATAGGGAATATACCTGGATGTGTCGTTGCTTGTAACTCCATCACGCTTTATCCCTTGCTGCTGTCAGTGCTTTGTACCTCACTTGCTTCCGAGTCACTGCTCAAGATATTGAGGAGCGTCAGGCCAGGAAGAGTTTCTACAGATTTTAGAGCTAAGGAGTGTGAAATACCTTGTTTTATGGCAACCCTGCCTCTCAGCAAGCGGCCTGATAACCTCAGAAAGGCTGGATTCAGCCTCGAATGACAAGGTCACTCTCTAACCTTGTGCAATAACTGGCTGGTAGAAGCTGGACCTAAACTTGATCTGGTCATATTATAAAAGAAAAAAAAAATCCAATGTTCACACAGGTTTTCCTCTAGGAAAGAGAAGTGGAGAAAGTCCAGGGAAAGGTGTCGAGGTGAGAGGTATGGTGTGACTACACCGTGTGTCCAGGCCTGAGGAGCCGGATGATACTGAAAAGAGGAAGAGTCAGCACAGTATCACATACCTCCAGCACAACCCCATGGTCTGATGGCCATGGACATCACAACCAGCAGAATGAGAGCTTAGGTCAAGACATGAGGTCTCGTGTAGCTACTTTCCCACCCCTGGGCCAGCACGCAGCGCTCGGTGCCTGCAGGACCTTGGTGACCTGCGTGCCGAGGCCACCCTGCACTGTGTCAACACCGCAGAGATGTGTCAGGGTTTGCTGATGGTTTTTACCTGTCCTCAGAGCCATCCCTGACTCAGGTAACCGCTCGGAGCTGCCATCCTGCCCACGCAGCTCACCTGGGCTCGCTTGGGTGTCCTGCTTTGAAGGGGACAAGTTCAGGCTGCCCCTCTTTAACAGGGTGGCACCTGCCTTGAAGGGTCTAGAAATCCACAGGGCTTTGCTGCAGTGACCGGGGATGTGCAAGGAGACTCCCCCTTGCAGCCATGGGTCCTCCACCTTGATGCAGCAGCTTCTAAGTTATTGGTTCCTCCACCAAACAGGCCAAGGAAAGGTCCCAGGCTTCCCAGGGAGGTAAAAACCACCCTATTTCCCTTCCTACATGGTCTCTTCATGGCCACGGGCCCAGCACTCGTGCCTCTATATCTTTTAATTCCCTCTGCTGCGCTCTGGGCTCTTCTGGAGCATCTGCAGCATATAGCCCCAGATGCTTCCCGAGCTCACCATCTCCTTGATCCTTGCAGGACATTCAGGATCCAAGCGTAATCCCCAGCACAGCCAGGACAAATGCCGGTCCTGGAAACCAACGTGCTTTTGGGTGTGAATGAATGAAGTCGCCTTGCAAGTTGGCTGGGCAGATACCGCCCAAACAAATGACCACAAATATTCAATTACAGTTTGAAAGGCATTCGCTCCAGCGCGCTCTCTTGAGAACAAGTTTTCCTAGGCAAACACACAGAAAACCCACATCGGAAGCTCAATTACTCCCTGGAAACAAATTTCTGAATCATTTAACCAACCGCTAATGGAGGGAACTGGGAATTTGGCCTCCGAGACATTATCTTCTAATGTCTCTCCTCTGGTTGGTTCAGAGATAGCTTTTTCTGATCCGTTTTACACTGCATGCTTGTCTGCCCACCCATTTCCCTTTCTATATCTCAAAATGGGAGATTTGCACCACTTCCTTATCCCAAATCTGGTCTCCTTGCCCCATCCTCGTATCCCAGGGGAGGGACAGGGT
The DNA here is from genome assembly GCA_013389825.1 of Crypturellus undulatus. Classification (NCBI taxonomy): domain Eukaryota; kingdom Metazoa; phylum Chordata; class Aves; order Tinamiformes; family Tinamidae; genus Crypturellus; species Crypturellus undulatus. Next base: position 1,132 of record VWPW01030550.1, on the reverse strand, counting down.
CATGCTTTGACAGAAGCCGACTCTTTGGAGCATCCCTCCTTCTTCGGTGGCTTCTAGCCCCTTTGATGGCTCTGGCTGCTCCCAACTCCCTCTCCCACATTCTCCCAAGCCCAGAGATCCACCCCAATCCTCTCTTGGCGGCTCCCACCGGGACCTGCTCCGGGATGGGGCATTTCCCCAGCCTCAGCCCTGCCCTGCAGAGCCAGCCCCGCCGGTGGGGGGAAGTGACCTTGTGACTCGCCACAAATCCCAAATTAATTAATCCTAGGGACGCTGGGGCGGCATGAACAGCCCGTTTGATTTCTCGGCAGTTTTTTCCTGGGGCTCAAAGGGATTAGTGCAGGCGGGAAGAGGGAAGCATAACAAGGGGCTCAGCTTTCAGCTCCCGCTCCCGGCTAGCAGACTTCTGTTCTGACCCGCGGTATTAGCACAGTAATCCACAATGTCTCCGAGCGCTGTCCATGTGTGGCATCCTCTTCCTCCCCCTCCGGAGCACGTGTGCTCCCTTGCTCATTCGGGAGCGGGACATTCATTGGGATGTGTCCCCATCCCACCCGCAAGCTCATCACCAACCTCCCAGATGCAGGTGTCCCCTCATGCACCTTGTACATCCCGCGTGCGCAAGGTGCCCCGATGCACGTGCAATGCCCCATGTAACCCCTCTGTCTCCCCGTGGTGCCACATGCTTCTTCCCATCCATCACCATAGGATAACCTGTGTCACGTGCAGATGGCCACAGATTTGGGAGCCTCCGAGGTCCAAGAAGAGCAGAGGAGATGGCTGCGGCTTTGGGCACCGCCACTTTGCAGCGAGAACGATTTCAAAATCTGCATTGCTTTAATCCATGTTATACCTCCGAAGGAAAGAGATTCCTGATAGGGGCTGATTGCTAAATCTGAAAAAAAAATGAAAAGAGGGTATAATGAGACCTTGCAACTTGAAATTGAAACGCAGCAAACTGCAGCTAGACAGGAGGAAGAGATGTTATCACCCAAGGGATTAACCACGGCGACAACCTGCTAAGGGATTCAGGGACGCCAAGGCTCTCTGATCTCCAGTACAGCCCAGTCCAGTGTTTCCCTTGTTTTATCCACACCATAGGTCCAGCTTGGTGTATTTTTCATCAAAAAAA
>VWPW01030530.1:2706-25440 GCA_013389825.1 Crypturellus undulatus | reverse complement strand
CAAAAACAAGTGCAGGGAGCTGGGGAGGGCAGCTCTGCAGGGAACAACCTGGGCATCCTGGTGGGCAATAGATACGAACCAGCGAGGTGCCATTGTGGCCAAGAAGGTCAGTTGTATCCTGGGCTGAATTAGGAAGAGTGTTGCCAGCCGGTCGAGGGAGATGATCCTGCTCCTCTAGTCAGCCCTGGCCAGGCCACATCCCAAGTGCTGTGTTCTCCAGTACGAGAGAGTCATGGAGTTACTGGAGTGAGCCCAGCGTAGAGCTACAAAGATGATTAGGGACTGGAGCATGTCTGCTACGCGGAGAAGCTGGGAGAACTGTGTCCGTTTAGTCTGCAGAGGACTGAGGGGGGATCTTGTTAGTGCGTACAAGTATTTTAAGGGAGGATGTCGAGAGAAAGGGGTCTCTGAAAAGAGTGTTTTCAGTGGTGGCCAGTGATAAGACAAGAGGCAACAGCCACAAAGTGAAACACAGAAAGACCCATCTGAATATGAGGAACAACTTCTTGACTGCGTGCGACAGAGCATGGGCACAGGTTGCCCAGAGAGGTTGTGGTGTCTCCCTCTCTGGAGATATTCAGAATCATCTGGATGGATTTCTGTGCAACATGCTCTAGGTGACCCTGCTTGTGCTGGGGTTAGACCAGATGATCTCCAGGGGTCCCTTCCAACCTCAGCCCTGCTGTGATTCGGTGTGATTCTGTATCCTTGCCCTGACACCAGCTCCTGTGAGACACTGCCTTGGCTCTGACCTCATCTTCAGTCTTACTGCCTATATCAGCAGACTCTGTCCCTCTCCTGTTCATCTCCCTTTCTGGGTCACCTGTGAACACTGACCAGTGCATGGGCTACTCTTTGTCCCATGGCACACGTGGCTGCCTTCTCAGTCTCCTTCGTTCTGGTGAGGATCTTCCTTCCCAGTCCATTGCAGCTTACCTTCTGTGACGTTTGATGAATATATTCAGAGGGAATATATTCATCAATATATTCCCCAGATATTGAGGGAATGTTCACAACCAGCATCTTGTTGGTTCCTCCAAAACTCTTTTGAGGCATAGCTTTTCTATGCAGAATCAGTCTCCTCCGTGATGTAACTTGTCCATGCATCAAACAGTTCTACCCTTTATTACAGTTTTTGTGAATACGCTCGCAGGACATAGCAGATCTATTTGTTTGTAGCTCTCTATCTGCTACATCCTTCACCAAAGCTATAGCATTATTACCTCGAGTCTTCCCAGTTCCAAGAAGACATGCTGCAGTAAGAGGTTCATGAGTTCCATATCTTATCTATTTTTCCTGGGAATGTCATCTCTGCTGTTTAACTACTCACTTCTACTTCTGTATTGGCAAGTCAGCTTAGAACAGAACTTTTAATGTGACAAAAAAGGGATATTCTCTCCAAGGAATCTACCTAAACTCCTCAGTAAAGGTGAATGAAGAGTTCCTTTGCTTTCCTATCAGTTTATTTTCATTGAATATTCACCCCAAATTTGACCATCTACTGGCCTAATGAATTCTAGTATTCAGTTCCTGCCCCTAGTGCCTTTGAAGAAAAGCACATATTTGAAGAAAGATGTTATTCCTCAGAGTAGAGGAGATACTGGGCATCTTTGGGGCCTGGGGAGTTGTTCAATTTATTTTGTCATTGGTTAAATTTCCAGGCCTTATTCTACTGTCTTCTTATGGATGCAACATCTGCAAGTTTGAAAACACTTCTCCTTTTTCTGGTCAGACTTTTTAAAATGTCATTTAATTATGCTGTCTGGTTCTAAGTGTAGCACTGACTGCAGTAAGAACAGCTTTTTGATTCAAACTCTTTGAATCCGGTCCTGTTTGCTGCTGAGGACTGAGTCAGCAGGCTCTTCCCTCCCGTGGACTCTCAACCAGATATCCAGTTCTCGAACAACATGAAAATTTGGCCTCTGCATCATGCTCCACTGTGGCACATCTGGGCTGCAGTGGATCTAACCAGATATTAGAGCCTCTTGGATGTCCTTGTGCACATGATGGCCACTCGCACCAATAAGGCAGTACAGTTACTCCCGTAAGAGGAGTTGTGCAAGTTGTCTGTGCTTGCCCTTCACTCTTGGATTATGTGGAAAGGCTGCATGAGCTTTCCTATTTGCTTTTGGATATGGGACATGGCCAGGAAAAGGTGGACCAGAAAAGGGGGACGTTTTCCTTAGCCCTCAGGCCTCAAGGTCAGTCCCATGGTGAGCTGAGTGGATGGGCAATGACTGTGCAGCACAGGCACAGCCTGAGCTCCCAGGGGTTGAGGGAGTCACCTCTAAATTGCCAATTACTGCTTAGATATCCCCAGGCCGTGTCTGAGCACACAGAGGGATACAACTGTTTTTGCTCCTTAGCCTAGGGAAGGGCAAATATAGCTCCTGTCTCCTGGCACTGCACAATAAACCGCTTGGAGCCTTCTCAAAAGTTAAGTCTTCAGAAAGTCAGATAGTTTTAATGACACCAACTGAGATACATTAAAAGTAGAGAAAAAACTTACTGTTACTGGCACAACAAGGTATTCTTTTGAGTCATAGTTTCATGAGACTTTGGCACTGGAAATGCAACTGGCTTGGGAAGTTTCTGCTCCCTCCCGATATGCCATTGCAAGCCTGTGGCTATTTCAGTTTGGATCATCTCTGAAAGTGCTTTTATGCTTTGACACTATGGACAGTTGGTCCAGCCCAGCTGACGGGAAGCGGTCTACAGCCTGAGAGGGAGAAGTGTGGCTGGAGACTGCCCAGAGGACTCTGTTGCCAGATTCAGTATCGTCCAAAATGAGTCAAGATGCTCTAGTCCCAGCAGTGCCAAACATCAGTGACAAAGTGCTTGTTTGTGAATGACAAAGCTTTGGGTACTGACTGTTATGCTGGAAGGCAGGATTGCCGTTCAGAGACACCTCCATAGCCCAGAGAAATGGGGCAGCACAAGTTCAGCTGAGGCTAACGCAAAGTCCTGGCCCTCAGATGGGCCAACCCTGTGCAACAGGACAGAATGGAGCAGGCGGGCATTTTGCAGAAAAAATGCTGGGCATCCAGTGAGCAACAAGGTGAACCTCAGTCATTAGAGTGTTATTGCTGCAATGGCGGCAAAGCGTCCCCTGGGCTGCTTTAGTGAGGGAGTAGCCAGCAGCTCAAGACAGGTGACTGTTCTCTACTGAGAACCACCTATGAGACCACATCTGGGTACTGGGTCCAGAGTGGAGCTTCCCAGTACAAGAGAGGTGTTCACAAACTCAAGTCTAGTGGAGGCCATAAATCTTGTCAGGGCCTGGAGCACCGCAAATGTGAGGACAGTTTGAGAGTTGGACTCGTTTAGCCTTCAGATGAGAAGGCAAAGGAGAAATATGACTGCTGTCTCCAGCTACCTAAAGGGAGGATGTAGAGAGCTCCTCTTGAAGGTGCATGGTGGCAGGAAGAAAGGCAACAGATAGAAGCTAAAACATGGGAAATGCCAATTGAACCCAAGAAAAATGTTCTTCATAGTGTGGAGGGTCAAGCATTGGAGCAGGTGTCCCCAAATGTGCTGGGATCCACATTTTTGGAGATACTGAAACTCAGTTGGACAAGTCTCTGAGCAACATGATAAGCTTCAAAACTGGCCTTGCTCTAAGCAGAGGATTGGACCAGAGATGCCTGAAGTCCCTTCCAGCCAAAGTCATTCTGTGACTCCTAGGGCCTTGGAGCACTTGAGGAGGTTTGCACAAGTTATGTGAACAGGACTAGCAAGGAACCCACCTGGATACAACCAATGGATCTCCAGATACTAACAAAAATTATTTACACATAATTGACCATTCATAAATTAATCTAAACTGTGAACAATACCAAGGAAGATGCCTATTCTTAATTAGTGCACTTGTGACGTGCTCTAAGTCTTCCTTTCCATGCACTGCTGCCTGCAGGATGACAACGGCAGAGCAAGGAAGGGTCCAGGACTGCTCTGGAGAAAAATAGATTGTCTTTTCGAGCACCACACTTGCAAATAGACCAATCTGTGGTGGAAACATCCTTGCCAGATTCCCAGATTTCTCACAGATGAAGTATCTCATAGCAGCCATCTGGAGAAGCAATGTGCTTTACTCTTGCTAGAGGCCCCCATGTTGCTCCTAAAACTTGATCGGCTTATCTAGAGAAAGCGGAAGATAACCATCAGGAGGTTATCCCAGTAGATAACCAGGAAAGCCATGAAGTATCTTCTTGATTGCAAACATGGAAAAAAGCTAGGAAGGGAAAGCACGGGCAGAAGGGCCTATGTGACACATTTCTGGACTTCAGTTTTTGTTTAAGGGTTCCTCTGAGGCAACCTGGCTGCTGAGCCCACAGGACTAGCCCAGTCCTGCTCCACAGCAAGGCCATACCTCTGAGTCCTTCCAGCTGCTAGAAATTCAAGCACAGCTTTAGACCGGCCCCGTAATCCCAGCTCCTGGAAGTCCAGGACTCCCTTTGTGTGGGTTGCTGACAGAGCACCCAATAGGGTGGATACCTGGCAAAATTCAAACAGAAAAAGGCATCACACAGAAAGTGGAAAAAAGGACAGGCTCTTTGGGAGGAATATAGGAATGTTGCCAGGGAATGCAGGGTCGCGTCAAGAAAGGCTAAGGTACATTTGGAATTAAATCTGGCCAGGGATATTAAAGATAAAAAGAAGAGCTTGTTCAAATATATGAATAGCAAAAGGAAGATCAGGGAAAATGTGGGTCCGTTGTTGAACAGGGTGGGTGCCCTGAGTACAAAAGAGGCAGAAAAAGCAGAGTTGCTGAATGCTGCCTTTGCTTCGTTCTTTACCAAGGGCAGCCCTCAGGAATCTCAGACCCTAGAGAAAAGAGAAGAAGCCTGGAGAGAGGAAGACTTGCCCTGGGTAGAGGAAGATTGGGTCAGAGAGCGCTTAGGGAAACTTGACACCCACAAATCCATGGGCCCTGATGGGATGGATACAAGAGTGCTGTGAGAGCTGACAGACGTTATTGCTAAGTCACTCTCCATCATCTTTGGAAGGTCTTGGAGAACGGGGGAGCTGCCGGAGGACTGGAAGAAAGCCAATGTCTCACTGGTCCTTCAAAAAAGGAGGACCCAGGCAACAACAGGTCAGTCAGCCTTACCTCCATCCCTGGAAAAGTGATGGAATGGCTCATCCTGACTGTTGTCTCCAAACATGTGGAGGACAAGAAGGTGCTCAGGAGTAGTCAGCATGGATTCACCAAGGGGAAATCATAGTTGACTCACCTGATAACCTTCTAGGATGGAATGACCAGCTGGATAGATGAGGGGAGAGAGGTGGATGTCATCTATCTGGATTTCAGCAAGGCTTTTGACACCATCCCTCACAACATCCTCCTCTGGGCAAGCTCCGGTAGTGTGGAATAGATGAGTGGACAGTGAGGTGGATTGGGAATTGGCTAAATGGCAGATCCCAGAGGTGAACAGCAATGCAGAGTCTAGTTGGAGGCCTGTGTTGAGCGGAGTCCCCCAGGGGTCAGTCCTCAATCCAGTCCTGTTGAATTTATTCATCAGTGACCTGGATGAAGGCCAGAGTGCTCCCTCAGCAAGTTTGCTGATGATACAAAACTGGGAGCAGTAGCTGATACCCCAGAGGGCTGCGCTGCCATCCAGAGGGATCTGGGCAGACAACTGAGCATTGAGAAACCTCATGTTCAACAAGGCCAAGTGTAAGGTCCTGCACTTGGGGAAGAATAACCAGACACCAGTCTAGGCTGAGGACTGACCTTCTGGAGGGCAGCTCTGCAGAGAGGGACCTGGACGTTGTAGTGGACGACAAGTTGACCGTGAGGCAGCAGGGTACCCGTGTGGCCAAGAACGCCAATGGGATCCTGGGGTGCATTAAGAGGAGCATCTCCAGCAGGTCGAAGGAGGGGATCCTGCCCCTCTGCTCAGCCCCGGTGAGGTCACATCTGGAGTACTGTGTCCAGTTCTGGGCGCCCGAGTACAAGAGGGATGTGGAGCTGCTGGAGAGAGTCCAGCGCAGGACCACGAGGATGATCAGGGGCCTGGAGCATCTGCCCTGTGAGGAGAGGCTGAGGGAGCTGGGCCTGTTCAGCCTGGAGAAGAGAAGGCTGAGAGGGGATCTGATCAGTGTGTACAAGTACCTCAAGGAGGCAGTGAGGAGGATGGGGTTGGCCTCTTTTCAGTAGTGGCCACCAACAGAACAAGAGGAAATGGCCACAAACTGGAGCATCCAAAGTTCCACAGGAACTTAAGAAAAAGTTTCATGACAGTGAGGGTGACAGAGCACTGGAACAGGCTGCCCAGAGAGGTGGTGGAATCTCCTTCTCTGGAGATCTTCAAAACCCCCTAGGACGTAGCCCTGTGTAACATGCTCTAGGTGACCCTGCATGTGCAGCGGGGTTGGACTGGATGATCTCTCAAGATTCCTTCCAACCCTTACGATTCTATGATGCAAAAGTCCATGGCTGGTCACTGAACAGACACTGTATTTACTCTCAGTACTTTTCCCTGGTCCCACAGCATCCCAATCCACGGTGCCCAAGGGGATATGCCTGAGCAATTATGGATTCTGCTGCAACAGGGGACCTTTTCACAGCTGCCTCCTAGGAGGCACTGAAACAACCATGGCATCCTCAGTTGCTGGTGCTGCCAGATGCCCTTGGTACGAAGGAAGGAAAGCATCTTCTCAAGGTAAGCTGCGCAGGAGCCGGGTCACCAGGTATCCTCAGCCGATGTCCAGGGTGAGTATTGCAGGCTAGGACATCCATAGGATGGAGGAAAGGGGAAGGAGATGCCCCCACATAGGAGACCTGCAATGCTAACTGCCCTGCTCAGCTGTAGCCCTTCTCCCGCATCCACATGTGGATGTCACAGGGCCATGAGAGCACCTGGGAGCCCAGGTGACTTGTCTCAAAGTCCACATCTGCCTGCTCACAGCGCTTACACGAGCCGGCTGACGCGAACCAGCCCTGCCCCTACTGCAAACACGGCTCTGGCCACAGCGCAGACGTGTCTCTGCTCACGGTGCTGTAGCCCATTTCCCATCAGCGTCTGCAGTGTGACTGTGGGGTGGCTCTGCAGGCCTGACAGGATTGCCTTACTGGTATGTGCTCCAGGAAGAGGAGCACCGGTCAACTTACTTACAAGCTGTCTTAAGCTCAGTTGTTTCATATTAGATTTGATTGCAAATTAAGTAGCAGAAAGGCAAATAGACACTTGACTGTCTGATATTCCAGTTAATGACTATCAGATCAGCAGATTTCATTGCAAACCCCTAAAGCTATCAGAAAATGAAACAGAGATGCCACTTGTATCCCAGTCACATCTTTGACTTTTTCTCCTTCCCTTGCCCACAAACTGATAGGCACTGCCAGGAGGAAACACTAGCAACCTTCCATGGCTCATCAATCCCCTCATCCACCCCTGGATGCAGCAGCTGGTGCCAGAGAAGCCAAGTAGATTTTGGTTTTAGCCCAGGTTGGGGTGATACAAGGAGACCGGAGGGCTCGTTATACACTTGCTTCTCTGAAGGCAAAGGGCTAAGGTGTGCAGGGAAGCTACCAGGGTCCTAACTGGTCCTGCTACCCTGCAGCTGGCCAGACCACCAGATCTCCAGCTGGGAACCTTGTTAGTAAACACACCATTCTGTCACCCCAAGCTTCTGTGCCAGCCCAGTTCTTCACAACTTGGCAGCATCCCCCAGCTTTGTCCTCCTGTTTTTTTTCCAGCATACCCCAACCGTTAGTGACAACCTCAGTGGGGTCAAGGCCCAGTCTGGCCCCCAGTCTCCTTAGGATCCTCCTCATTGCTCCTTCTCTTCTCCAGATTAAAAATGAGTTTCTGAGGCCCAGACTGGCTACAGCTGAGCCATTCCCACTGCTGAGAAAAACGGGTATCTTATTAAAGCCAGACAGCTTGTTTGTCTGGTGGGATCTCCTCTTGGAAACCTGAATTGTTTTTATCATATCTTTGATTTCTCTTTCCCCTAAACCCTTGCAAATGCCTAGTCCTAGGTCCTTCTTCTCCTATGGAAAGCTGCTTTGCACCCTTGCTGAAAAACAGCAGCACTAATTCTCTTGAGCTGATAAGAAGCCACAGTCCCTGCCCTACCACAGCCCTGCTCATGTGCAGTCGACCTACCCCCTTCTCTGAGCAGCTCTCCCCACATACTAATGTTGTCACACGTCACCCCACCTTTGCCCTAAGGTGTCATTGTCCTCCTAGAAAACTGGCAGTGGGCAAACCCTGACCTCCCAGGTACTGAACTGAGGAGCACCTCAAGGCTGCCTGTACCTCAACTACACGACTGAGGAGTCGTGTAGTTGAGGTACTGAAGTTGCCTGAAGTTGTGCTAAGTCCTAAGACAACAAGCAGCTCTCCCTCTGCACTCCCTTAACTTTCAGTTCAGACACTGCTTTTCGGGCTCTTTTCCTTCTTTGCAGATTTTCTGATCATTCCATATTTCCTTTTTGGTGCACATATATTATTTGTTCATTAGGGGAGAAGCCCACTCTACCAGCCTCTCCTTTATGCTTAAGAGGGAATTTTCACCTGTTTTTCTCTTTGGCTTCAGGCATTTCCAGCTCTTTTCTGCATTTGCTTGCCTGTTTTCCCAGAACAATCCAGTTGCAGTAACTAGTTCTTTTTTTTCGCTTGTCCTGATCTGTGTGTATCCAGAGACACAGCCACAAATCTGCCTCTGTTGATCTTCCACTTAAGTGAAATTTCATTGACTTATGCACACCCTCATAGAACTGATTTTCTACAGATAGCTTTCATATAACAACCTATTTAGGGGAACAAAAGTATTGGAAAAGAAAGCACTTGCTATATACTGTGATCTGGTGAAAACAAGGGTGAGATGAGATACTGAGAAATATCTGGAGCCCTCAGTGTAGATCAGCCTGCACCTCCTGCTACAAAGAGTTAATATTCCTAGAAAAACATGTTCTCTTTTAGGGATTTATGCTCTTCCCAGTTGGACTGAGGAGTCTGTGATTCCCAGCCCTGTCCAGGGTACTTCCTCTCCCTCTTTCCCAAGGCATTTGGAATCCAGTAGATCTTTCCAGGGTGCCTTTCCATCTGTTGGGCTGTGCTACCCTTCCACTTTGCCTCCCTTTCTTATCCTTCTTCCAGACAGCGCTTCTCTACTTCTGCTTTGTCCCACCAGCTATTTCTCTGAGCTCCTGAAACATCTGCTTTCATGGGCTGCTCCATGTAGTAGTTTGATTTCCTCCATCCTGGCCTGCTGTGATGCCCCTGTTTCTGTTATTTCTTATGGACCATCTGCTTTTCCTGAGCCAAACGAGACACCAGCTTTTTGCTTGCCTATATCTCTTTCCCAGCTGCTCTTTTTATCAAGGTTTTTCTCTCCCTTTGTCTCTCCTCTCCATTGTTACGTCCTTGTTCACCAGCTCCTACTCCTCTAGCACATGTCCGACCAAGAAAGCACCTGCCTTTTCTTTGACTTCCATTCCCTCCTTGGTTCAAAGCCTCAAAGCCTGACACATCATTTCCACCCACCTGGATCACTAAGCGCTTTTCCCTTCATATTGGGGTGACTTTTTGCACAGGATCTAGACCTAGACTTAGCCAACAAACAAACAAACAAACCTCTGATCATCTCCTCCCTGCTCTTCTTTCTGTCTTTGGAGCCATTAGCCTTTGGTTCATTCTTAAAATCTTCTGTATCTCATCTTAATTTATTCCCGAGCTCCAGTCTCACATTATGTTGTCTTTCCCTTCTCCTCCAGGTTTGCTTTTTTTTTTTTTTTTTNTTTTTTTTTTTTTTTTTTTTTTTTGTCATCCTCTGTTTGAACCACACATCACCTCCAGAGGTCTTCATGGATCCCTCAGAGGTGCCTCCTCACATTACTTTTTTGGTGTGCACACAAGACTACCACATAAAGTTCTGTTTTTGCATGGAAACCCCTCCTTTGTCTGTTATTTTTGTTTATTAATTTTACTAGATTTTACCCTCTTGCCAAAATAAATAAATAAATGATCTGATCACATAGCCAGGGAAGGAGAGGGCAAACAGGAGGTCTTTATTTCATCTGTTTACAGTGGCTGGTGCATCATTTCCTAATGCTGTAAAGAGGATTTTCTCCATCGACAGGCAGTAAGAGTTCAGCAACACAAAGCCCAACCTTCCATGCTTTGGGGAAATATTAGACCACTTTTCAATTATGTTCATGAAAACAGGAGGGGAGTGAAGAGTTTCTCTTGCTCATTCTCATTTAAGTCCCTGGGATCCTGAATGACTGCACTGCTGAGGTTTCTGGGTTTTGGTGTCCTACAGGTGATAGAGTTTTACACCTTAAACCCTGGGTCCTTCCCCAGCTCAGAGGGAGATGCAGTGAGGTGACCTTGCTGTGCCCTGGGTTCTCCAAACAAGTACCAGCAGATCTGGAGACATTTCAGCCATGTCAGTCTGGTTTCTACCTGCTAGCCCTCATAGAGATTATCAGCCAAAGAGTATCCCCTATACCAGTGAAAACAGATCTACTGGGGAATGGGAACATATGCACACAAGTATTAACCCTTTGGTGTTAATTTGAAAGTTAAAAGCCCACAGGCTGAGACTCGCCATCTGTCTCCACAGATTTTCCCTATCCTCAGTGCTCCTGGAGGGAGAGGTGATGTGTGCAAGAGGCAATGACATGGCTTCAGCCCAAGATACTAGCACAACACGGGGTTAGTGATGGCCAACAGCAGGGGTGAGCGTTCACCTTCCAACCATTCCTTATTTCCCCCTGTTCTTTCTCTAGGTAAGCCTTGAGTTCCTGCAGCGCGGAAATGTCAGCAGCCCCACTATGTTTGTTCTCTTGGGTCTTTCCAGTGCCTACAAAGCACAAGTGACTCTCTGCCTGGGCTTCTTACTCATTTATCTGGTGACTCTGCTGGGGAATCTCCTCATCATGACCCTCATCTGTCTGGATAATCACCTGCATTCACCTATGTACTACTTCCTGGGCCACCTCTCCTTCCTGGACATTTGCTACTCCTCTGTCACCCTTCCCAAGATCCTCAAGGACTCCTTCTCACCACAGAAGACCATTTCCTTTGTGGGCTGCATTACACAGGTCTATTTTTTCCTTTGCTTTGGGAGTTCTGAGTGTGTGCTCCTAGCTGCCATGGCCTACGATCGGTATCTGGCCATCTGCCACCCCCTGCACTACACAACACTCATGAACAAGAAGATTTGCTTTTGCTTAGTGGTTATTTCATGGATGAGTGGCTCATTCTCGTCTCTGATCCAAGTCTTTACCATAGCCAACTTACCCTTTTGTGGGTCCAGTGTGATCGACCACTTGTTCTGTGAGGTGCCCTTCTTGTTGAAGGCATCCTGCAACCCTGACACTCACCTCAGTAAGTTTGTGTCATACACTTTGGCTGGGACTATTGCAATGGGCTCTTTCCTCCTTATTCTTGTGTCATATCTTCACATCATCCGGGCTGTCCTCCTGAGGAGAGCAGGAAGGCAGAAGGCCTTTGCCACCTGCACCTCCCACCTCACTGTGGTATCCCTGTTCTTTGGTGCTGGGGCCATCACGTACTTGATGCCTCAGTCCAGCTTTTCCAAGGACACACATGAGGTCCTTGCCCTGCTCTATGCTGTTTTAACCCCCATGATGAACCCGGTCATCTACGGTTTGAGGAACAGTGAAGTCAAAAAGGCCATCAGGAAGGCCCTGCACAGGGGGGCACTGGAGCAGAGAGTCTCTACGTAGGCACTGGGGCAGCTCCATTCCAACAGCAGAGGTGTCACTGCTGAGTTACTGTCACCATGTCAGGGTGCAGGTGTAGTTTGGTACTGAAGTGACCTTGGGGCTCCCCTCAGGGTCCAGGTGTCTTCAGGCTATGCTGGAGCACAGGGCACAGCCAGTGGCTCCTCAATTTCTCTAATCAATGTGTGGGATGTTCAGGCCCTTTATTTGCTTAATGGCAACCTGGGGACAGGGTGTCTAATCTACAGCATCATGACAGTGCCTTTTTTTTGCCTTGTTTCCCTTTCTGTCTACAAGTCCCTAGTTAACTCCAGCACCCGCTGTGAGATTTAGAAAGATCCAAAAGCTCAAAAGGCTCAAAGGGCCCAAATGCAGCACAGGACAGATTCTCTGTGTTTCATCGGGTCACAAAAGCCAACTAGCATCCTTTCACTGCAAAGTATTGCAGATATCTACCCCCTCTTGGACCAGTACATCTTTGGCAAGCAGGAGGATGACATATAACATCCTCCAGAGAGCTGAATAGATTAGGAGGTAGTTTTGTAAAAGTGATAAACGTTGGGCACAGATGTTTCCTGAGGAATAATTCTGGGAACATTTTTTCATAAGAAATAGATATTTCCAGGGAGAAAAGTTGTACTGAATGATCCCATAACAGCAATGCCCTAGCTAAATCTTATGGTTTTAATCCTTTATCAGCACCAGGCTTTTGTTAAGCTCTCTGGAAAGAGCCCTGTGTCTAAGCAAAGCCCTTTCTGATGTGAAATGCTGTGCAAAGCACAGCAGTAATGTTCTATAAGCGTCTCCTGTTAAGTGGTGAATAATCTTGTCTGGACTGTAGCTGCAGACGCTGCAGAGCCGGATGTCGTTCTCTTAATGCAATAAAATATGTATAAGCAGGAAAACCACTGTCAGGGGATTGATCTTTGCAGTTGCAGGAATCAGAGTTAATCCTGGAAATGGCCAGCTGTTTCCCTGAGCATAATGGTGGCAATAAGGCTCCAGTGTGGGTGGTACCTGGACAAGCCTGAAGAGACCATATTAATCTGGTTCATGACGTACTTTCTGGAGGATTTCACAGGGGCTTTTGGCACTGTAAAGAGAGGAGAAGGGGTTAGCTTGTGGTCATGAATAAAATGATGTAAAAGAACACTGTGGCTACTGCTTAAAGTGTGCAATAGGATACGCTTACTGGGACTGCAAAAAATGTCCTTCTTGGACATCAGCTGAATTCTGGCTAGTGATTTCTTTACAAATTAGAGTCTCCTATTCAGCAGAAATTATGGGAACTCTTTCTTTTGATTAGAATAAATCCTTTCTCCACTGGGATCAAGACTTCCCCAGTAAGAACACAAAATGCGGTATCCAGTTTCAGTGAGGATATGACATGCATCCTCCTAGGGCTTACTTACAAGGCTGAAGCTGATTATGGAACTCAATTTGCAGGACAGCTACAATATCATCTACTGTTTTGGAAATAAAACAGGAATTCCACATTCCTTTCCACACACAATCTCCAAGGTAGGATGTTGCTACCAACACTGAAGAATCTGATTTCATGACTGTTGCTGCCAATTGTAGCTTCTCTGATATTTGGTCAAGTATGAACTTCTCAAGGTGACAGGCAGAAAAAAAAACCCCATAGATGAGAGAACATTTGTGGTAGAGAAGGGCTCAGGCACCACAAGTCCTGTGTGTGCTGTATGTTCACCTTCATTATCCTAAGTTTCCGATGGGTAGGAAGATATGGACCCTAAAACACGGACGAATGGAGCTGGCAGTCACTTGAGATGAAAGGACCGTATCCCACTTATCACAGAACCGAACAGAATCACATACTGGTTGAGGTTGGAAGAGACCTCCAGAGATCACCTAGTCCAACCCCTGCTCCAGCACGGACACTCAGAGCACGGGGCACAGGGCAGCATCCAGGCGGGTTGGGAGATCTCCAGAGAAGGAGCCTCCACAGCCTCCCTGGGCAGCCTGTGCCAGGGCTTGGGCACCCTCACAGGAAAGAAGTTCTTCCTTCTATGTATATAAAACCTCCTGTGTAATTTGTACCCATTAGCCGTTGCCCTGTTGCTGGCCACCACTGAGAAGAATCTGCCCCATTCTCTTTACATTCCCCACTCAGGTATTTGCACATGTTCACAAGATCTTCTCTTCTCCAGGCTAAACAGGCCCAGATCATTCAGCCTTTCCTCACACGATAGATGCTCCAGTCCCTTCATCATCACCGTGGGTCTATGCTGGACCCTCTCTGGAAGCTCCACATCCCTCTTGTCCTGGGGAGCCCAGAACTGCCTCCAATACTCCAGGTCCTCCCCAGAGCCAAGCGGAGGGTCAGGATTCCCTCCCTGGCCCTGCTGGCAATGCTCCTCCTGATGCAGTCAGGAGCCCACTGGCCTTCTTGGCCACGAGGGCACATTGCTGCCTCATGGGCAGCTTGCCAACCAGGACTCCCAAATTCCTCTGCATGGACCTTCTTTCAGGTTAGTCCCTAATCTGTCCTGGTGCCTGGGGCTATTCCTGCCCAGGTGCAGGACCCTTCACTTGGCCTTGTTGAACTTCATGAACTTCTCTGCCCAGCTCTCCATCCTGTCCAGGTCTCTCTGAATGGCAGCGTAGCCCTCGGGAGTGTCGACCACTCCTCCCAGTTTGGTGTCATCCACAAACTCGCTCTGGGTGCACTCTATGTCCTTGTCCATGTCATTGAACCAGCTGAACAGCACCGGGCCCAATACTGATCCCTGTGGGACACCACTGGCCACAGGCCTCCAACTAGACTGGGCCTTATTTATCACCACGCTCTGGGCTCTGCCATCCAGCCAGTTCTCAATCCACTCCACTCTCTGCTCATCTAACCCACACTTCCAGAGCTTCCCTACAAGGATGTTATGTTATCAGACTTACCTATTAGGGAAATGCTCCTTTCTCAAGAACAGTACATCCGAGTGAAGAAAGAGGTTCTTAACTGTATGGCATTGTCTGCTCTCAACTGCTCAAAGCAGCTTCCAGGTGCCAGGAGAAAGCAGAAATGCTCCTGTTTCAGTCACTGGTGCTGGGAATGGGAAGACACATAGGTGACGTGGGAAAGTTTGGACCATCTTGCAAATAAATCTTTCTCCAAAATGCCTTTTACCAGAACAGCAGGGTTTTATCTGACCACAGGGCCTTATAGCTCCTTACACTTTTGATCGAAGAGAACAAAGTCCAAATGTGTCCACTGTGGCTTGGAGGAAGAAGTGCTCTGCTCTCACTGTCTGGAAGTCCCTCAGCCAGGAGAGTGAGAGCAGAGAGCAATGTTGATGAAGGTGGTGAAAGACAAAAGAGATGTGGACATGCTATAGTTTTAGAGCAAATTATATATACCAGCTAAACACAATGAAAAATATTCTTTACTTTCTTAGCAAAGAGAGGGTTAAGGAAAATGTATCCCTGTGGTTGAAGTGAGTAGGATAATAATCATCATGTGGAGAAGGACACAGGAAAGTTGGCGTACTCCTGCTTCTCATCTGAGTCCTTGCTGGCAATGCCCTTTCTCACCTGAACATCAAAAAGCTGCTGCTCTTGATGTGATTTGAGGGCCTTAAGTTCAAAAGACTGCTAGGAAGAATAGGCCTAGATTTAGCTCCATTCCCTTCTTTGACATCCCAGAATGATTTCGGAATAGTTCTGAGATCTTGTCCATGAAGACAAGAATTCTCCCCAAACTATCGCCTCAAACACTCAGAAAAGATGTCTGCTGGAGAAGATGGATCTTGGATCCTGTGTGCTGTGTAGCCCCACAGGCCAAAGAACTGGGAAGCTCAGAAAAACACAAACCTCCTGGCTGTTCTCCCTTTAGCATTTTTTATTCTATTAAAGATGCTGAACTACTAGTGCAACGTTAATAAAGTGTACATAGGTCCATGAATAGTATAAAACAGACCATATTTCTGAGACTGAGTTTGATGGTTTGGGAAGTTCACTTTACCTTCTGCCTAGCAGTTTGCCTGAAACTGTGAATGAAATGATGGTGATTTGCATAGAGGAATCGTGTCTTCAAGTAACAGTCTTCTCCCCCCAAATTGTGCTTTAGTAGAATTGTTGATTTTTGCACTACACATTCCTTTAATATGACTATCCTCCTGGTCTAACGCTATTTCTTACAAATATACATACATGACACTGAAAATACTGGAGTCAGACTTGGAAAGATCAAGTGGACAGACAGACTTAGTGACACTTTAGTTCTCTAAGTCACTGTATTTTGTTTACTTTCCTATGGGAACTGGGGGCTCATATGCTCAGTATTGCAACAGAAAAGTCAGATATTTTAGGGGGTAAAAGCAGCAGATTTGGTGAATTGATACCTAGACCTGAGGGGTGAAGACAGCTCCAGAAAGGGCTTTGCAGTGAGGGAATGCCAGAGAAGCAGGTTCTGGACCTAGACCGGAGAAAAATTAATGATGGCTCCAGAGAAAACCAAGGCAGGAGACCAGAAGAGTCTTGTTTTGGGCTCTGTGTCATTCTTTGCAGCCTATTATGTTGATCCAAAGGAAAGTATCAGCAGAGCTTCAATGGGCAGAGAATTTCTCATCCCTCCTCTTTCTATCCTCTCTTAAGGTCCTGACGGGAAGGCTTTGTCCCAGGCCCCAGTAGGTACATATTGTTCGGGTACACACATAAATAAACACTAATTCAGGTGAGGCCAGAGCTCACGGTGTTATCTCTCCATCGAGACCAGCCACCACATCAATGGCCATGGGAGCCGGGGGAGGGCTTGCTCTGCTGCCTCCAAGGATCTGCGCACAGGAATATAAGCTTGGAGCTCCCTGCAGACCTCACCTTTCCCGGGAGTGTTGCAAGAGTGCGGGTTTGTGCCCGGCGCTGCGGGGCAGTGAGACCAGCCGTGTAGATGAAGGTAGTTTTAGTGCTCCTGGATTTGACACTTCTACTGGTGCTTCAGGCCCAGTCCAAAATCTCTTTGAAAGAAAATTTTGATACCGAAAAGGTAATGTCATGTGAGGGAATCTTCTTCTGGTGGAGATGAGGATGATGTATTGCTTGGAAACGGCCTTAATGAGGGATCAAGGGTCAGACAAAACTTACTTACTGGAGTATTTTCCAAAGGACCGCAGTTCCTGCTGGAAGTTAAATTCCCTCAGACTTTCCAGAATTTAACAGAAAGGCATTTGAATGTCTGAACACTTTAGTAGGATTTTTAGCACACCAGTGAGGGTTGCAACATGCTTGGTTTGTCCAAGTGGATTAATTTTGCATCTGGCTATTTTTGTATGGCAGATCCCTGCTGTACCTTGGAGAAATGGTGCTTTTCCACCCAATTAGCAGCCTAAGCAGAGAAGGGAGTAGCAGAGTTCCTGCTTGAGGCATGAAAATCTCATCATTTTCTTTATTATTAACGCAGAGGCATTCTCTCTAGATCGCTGGGAAGTGGCGTACCATCGCCATAGCCTCTGACTCCAGCTGGATCGAACACCTTCGGAAGAATGGGAGGATGTCTGTGAGCACTGTAGAACCCCAAAGTACTGGCAAAATAATCATCAATACATTTATCCCTAGGTAAGTGTCAATGCAAATCTGTCTACTCACTATGGCTTTTGCACGGGATTCTTCTCTTTGCTCTTCACTTTGGGTAGTTCTTGAGTTGTTTATAAACAAGAGGAAGAAAGAGCCAGATGAGTCCTGCGGGTGTTCATTGCTTCGAGTCTTGATAACGCGGGCAGGTTGCTTTGAGTGGATGGAGCAGAGTTCTCAAGAGCTGGTCTCTGACCTCCATCTTGGAACGATGACCAACGAGCGGTAGAAAAGTAGTGCAGACATGGGAAGAAACAGCTGTTGTGACTGGGGGTTTCAGTGGGTGAGACCAGAGCTCACAGCCCTGAGCCCAGCTTCTCCTTCCAACCGCTTCTCCTGCTGCTGGCTGAAACCTGAAGTACAGTCTAGTTTTGTAATCATGGAACAAAACTGTGCAAGGGAACCCCAGGTCTGGTGGAGAAGATTTAATCCTTCCAGTTACAGGTGGATTCCAAGGGTTAACTCATCTGCACGGATTTGTAAGGCACTTGCAAGTGGACAGTGTTATGAAGGATTTGCTATTATTCTCTTGCATCCACCAGCAGACTACATCAGCAACTGAAGTGCCACTAAATAAGAGAAATTAGGAAAAAAATCCCTTTGTAACCTTTGTATTTAATCTATCCTTTACAAGTGCAAAATTATCTTCAGTTCTCATTCTAAAAGCAGGTCTCAAAAGATAAGCTAAAATCAACTGAGATTCCTCTCCATGGAGAAGACTGATATGGTTTCACATACGGTAAAGACCTGAAGAGCTTTTGCTTAGCACCGGCTAGAGGATCCCACACAGGTTCCTCTATGTTCAGACCAATTGGATTGTTGAATAAGTCTTGGTTAGAAGACGTTTAGAGACAGAAAACACAGAACTCCTTGGCAGCTTCCTTGTAACCACCTGCTGATTATGCCTTGTGTCTAATTGGAATTGCCAGAGGCCAAGCCCCAGCTGCAGCTTCATGCCTCTCTGAAGCTCTTTAGGTCATGGCAATCAAATGGATCCTTGACTTGCTTTTTGAAGAAGACAAGGGAAACCTAGTGGAGCTGCTCCCAAACCAAGAGCATAGGGAAAACTGAAGGTTTTGCACTCTGCCAGCCAGTGTACAAATGCATTTACTGTAGTTTATCCTCCAGCCCTGCAGGATGTGTGCAGAGGACAATGGTCCTGAGAAAGAGTGATAATTCCGGCGTATACATAAACTCCCGTAAGTACTGGGGCAGCAGGAGGGAGGAAACAAGAGATCTATTAACTGACCAAGCCACAGGATTTAAGTCATTCCCAGAAAAAAAATGAACAAGCAAAAAAACCCACCTCAATGGCATGAACGCTACTGGCCACTGTGTAGGCTAGGGTTTCTGTGTAGGCTAAGTAGATCTTTCTATATCATCCTCTAAGTGACTTTCTGTATCATCCTCTGCATAAACCTGAGGATGAAGCTGGCAGATGTCCCTCAACTGCGGAAACTCCCAGCTGCTGCCAGGTAGACTTGGGGCCTGGCCTGGGGAGCCACTGCACCTTGCCCTAGGGATGGCTGTTGGTGGGGTAGCTCCTGATGCAGACCCATTTGGGGAAGTCTGTGAATAGAACTGGTGCCTCGGGGCTCACCCTGGTGTCTGACCTCCATCTGGCAGGGTCTGGTGCATGCAGGTGCTCTAAAAGTGTGGTAGCTCATAGCACCGAGCCCATGATCCTGTCCCCAAGGCTCAATGGAGCGTTTCAGATCTGACTCCATCAGGACATAGTGACTCCCATCCCTGAGCCCAGCCCAACTCCACCAACCCTCCAGGGTCTCTGCCTTGAATACGCTGTAGCAGTAGTCACAACGATGCCTTCCGGGCCTGTGCCCATCTGAGGGACAAATAACCCCTTTTTGTGTTGCACAAAGTGGCAGCTTCACAGGTTTATCCAGGAGAGGCCGTCTGGTGGCTTTGGTTTATGTGTGTGTCTGGTTGTTGGAGACGGTAAGTACTAGGTTGATTCAGGGAGACATTGCCCAGGAGCATCCTCAGAGAGGCCCTAACCTATAACAGCAACAATAACAATAATAACAATAAATAATAATAATAATAATAATAATAATAATAATAATAATAATAATAATAATAATAATAATAAAAAACACTGGGATACACTTCCAGAATCCAAAAATTCCTCTTGGTGATTTTGTTGGCTATAGCACTAGCAGGGCCCTCCAAACACGCTCCCAGTATTTATCATAGATCCCACTGATAACAAAAGCAAGCATTGTGCCCAAAGGGAAATATATGGACGAAGTAAATTACTTTTTTCAGTTTTTTTGCGTCCTTCGACCTTCAGAGATGACTCGCAGCAAAGAAATAATACTTCTCACAAGCCTGGTAAGAAACACTATCTGCAGTCTTGTCCAGCACAGGCGGATGGTGCTGTCCCCATCTCCCAGCTCTTGAGCACAGATCTCTCCCCTTCCAAGTGCCCGGAACCCTCTGCTTCCCTTTGCAGGGGGAAATCTCGATGACTGTGGCCTGGTTGACACCGACTACACCAATTACGCCATCATCCTTGGCCACCGAGTCTACAAGGGGCAGAAGATCTCAGTGCTGCTTCTCTACAGTAGGTGCTGGAGAAAGCACATGCAAGTGCAGTAAAACCCAGGGAGGAGAAGGGTGTTTTTTGGCGAAGGCTCTCTGCCAAGATACTCCCAGCAGACAGAGACTGCCAGGCAGTCTGCTGTCACCATGCCCATCGCTCTGGGGGTGTCTGGGGGCTGGATGCTGCATGGCTGGTCTGGCAGGACCTCAAGTTTTCCCAGCGCCGTCTCCCTCGCAAGCTGCCCTGCTCCCCCGGAGGAGCTTTCAGGGCAGGGTTTTGGTGCAGGCTGCAGGTCGCAGCCGTGTGACTCATTCTCTGTCATCTGCAGGCAGAAAGAATGCCGTGAAACCCATCGTGTTACAGAAATTCAATGCCACCGTAATACAAGCAGGACTTTCCAAGGAGCAGATGGTCATGCTGCCCAAAGCAAGTAAGAGAATCTGTCAGCCCCTGCGCACAAGTCCTCCTTGCAGCTGGGATGCTCTCCTCAGTGCGCAGGTCTTGCTTGCACGGAGCGCAGTAACAGTGTGGAGGAGGTGAGAGGCCAAGTGTCCTTTTATCACCTCCACCCAACTGCTGCATGAGGCCCATGTGAGCACAGTCCACAAGTGGGCAGCGAGAGCAGAGCTACCCCAGGAGGCTTGGTGCACCAAGCTGTGCCATGCTCAGCACCTGAGGGGACACAGCCTGTACATGGGGCACAACGAATAAACACTAATGAACGAGATGACCCTCAACAGGGCGCATGGGGGATTTGGGGCTGTGCTGAGCACCCATTCGGGTGGCTGCTGGGCAACTTAGCCCTGTGCTGAGTCCAGTTGTTGCTTTTCTCTCTGAAGAAGCCCCTAAGTCTCATCCCTTTTTTTCCTTCTCAGAGGAATGCCGTCCACCATTGGCATAGGTGAGTCAGAGCTTCATCTCCCCCTTCATCTCTGCTGGAACAAGCCTCCAAAGTCCTCCTGATTGCCCACACAGAGCCTTGTAGCAGAGGGACAAACCAATCCAAAAGGGACCCCTGACTAGGTCTCCTGGGGAGAGGCTGAGCACCAGGTTAAGGATAGAAAAGGAACTTTCTTTTTTTCTCTGTTGAATAAATCTTAGATTCTGAAATTTGGCACTAAGGAGGTATGTGGAAACAGCCTCCACTGCATGGCCCAAATCTGCTCCTTGAGGTAGAGCAAGGCAGGATGGAAGGCAGAGCAGTCCTTCTAGACTCTTTCCAACAGGACTGTCAATGCCAACTATCAGGAATAGCTCATACTCTCCAGAAACTAAGGCCTCCACATGGCTCTGTTCCCCTGAGGACTGAGTTTTGGGGAGGCCGGGAACTCGTGGCTATCAGCTATGGGCCCAAACCTCAGCGGTGGAGCTGGGGCTGCCTTGCCAATGCAGAGCGGGGCTGAAGCCTCCTCCATCACAGCGTAATCCAGGCTGGAAGGGCCCTTTGTAGGTCCTAGTCAAACCCCCTACTCCAAGCAGGCTCAGCTGTGGGGTCAGACAAGATAACTCACATTTTCTCAAGAGGGTCTCGCAAAACTCAGCGGAGGCAGCAGACCTCAGCAGAGGCAGCAGAACCTCAGCAGGTCTCTCTGCATTTCCTAGGAGAGTGGCTCCTGCCTTACCCAGCGCCTCCAGCCCTGCTCAGTCCCAATGTCAATGTTCGTGGATCCTGGCTTAGCAACCTGCTCTGTGGCACTTGGCCCCTGCCATGCTCAGGGCTGCTCCAGCCGCCCTGCTGTCCCATGTCACCCCCTCCATTCTCCCAAATAAAGCGACTGCAGCCTCCCCCATGGTTCGGTGTGGTGTTGGGAAGCACAAGGAGGCTTGGAGAGGTGCTCTGGGCTCTCAGACATCCTGGGTGCAGCATGGGGGGTTCCCTCTCCGTCTTCCCAGCACTCGGAGGCTCCCCTGGACACACAGGGCCTCCTTTGCCTGCAGCGCTGCCCCTCTGCTCTCGGCTGCTCCCCTCTCTCTTGCCAAGCCTTTGTCCTTGCCAGGACTGTGGGACAGAGCAATCCTGCACTGCAGGGACTTGCAAGGTGACTCCTGCACACAGCGAACGGCTCCGGCCTGCCCGAGGATGAGCTTGCGCCCTGTTAACTCAACCTGCACAAGCCTCTCCTGGGCAGCTCTGGTTCTTGGCTCGAAAGCAGGCCCAGCTCTGGGGCTTTGCGGGTGTCTGTCCTCCCGATGGAGCTCCTGACCTGCCGTGGGGTCTGCGCTGCCCCGGGTCTGATAGGCAGCTGACTCGAGAGGCTGCTGCTCCTGTTCGGCTCCTTCCACCACCCATTTCCTTTATGACTCTCACCTTCTCCCAGTCTGCATAAAGCCCTGGAAGAGGATGCTGGAGGTGGGGGTGCAAGAGGGGTGACAGGAGCCGCTCCACCATCCCAACCTGCCACCCCGGAGATCTTCCCTTCCAAAGCCACCGTGTCCCCGCACAGGCCTGGCACCAGGCTCTGCCTTGCCCCAAGCCCTCCTTGTGCAGCCCATCTTCCCGGTTTTGTCTCTGGGCAGACCAGACTTGATCCCGTGGGGTGGCACAGGCGGCACCTCTGAGCCATTCGAGAGCAGCAGCTCCGTAATTCCTGCTGCAGACTGTCCCCTCCCATCTTGACGCTCTGCAGTACGTCTGGCCTTGCCAATAACACTGCCACCTCCTGGTGCGTCCTGCTCTCCAGACTGCAGCCCATCTTCCCGGTTTTGTCTCTGGGCAGACCAGACTTGATCCCGTGGGGTGGCACAGGCGGCACCTCTGAGCCATTCGAGAGCAGCAGCTCCGTAATTCCTGCTGCAGACTGTCCCCTCCCATCTTGACGCTCTGCAGTACGTCTGGCCTTGCCAATAACACTGCCACCTCCTGGTGCGTCCTGCTCTCCAGACACAT
>VWPW01030527.1:60629-139418 GCA_013389825.1 Crypturellus undulatus | reverse complement strand
GACGTGGTGGCCGTGACGGCGGCGGACGCGGCGCAGGCGGCCGCCTTCCAGCGGCAGCTGGACGAGAAGCTCCGCGCCGGGGAGCTGCCCCGCGGCGCCCGCTACCTGGCGCTCGCCGACCCGCCCGGCGCCAAGCGCGGTGCGTCCAGTCCTGCCCTGCCCTGCCCTGTCCTGCTCTGTTGTGCGCTGCCCTGTCTAGTCCTGTCCTGCTCTTCGGTGTCCTGCGCTGCCCACGGACCTCGGCACCGCCGTGCCGTGGCGCTGTGCACGGCTGTGCTTTGCTGTGCTGCATTGCTGCACGTTGCTTACATTGCTGTGCGTTATCACTGTGCGTGGCTCTGCGTCGCCGTGCATCGTTGCTGTGCATGGCTGCGCGTCGCTATATATTGAGGTGCATCGCTGTGCGTTGTTGTACATGGCTGTGCATTGCTGTGCATCATCGCTGTGCAATGCTGTGCATCGCTGTGCAGTGCCGTGCATCGTTGTGCCTGGCGCTGCATCGCTGTGCACAGCGGTCCCGCTGCGCTGCGGCTGCGCAGAGCTCGACCCCTCGCTGGCTCCGAGCGCTCGCGGCTCCTTGCGTTGTATCACACACAACATCTCGAATTGTTGGTGTTCCTTACAGCATGTGTTAAGATTTTTTTTTATAGGAAATGGTGGCTCAACACTTCACGTTCTTCAATGCTTGGAAAAACTGTATGGTGATAAATGGACTTCTTTTCTTGTGCTATTAATTCATTCAGGTAAATTCTGTTTTATATTTCATGAACTAAAACCCTAGCTTGATTTTGTTTTTTTTTTAAGGAAAATATTTTCCCAGAGAAGGAATAAGAGTTCTGAAATAGAAGGAACAAGAATTCTGAAATACAGTTCCCTCAGAAAAGTTCTCTCAAATGTAGCTGGTCTGATCATTTGTATTTAGATCAATATAATTACCATTACCCACACATTTCTTCTTGGCATTTAGGTTGTTAATCAGTGGAGATATATAGTTCAGAGTATCTGAGATAAGCTTCTGCCTTGAAATACTCATTTACTGGTCCTACATAGAAACTACATAAAAAGCCTCTTAACTAAATAGAGACTTTAGGAACACTTGCCTTGATATCCAATTATCAGAGCACTTCTAAAATTGTTAGCTGGGAAACTGCTAGACAAAGAAACCAGGTAAATAACAGGTCACCTTCCCAAACAGCTCCCTGTTTGACTCATCTTTGATTTAAAATTGAAATGCGACTTTGGAGTGAAGGGCTTTTTTTCCTTCTATCTTTCAAAGAAGAGCAGTAGTTATTTGGTCTCTTTGCTTTAGTTTTATAGAGAGGTCATTCATTTGCCAGAAAATAAAATCAGGCATGATTAAAAAAAAAAAAAGCTCCTTAAGGCATGCTATATTTCAGACATAATTAGGATCAGGGCCAGGATCTACCTTGAGAAATGTCTGAAGATGAATGATTGATGATTTTTACATTTTTCTTTAATTCTGGAAAAATACAGTAGCTTATGACTAAGCTGTTTTTTAGTATCTTAGTGTATATAAAGAATAAACATACAGGTTTTGGTTTTGCTTATTTTATATAATCAGTCTGTAAAAAAGCATGTATTCTGTATCCTTAATATCTTTTTCCTCAAGGTGGCTATAGTCAACGTTTGCCAAGCGCAAGTGCGCTGGGAAAGATTTTCACAGCTTTGCCCTTTGGTGATCCTGTGTACCAGATGCTGGAGCTGAAGCTTGCAATGTACATCGATTTCCCCGGGCACATGAAACCAGGAATTCTCGTTACCTGTTCCGATGACATAGAGCTTTACAGCATCGGAGAAACAGAAACCATCACATTCGATAAACCTGGATTTACTGCTTTAGCTCATCCTTCAGATTTGGCAATTGGGACCACTCACGGAGTGTTTGTTTTGGATCAAGCCAGTTGTTCAGGAGAAGGAGGACTCGAATACAGATCTTGCCATCGCTTCCTGCACAAGCCTGACGTAGAGACGATGCGCCGGTGCGGCGCAGTTTGTGTCAGACGGAGCTCTTCCTCGCTAAGCTCCTCTGGAGACCGCAGTGACTCAGAAGTGGACTTGGAGTATGTGCACACAGACAGTATATTTTACATTGATCATAGCACTGCCAAACGATTACTGGCATTTTATAACCAAATAGGTAGTCTTTGCTGTGAAATAGATGCATATGGTGACTTCCTCCAGGCCCTGGGACCTGGCGCCAGTCAGAATTACACAACAAACACAAGTAATGTCACAAAAGAGGAATCACAGTTAGTAGAAGTACGGCAGAAGCTATATTCTCTCCTTAAAGGAACTGCCCTCAATGTTATAGTATTAAACAATTCCAAATTCTATCATATAGGGACTACTGAAGAGTATTTGTTTCATTTTACGTCTGATAGCAAACTGAAATTTGAGCTTGACTTGCTGCCTGTAGCTTTTAGCATCTTTGGTGGCAAAGCTGAGGCCTTGGATCAATCGGCCAGTATCATTCAAAGCATACTTGAGCCTGGGTGTCTCATCGGGCCCGGAACCGTTATCGAATACTCCAGAATTGGACCTCAAGTATCAGTAGGGAGTAACAGCATTATTAGTGGGTCACACATAAATTTTAAGGTAGAGATGCCCTCAGACTGTTTCCTGAGTTCACTAAGTATAAAGACGAACGATGAAGTGAAGTATGTAAGCATGGTGTTTAGTGTGCAAGATAACTTGAAAAGGAACGTGAAATTGCTGTCAGATGTACATTCTCTGCAGTTTTTTGGAGTCGGCTTACTAGAGTGCTTGGATCTCTGGCATTTACAGGTTTCAAAGGAGCTCTTCAGTGATAACACAAACTTGGGGTTGTGGACTGCTAGGATTTTTCCTGTTTGCTCTACTTTAAGTGAATCGGTTAGAATGTCATTAAAACTATTAAACTCAGTGCAGCACAGGTCCACTTTCAAACTGAGTGGCTTTAAGCTCTTCTCTGTTGCAGAAATGCTTACCCACAAAGATGTAGAAGACATGCTGAAGTTTAGGAAGCAAATTTATGAAGAAATCTGTCTGCAAAGACAAAAAGAGAAATCTGATTTGTAGAAGATGAGTGTTTGTCCACTTTTCCTGTCTTTAATTTCTGGGTGATTGATTCCTTTCAAGCCAGTCAAAATCACAGAGGCTGCACACTGGTCTTCTTTGGTTTCACCTAAGTAGAAAAAATTGAAATTACGTGAACAGTACTGTTGTAGCATAACATTAATTACACAGGAAATACAGATACACTATTGTTTGGATTAAAGAAGCAATGGAATGTTTTAAATCGATGGAAACCCAAACTGGTGGCTCTTTTTTTATGGTGCCTGTTATTATGTTTTCTAGTCTTTGTCAATAATAAAATGGTAAAGAACATATTAATTAGAAATTTCATTGAGAACTATTTTAAAAGTTTTTCAGAGTAGGATTTTAGCTAAAACAAAACAGGTGTAGTAACAAATTATGGTTTTCTCTTTTTGTGTTATCTTCTTAAAATAAGAGCTTTAAGTAGTTTCTTTTTTATTTTCAGGGAGAGGCATTACCGTAAAACTAATATAATTTCAAATATTTGTCATTCTTTTTTAATTATATTTTTATAAATAATTGCTTGTAATATATGTTTCAGCAACACATTTTTTTACAATGAGATGTTTATATATTATATATGAAAAGATAAAAAAAAGAATCCTAAGCCCACTGTACGCATATGTATTCCTTTGATTTTTGGACAGGGTGTCAGTGAATGAAATTTACATTAAAAGTACTTTTTAAATCATGGCATCCTGTCTAACCCTCAGGCATTTTCTTTTTTTTTCTCTTTCCTTCTGCAGTTTGTATCCTTTCCTGTTTTTCAGAAATGTCCTAGAATATTAAGGAACCAAATCAAGCATTTAAATGCATTAGTCCTATCGGAGAAAAAAAAAGACTTGCATACGAGATCCTTCTATCCCTTGAGACTATAGTAATATTGGGGTCAAAACCTCCCATCAAGACATACAGATTTTATTTTTAGTCATTTGGCAGCTGGTAGATTGACTGCGCAGCTACTGGGCAGACTTTTTGTTATCCAGAGATTTCCTGTTCTGTGCTGTGTGAAAAGCTGCATTTCTTATTACTCTGAACTGAACTGGTTGAGTCTTAGAGCGATATTTTATTTCTCATAGACCACTGGGCAAAACAGCAGCAAGAAGAGGAAGCCTTTACGAGTGTCACTGCGGTGCTCATCTATGGGGCAACACACAGTGTTGCCCCTTCTCCTTCTTCCCCTCCCTCACTTCTTTTAATAAAGATATCCTTTAGTTTATGTGTATAATATACACATATGCATATGTGTGTATATATATATTTGTGTGTTTGTTTAGATTTTTATATCATATTTACAGGTAAATACGCTTTCTCTTCAGTGCCATTTTCATGTGCACTATTGGTTTTTCTCTCCTTGTTTATTTTTCCTTTCAAGCACATAGTTCATGTGCCACGAGATCACGCCAGGGCCCCACGTTCCGTTCCNTGTGCACGACTATTGGTTTTTCTCTCCTTGTTTATTTTTCCTTTCAAGCACATAGTTCATGTGCCATGAGATCACGCCAGGGCCCCACGTAGCTCCACATTCCGTTCCAGGGAGCTGCCCCACAGGGATGCTGCGCAAAGGAAATAGCCATGTTGCGTTACATAGATAATCAGCATGCTGGCAAGGTGGAAAAATGCTGGTTCATGCTTCACACAGAATTATATCCGCATACCTCATATCATTTATTTCTGATTTTTCATCCATAATGACTTTTTAAAAAGTCAATTTCACTGTTTTTTAAGAAGAGTATTATTTCTGTGTGATTGGCTGCATAAAGGCATAGTGTTTTCTCTTGCATTCATCTCTCTATTTGATTCAATGCGTTGGCAGTGTCCTTTCCAGAGCGCGAGGCGGCGGCCCTGCCCGCTCCCCGGCCCTGCGCCGGCCAGGCCGGCCTCGCTGCTCGGCCGCTCCCAGCACCCGCGTTGGCCCTGCCGCCCCCGTCTCTGCCGAGGGTCGGCCTAGGCTGCCCGTCCTGCTCCTCCACCTGGTGTCACTCGGAGATTCTGTTAATTCCTTTCTGAAATGATCACTTCCACATTAAAGGCTCTTGGAGACTAACTGCTACAATTACTTTATCACTCCGAGTTCTCGGTCACCTCAAGATACCCACAATTTCCTCTGCGAACCTCATCCAACAGCTGCCAGGTAACAATCCCTGGGCCTGTGCCACACCAGGCAGCCTGGCAGAGCCTCCCGACTCTGCCCTTTGCCCAAGTGCTTCCAGCTAACACGTCCGCTCCTCCGCAGGTTAATGCTGAGTTCCATTTCCTCCTACATTTCACAGACAATCCACAATTTCCCCTCTAGAACTCTGCCAGTCCCCTCTACGAGCTCATGGAGTACTCCAATAATTGTAAGCACTTCTAATATTATCATTTAATCACAAGGGATATGAACAAAATATCCCATGTTGAGTCATTTAAATCCTTCAGAATAAAGATTTGTATTATAATAAAAGATCTTGGAAAAGATGCCTAATCAGTGAGGAACTTGGCCTGTCTTTTTGAAGACATTCCTATTTTAATGCTTAGGGTTGTAAAGGGGGACAGAAATACTATCTGATTTTTTTTTTTTTTTTTTTTACCAAGCCTTTTATTACAGTTCATTATAACAGGACTTATCTCCCTGCGGACTGAATTCCTAATGGCATCTTTCTCGTGCCGGCTGCAGGATGGTATCGTATCTCATGAATATTACCCAGGATGGTTTGACCTTTACCAAGTTTATCATTGATAAAGAAACCTTTCAAGAGACATAATATTTTATGTGAGGAACTCCTTTGAGCATGAGGAAATATACATAGAGGCTAGGAATTACTGAGGTAGCCTTTAAGAGAATCAGGAGCGTTCTGGAGAAAACAGAGGTCTTAAAAAGTGGTAAAAAATAATGGTTTTAAAATGGATGCAAAGCAGTAGATTTGAGAACATTACAGTAAAAGCCTGAGATGCATAAAGGCAAAGTAAAAGTAGTTACACAATGTGGAGCATGAAATTGGGTTTTATATATCATTGTATTTACATAATCTTTGTCCGTCTATTGTTAGATTATACAAAATATTTTGGAGAAAGCAAATGTTCGACATAGGCTTTGCACCTGCAGTTGGAGACCAAGCTCTGCTGAGGCTTCCCTGGTGATTGTGTTGCTGCTGCAGAGGTTTTTTGAATGTGCAGTAACAGCAAAATGACCCTGCCTTCTTCTAACACGCTTACTCACTCCAACTGCTATATTACGTTTACTGTAAATTCCTCAAATACCATCTACTGATTCCATGTTTCATCACTGAAAGCAATCCAAGCACAAACAGAAAGCAGATATGCTTGGACACAAAAATAAGGGGGTAAAACGATGAGAAGCAGGGTAAGAAGCTTTGGAAAAGAGCCGACTTGCTGCAGTAGCGGTTGCTGCGGCCGTGGAAGGAAGCAGATCTTCCAAGAAGCACCAGTCTGTCATGGGAGGCACGAAACGCTGGCGGGTGCTAACGCAGCCGCGCTGGCGCCCGCCCGGCACCCCGCGGCCCCGGCGCCGGGGAAGGAGGATGCCCGGCAGCCCTGGGGGAGACGAGCGCAGAGGGAAGGAGGATGCCCGGCGGCCCTGGGGGACTAAGTGCTTTTGATGGCAGATTAAAATCACACTGATTGCGCACCCAGTTTTGGAGCTCAGTTCTTCCAGAAGTTCTTCTGGTTTTTAGCCGCACTAACACTCACAACAGCCCTCAGCAATACAGTGACTGGGCTGCAAAGGTTCCCATCAACACGTGGCCCTTTCCATTTTATGAGTTTTCAACGTAACGACAGGGCAGTGGGCACGTCTTGTGACATACAGAACCAAGCCGAGCCTGAACACAGAGCTGAGGAACGCAGACACAGACTGCAGTCCCACCTGGCACCACTCCCCTACACCAGGGTGATGGGAGCTTCTCGGTGTCTAACGGAGACCAGGACTTACAAACAACAAACGCTTACAAAGACCGCGAAGAATACTCTAGTGAGCTGGGAAGCTGTGAAGCTCAGTGGTATCTTTCACTGAGGATGCCACTACTTCTGCTTTATTTAGTCCTGTTGTCAAGGAGCTGAAGGAAGAAGACTTACACAACTGTCATTGTCAGCAGATTTTTGCTGAAAGCATGCTTGGGTCCACAGTCTAAAACGTATGGCTGTACAATACATCAATATAAAAAAGACCTGGATATCATCATACCTCAAAATATGCTTTTTTCCAGTGCACGATCTTTTGTTGCTCTGCACAGTTTGTTATCATTCCCCAAGTAAAGCTGGTGTTTAAATAAATGATGTTTGCATTTAAATACATGAAGTGTCTGCACAGACACTGCTTGTGTCTTTATTCACAGCTCTAGAATATGTGACTGAGTTGAACAGCTTTTGGCTAAACACTTCAGCACTTTCCTGAGAGGAAAGAAATAATTTGCATTTGAGACAGGAAGCTTTAAAAAAGCAAATTTAATGAGACTTTTAACAAAATAAGTGTAGATTTGATTTGATAGGTAAGAAACATGAGACTGCTTCAAATCTTGATGGTGCTCCATGCTGTCTGTGCACTGAATACTTTTGTCTAGAATTTAGAACGCATATTTGGTCAATATTAGGCAACGCTAATGGTCCACAGGGTCTTCATGAATTTATTCCACAGATATTGAAATGCCTGGATTTGTAATGTGGGCCGTGCCGTATAGAAGATGGGTAGCGGCAATACTTCCAGTGCAGACGGGCATCTGTGCAGGACTGGCAGAACTTACAAATTGAAATACACACCCTTGCCATTTAATGACTTTTGTTGAAAGGTTTTAGCAGACAAAAGGCATATTTCTCTTTGGGAATTTTAAATGCTGAGACACAGCTTTACCCTGTAAAGCTACAGCCAGTAGCTAGTTTTGTTGTTTTTGCTGCATCAGCTTTAGCACAATATCTGAAAACCTGCAATGAATTTCCTGTTAAAGTCATTGAGAATTTTGCTTTCGACTGAAGCAGGAGGCAGGTTTTTGCTGCTCTCAAGCACGCTGGTGAAGAAAGGTTCCTAGGGTTTTAATCCCTGCAACAAAGAGCGAGAGTTGCAGGGCTCTTGTTGAGCATCCTGACAGCAAGTGTGCACAGAGCTGCCAGACCTGGGCTAATTTACTGCTGCTTGCGCTGCTGCTGAATTCCTAATCGGCACGAGACGAGCAGAAGCTCAGCAGGCAAAGGAAGCTTGAGCTGTAGAACAGGGAAGTGGCAAGGAAGATGTTTAGTCTATAGTTGATGTAATGTCATTTCTGAGTTAACACAACAGTATTTCTGTTAAGGAGAGAGCGTGGAGCTGACAGATGAGCCAGTATTTGTGTGTTATGCTTGATGACACATTTGAGAAATAATTTCTTTATTTAGATATGAGATAATTCTTTGCTGTAATGTGTTACAGCTATTTATGTAGTGTGCATGTTTATAGCTACAAAAAATTCTAGCCTTTTCAACAAGGACTATTTTATAGTGTGATCTAATCTTGCTAAAACCAAAAGGACTGCAGACTAGGAACTTCCTCAGCATAATGCTACTTGGCACACAGCACATGTATCTGTTTTATTCATGTTGCATTTTACAACCTTTAGCTAATCTCTCATTTTCACCATCCGCTGCTGGTAGATGACAATAATCGTCTCTTGTTGCCAGTTGGGATATTGTGTCCCGTGGCACTTGAGGGACTTACACAAAGCTATAGAGCAAAATTTACCAGCAGGATTATCGTAATTTAGAGGTTGCTGGTTTCTAGTACCATACTCGGAAAACAAGACCATATTCTGGCACGCGGGTCTGTGACTTTCCCCGAGTCTCGGCAGTGCTGAAGATGACGGTCAGGCAGGGATTTCTCAGCAGGGGCCACCTCCTGGGACCCGGAGGCTCCCGGACGGCCGCAGTACCTGCATGGGCACCTCCATCGCTCACCGGCTCGTGCCTCTCCTGAAACACCACCAAGGCTGGCACGGTCGCAAAGCCAGGAAGAGCGTTTAATGATTTTATTCATGTCAGCTTTCTTTATTTAATTAGTTTTGCTGCGTAGTGCAATAATAGGGCTTATAACCAACATCATCCTAATGATCTCCCTGAATGCTTTGAAAGCATGCTATAATGAAAGGAGATTTAGCCATACTGTACGTATTATACTGTGAAATTTGAGAAAGGAGGATTATTTCAGTAACCTTATAGGCAGGAAATTGAAATCTGAGAAATTGGGCACTTGAAAAGGAACATAAGGGAAGGGAGCAGAGAGAAAAAA
This sequence comes from Crypturellus undulatus, assembly GCA_013389825.1. Classification (NCBI taxonomy): domain Eukaryota; kingdom Metazoa; phylum Chordata; class Aves; order Tinamiformes; family Tinamidae; genus Crypturellus; species Crypturellus undulatus. The sequence continues at coordinate 130,069 of VWPW01030527.1, read as the reverse complement.
TGAGTATCTGAAAAAACGTGTGCCAGAAGGGTCTGGGGAACTGACAAAGGAGGAAATCCAAGAGTCATTTGGATCTCAAAGAAACATTCTTGACTTAGAGAGGGAGTTTATCTGTAACGGGGCTCAGTGGTTTCATCCTCTTCCAGCTCCCAAGTTCCTAGTGCAACACCTCTCTCTCCTCGCTGTGTTCACAGGGCAGTAGATGGCATGTGGGAGATTAATCCCTGCGCAAATGCCGCTGTAATATTGTGATCGCAAAAATAGCAGTACTATTTTTTGAAGGCTTCTTTAAATTCACTGCCACAGAGAAGCCATTGTAAACACCTGTTTCATTATACAGGCTATAGAGTATCTCATACTTTATTTTCATAATAATGTGTTTTATTTTTAAGCCTTTTTCATTTTCTGTGACACATCTGAATGTTACCAGAATGATATTGAAATAGATAGCAGCAACTTACAGCCTCTCCAAGTAAATGATATGGATATCTTCTTTCAGAGAAAAGGAATTAATTTGAAATAAAGATCTTTTCAAAAGACTTAATCCTACAAAGTCTCCTCCAGAAGGACATTTACAAACAGAAATGGGAAAAGAGTTTTACACACAGAACTCTTGAAAGATTGGACACAACAGCTGCGCAGACCAAACATAAAAGAAAAACAGCATAAAACTCCTAAAAAAATAATCAAAGAGTTGCGTACAGCTCAGCGTGCTGTAAACACTACATCTGAGGACTCGGCTCATTGGAAAACATGGCTTTTAGCTTCTTAGTTCTAATTGTGTAGACGCTAATTGGAACTGGCCTAATGCAGCAGCCAATTCACTCATCTTTTTTTTTCTGATTTGTTTGCAAACTGCCTGCAAAGAGTCTCTGTGATTACTACTGATTTTTGGTCCTTCTTCTCCTGGTTCCAATATGCAGCAATCTCTCCTCCCAGCCCTGAGGATCGTTGTTTTTGGGGCGTGACACCGCTGAATGCCCCAGTTGGCCAACGTTGCTATCTGGGCGTCCCTCCTCCTTCCTGGGGTTTCCAGTGGAGAGCCGGCCCTGCCCGCGGCCCCCGCAGGGCTGCGGATGGCAGTCCCGGCCTCGCCGCGCTGCCCGCTGCTCCCTCCCTGCAGCCCGGCCTCGGCCCGGCTGCTGCCAGGCCCGGCACTGCGGGCGCTGGGGCGGGCGGGCGCTGGTCTCCAGCGGGACGGAGCGGTGCCCGGCGCTGCTGGCGGGGCGTCAGGGACACGCGCGGGCGGCTCCCAGCAGCTTCAAGCGGCTTCCAGGGCTTCCAGCGCAGGCCTTTCCTCTCCACCTGGCTCCTGGAAGCAGCCCTACCTCATCTGATAAAAAATCAGGTAAAAATCCCAGAGAGATTAACACCCTCCTGCACGAATGCAACAACAACAACCACAAAAAATGCGAAGAAAGTTAAATGAGTGTAAAAAGAAGAAATGCACCCAAGATTCGCCCATTCCTGCGGAGGCTGCAGCTCCCCCTCGGATGCTGCTCTCGGCTGCACAGCCCTGGCTGTGTGTCAGAAATCCGAGGAAAACTGGGAACATTAAGGGAAGCACTGGGAGAAGGGACGGCATCCCGGGATGCGCATGCAGCCCTGCGGGTTGCCTGGCAACTGGGTGCAGAGTGGGTGAAGGGGCTGAGGCCTTGTGCAAATATTTAGGTGCAAATCGGGGTATATTGTCAAAGCAGTTCAAAGTCTTCTAAAATACATCCCTGGTTTATGTGTAAATCAGTGCAAATAAAGGGATATGCTCATGCTGCGTCAGAAACCATCACAGAGGGCTAGTATGTTTACACTGGGATACAGTGTGTTGAAGATTTTATATACGCATATTTTATGCACACATCTTGCCTGAAATCCTTATCTGAGAAGATATGCTTTTTCAAAAAAAAAAAAAAGGGAATTTAACATTTTAACAGCTTGGTAGCTTAACAGCTGCCAAAGTCGATCAACACACTTTGTAAATACACAAATAAATACACATTCAGGTATATGCATAGCAAGCAATTAAAAAAATAAAAGAAGAAAAAGTGTACACACATACAGAAACTAGCATGAATGCCATAGGGGGAAACAGGTGGAAAGAGATAGAAAACAGAGGTGCAGATCAGAGCTAACCAGATTACAAAGGAGATTCAGTTTGTGCAGGGGAATAGTGATATTATTCATCCACTAATGTCTTGGTCACTATTTCTCATAGTAGTGCTCCAGAGAGAACCCATCTTCCCTCACGGTTCCTAAGCAGATTCTTGGAGGCACGTGGCCGTGCACAGAATCTGCATTGATGGCACAGGTGGCTGAGACATGACAAGTTTGCTCTGCCCAACCTAACTGGATCTTGGGCTTTTTACAACTTTACAGTGTCACTGGGTCCAGTCTAAAGTGCTGAGAGACAGGATCAATTAGACTGAGCACAGTGTTTATTAATACATCCATGCAGATGGCTGCGACACAACTGCCTTGTGCATGATCTGCTTGGAATATAAATATAAACAAAGCAGCTTGAGCTTGCTCCTGCCTGCAAAAAATATATCTAGGGCAGGAAAAGCAGCAAAACAAACTCAGGAACTTCCTTCTTCTTAACTGTGGAAGAGTTGCCTGGTGTTCTCCAAGTTGCTTCCGTAGCAACCTTAGGGAAGTTTTTGCCTGTGGAGCTGCTGCTGCTGCTGCTGCCTGTTGGTTTGAAGGGATGGATGTGTCCGGGATGGTTCCTAAGTCAGGATGGAAGAATTCCAACTAAACGCACTGAGTTCCTGACAGCAGGCTCATTTTCTAGCCTAGCTCAGCCAGACTTCATTGACATAACAACACATACGAACACCATCAGAATGCAAGAAGCCAGTATTTTCTGACACAACAGAGCTTACATTTCACAGTTAAAATAATCCGAATGTTCCAAAGTCATCCTGTGTGTTAAAATACATCTTAATGTTATGTGTTGAGGTCATCACTGGCCTCTCTAAATTAGGGACCTTTATTACTGTTTGCAGATCCGATGATATTCCTCATAAATTAGAGTCTCAGCTTCATAAATTAGTTTTTCCCTAGAAGACTGGTAGCAAGCTGCCAAATCACCTGTTTCTCACCAGGTTCAGGTAGTCAACAGATGAAAGAAAGTAGTTCTGTTGGCATATTTTGCAATTTATTTTGACAGTAGATTTTTAAACAAACTGATTAGGTACCTTTATTGTTTTATACTTGACAGCACACACGGTTTTGCTCCGTGTCATTGTTGCATGACATTCCATTTGGCACAGAGTTTATTTTTAGCCAGAGTCTATCAAAGTATTTTTCAGTAGGACTGTCGCTGCTCTTCAACAGGGAATCATATTACTGCAAGAACTTTGCTGAAACAAAGAAGATACATTGAACAAATGGGAAATTACAAATCCAGACCAACCCAAACTTGCACGGGTAATTAATGTTCCTTTTTTACATACAATATACCATGCATCTGTCAACAAGCAGCAAATGATGTCTTAGCAAATAACTCATTGCTAACTTGCTCTATAGCTCAAGGATAAGGTATTTTATTGTTCTTGGTTTACATGAAGAATGGCTTAACCCAAATCAAATGCAGAGTCTTGAAAAAGTAGACAAAACACTAATAAATTAAGTTTCGTGGGACTATCACATAAGACATACTAACTTATTTTATCAGTTGATTTAAATTGTATTTCATTAGAAAATCCTTAAAACTAGATCTCTTCTATTCTTTGTGTCTATGCTGACAGGATTTAGGAAGAATTAAGAACTAGCAAAGGCAATTATTGTTTAAGCTTTTTGTTATTCGAATTAAAATATTTCTGATAAAGTTTTGTATATATTATCTGTCTGCAAGATCAGTATATGTGTATCTAACGGTTGCATCAAGAACTGTTTAATAGCTTTAATATGATCTTAACTAAACATTCATACCTTAGCAGAAAAATACTGCATTGAAATGGAGTATAATTGGATGTTTAAAAATCAGATGTGTAGTTCCTGGTTACCAAGACATTTTGATTTAAGTTCTTGTTTTTTATGTTCTGAAGTGTATTACCAATCATTTGTGGGTTTTTTTGTTTTTCTTAGATGAATGGAAGAAGAAAGTTAGTGAATCATACGCTATAATCATAGAGCGATTAGAAGATGACCTGCAGATCAAAGAAAAGGAACTGGTCGAACTGAAGCATGTTTTCAGGTGAAATGTTCTTGAAACCTATCTATGAATGTATTTTAAGTGGGTATTGCTGTTACGCAGTATTTGGGGTTTCAGGTGTTCTCTTGCGGAGGGAGTTTCACATGCCTGGAATGCTTGTTCTTCAAGGTCTATTTTTGGGAACGTGTCCTTATAGTTCTGGGCCTGAGTCCCACAGCAGTACCATAATTAGTGGCTGTTAATTATCAGTGCCAACATTTATTACAAATGTATATGGTTTTGGAAGTGGATAAGCTTTAACAGGATGTCTGAATTTGTTGCATGCTTTCCATTTATGGTAGCCTTTTCTTTACACGAGGATATTGCTGAGGTGACAAAGTTTAGACAAACAGACCAGCAGAGGAGCTTCCGACAGTGATTTTCAAATTCGTAATTGCCGTCGCTTTCTCAGGACAGATCATGCTAAAATCCACATTCCCTGCCCCAGATAGTAGACTCACATGTTCCTTATCTGAAAACCTCAAATACAGAAAACACACAGCTTAGTGACTTGAGTAAGTTAATTTAAACAAATGGTCAAGTAAATAATTTCAGACATAAAATGTACTTCAAAAAATAGATTATAGTCAGAAATAAATGACAAGCCCCCAAAAGTTTTATCATGCTCATTTTCAGGTAGCATAATTTATCACTGTTTGAACCTGTTAGCTGAATAACAACCTCAAGCATAATTCTGCAATACACCGATCCTTTATCTCTGATCCAGTAAGGTACTTCAGCACCTGCCTAGTTTTTAACCCTATTTAGAAGCAAAGTAATTATCTGAACAAATTAGGGCAAGTGTGTTTTTCACCCGAAGATGAACCATTGAGGTATATGGTGAAGTGTTTAATTCCTAAATTAGGCCTTAAAAAAATAATTTACTTGAAGGTTAGTTGACCTTTAGCAGTTTAGGTTATCTGTCTGTCTTACCACCTTATGTGTGTGTCTCATATGTCAGACAAACCCTTCATCTTAGATGAAGAATGCTGCTTTTCCCCACTAAGGCACATGTGGCTCAATGACACGGACTATATTGCACTAGAAAGATTTTTTTTTGAAGTTTTAGTCAGAACTGAGGAGTCACCCAATGGTTTCAGGTCTGAAACATGTCTTTGTCCAGAAATAATCAAATCAGTAAGATTTTGTGAGAATCTAAAATCCAAATCTTGCCTATGTAAAAAGTTGGTCTTGGTTATATAAGAATGTTTTCAACAGTAGCAGCAGCTGTTTTCTGAAGGCTTCTAATCTCTGAAACACCAGGAAAAACATCTCACAATTAAACAAATCCCTTTGTCAAAATAAGTTAGGACTGAGAAACTGCAAAGTTGTTATAGGCTAAGGAACTGATGGCAATTTAATGCCTGGAAACACTAGGTAGTTGTTAAAACCCTGCCCTGAAAGATGTGTAACATCAATAAAACAGAGGAGACAGAGTCTAGCAGAAGGAAAGGAGTGTCATAATCCCCATTTTACGCTTTGGGAATGAATGCACAATCAGTCAATTGTCCTGTAGTAGAGAAAAAAAGTGGTTATAATAGTGTTTTTAACTGGCCTGGCCCTTGTGATTTGTTGTCTTGGATAAATATGGTCCTTGGCTGGCTGCTGTATCTCTGAGTTGTTAGTGTGATACTTTACCAAAAAGGCCTCCTACAAATAGAGACTTATAATTTGATCTCCCCAGAAATGCAGTGATGTTTTCAGGAAGGAATTAGGAGGTCACATAGATAAAACTGCACCTCAAGCTGAGTCTGAAGAGCCAGAATTTTCATTTTCAATATGGATTACAAGTTTTAACATGTAAAACTTTTTCTGCAGTCTTTTACTACCAAAGCATTACATTTTTTGTAAGAATTTAAGTATTACTGAAACTGAATATCCCTAAGAAAAAGCCAAACTGAAACTTTTTTTTTTTCATTTTTCAAACAGAGAAGAGCAATATTTAAACATATAACTAAAGGATTCTTGACCACACATGAACAGCTAGGAATGTCAGCCTAGACTATACTATAAAATTGGAGGTGGAAACATGCCTTTACAATGAGACAGTATTTTCTGATTTTGAGACTTTCAAAGTTTGTCTTGAAGTCACCCCAGTGAGTCCGTGTGTACAGTGTGTGCATCCATACATACCTAACACACAAGTTGTCTGGAAGGACTTATTTCCCAGACCTTGAGGTTTATTTTTGTGCAAAACCTGAAGAGCTGATGAGTTTTATAGGACTATCAGTAATTACAACATGCCGGGGAAGATTTACATGGAGCTAGAACATACACGATGAAGACATTTTATTTTATTGAACCAAACATCTTTTCTCTTAGCTAAGTAGAACTGTTAAATCAAGATCCATCACTACAGAAAAGTAAATATGACTATAATATGTGGAAAAAATGTTCCATACCAGAACAGCTTATATTTAGGAAATAAAAAAAACACATTTCCTTAACACATGATACCCGTCACCTAAGGAATGCATATGTAGATCTAGACTGATGCAAGAATAAGTTATACTGGCACACACAACTTGGAGAAATAAGTCCAATTTTTACATTGGTAATTAAGCAGAATGTTTTGCTTTTATCAGGCTCATGCCCTTTTCAGATGATCCTGGTTCTTAACGCAATGAGCTGAATACTGCAAAAATCTCAGTGTTGAGTACGGGCGGTCAGGAGTTTCGATCAGAATGACCTTTCTGATAGAAAAGGCAGTTCAAATAGACAGCTTTTGTGTGAAAAAACAACTCCTCACTGGCAGACGGAAGATTTACTCTGGCAGTGCTAAATTCCAGTTTGAGTTGATCCAGACCCCAAGTTTATGAATCGATTCCTTGTGTTTGGCTGTACCTCACGTCCCCGTTCGTGGCCGGGGCTGATGCTGGAGGGACCCCCATGCCAGGCAGCCCCATCCTGAGCGGGAGCCTCAGGACTGGGCGGGCAGCCCTGCGGTGGGACCGTCAGCACCAGGTGGGCAGCCCTGCGGTAGGACCGTCAGTACTGGGCGGGCAGCCCTGCAGCGGGGCCCTCAGCGCTGGCCGGAGGCAGGGACCCCCCAGCGCAGCGCCCTGCTGCCGCCTCTCGAGCTCCCAAACTGCTCCCACCAGCGGGAAAAGGAGCCTCCAACTCCCAGAGGTTAAAATGCCTTTTTCTCAGTCTCAGTTTCAACATTTCCAAATTAATATTGTCAAAGTTCATGAAAAATAATACGAAACACAGATTTTGTTCCTGGTCTGAGATGAGCACATAATGAACCGTTAATGAAATGTTCTTTCAGGACAGATTTTTAGTTTATCTGAGAGAAACAAGGGAAAGAAACAAAAAAAAAAACCCTATGAGAAGTTGGAATAACTCATTAATTCATTCCTGTTAACCTAGAGAACAAACGTAAAGACAGAATTCTGGCTTCTAAAGGAGAGCAGTACTAAAGTTGTTTGGAGCTGTAAGCCTGTTAAGTGTGTTTAATAGTGCTACTCTATCAGGATGGATTTATATATATACAAATGTAAGTGTTGTCCTAAACAGGAATGTCTAATGAGAGCTCTACTGAAAGGAGAAAACAGACTTCTATTGGCAAGCTGAAGTCTGCAATCTCCACAGTAAACTATAAATTTCTGTATTTAGTTGAGTTTCAAAAATGTAACTACCTAGAAAGCTTGTAGGAGCAGTAATAAGTCAATTTGTGCCAGAAAAAAAAGAGAAGACTTCGCTACAAAAGCTAAAATGTTCAGGCAGGATAATTATTTAACTATCTGTAACTCGTTTTCTGAGCAAAGTTAGAGTGCCTGCTCAGGTAGACTTTATAAATGAGGATGGGTCAGCTCTAGCTGCAGAGACATTGTTGGCTTCCCTTAGTATGATGTTTAGCATGTGAAATCAAGATGTCCAGTTACATTCCCTGCAGTCTTACACAGAGACACTGCTCATGTCTCTTTGTAACTCTGGAGGTATCTTTAGTTTATTATCCATTCTCTTCATTGCCAGTATTTCTGGCTTTATTTTATTGATGAATTTGTTTTTGGAGCTTGACGTGCATCATGGAGAAGAAGAACAGAACTTAATGAATCTAAAACTGTAAGGACTGTAACAGTTTTGTATGTTCTGTTCTGTGTTCTGTTAAATAAGAGTACCAAATACCAATGCTGAATGTCATTTTTGTTGAGTCAGAATGGTATTCATCTTATTTAAAGAGAATATTATTAGAAATGTATTAATAATAATTACTTCCTTTTAATTATTCACTTCATCCTTGTGTGCCCTAGAAAGCATCATTAAATCATTAAGCTATATAAAAATATAACAGTGTTTCAAAAATGTGGAAGAAAATTAAATATTAAATTGAGCTTCATATTGTCAATGTCAAAGTGCATAAGTGGCATTTAGTAGTCAGAGAGTTTTATGTACAAACATGCCTCACCTTGGAAGGATGTGGGTAAAAACTGTAATACTTTAATTGCCTATATCAAAACCAGAAACATTTCAGTAGAAGTTAATAGGAAGTCAGAATGAGCATCTATAAATAAAGTTCTATAATATATCACATTCCAGTGCAGTAAACCAAGGCCAAGAACCAGAGCTATGAAACGAGCCTTGTTCCATGAGCGTTCCAGGCTCCATGCTGCTTCCGACGCCGAGTGCCGGCCGGCACTGATGTCTGAGGAGGACAGATGTCCTTCAAGACATCCTCCACTCTGGTGCTTCTCCTCTTCCCTCTCAGTCTGACACTGAGACCTTCATAGGACTCAGCATCCCATTAGAGCTGCAAATCCTGAACCAGAAATGGTGTGTTTGGAAAGGCCACTTCATTCACTATAACATTTAGGAACATTTCCCTTGAATGGTGCCAAGTTCCTTCTCTGGTTACCCCTTTGCTGTGTCCTGGGCGCGTGGTGAGGTGTCCGGGACTCGCCCCGAGGCAGTGCCCCCCGCAAGCTGTGTCCTGCACACTCCTGCGGGTGCAATGCTCCCTCTCCACATCGCAGACAGGTGGTTGCTCCCTCCTGGGGAGCAGTCCACATGGAGACCTGGGTGTCCCAGGGCAGGATGCAGGGGGCAGGAGGATGAAATCAAGTCTTAAATGCTGATAATTTATGCACAGTAGTAACTGGGGATTCAGGGACCTCCATTCAGTACTGGAATCATAAAATTACAGTATATTCAAGGCTGAAGTGCATGTATAATCTTGAGAAAGCCAGAGATACATCTATAAAATTTGGAGGCAAGAAAGACCAGAAGTGTGTGCGCTTCCTTAGTGTTCCCATATACATGTTTCAATGGAATGATCATATACACCCTTCCTATGATCTCATGACGTAAACATTAACTTGATTTCTGAAGGTCATACCTTTTTTTCTGAGTATTCTTTCAACAGCTTAGGGGTTTTTTTTTCCTCTAATTTAGGCATTTATATATTCTGATTTTGGCATGTATATACTGTGACTGAATAGCAAGATTATCCAGGTGAGATTGAGTTTGGTTGTGTTTTGCTTTACTGAAAAATATATCTGGATTAATCCATAGTGCCAGTAAAATATTTCTAGATTTTCAGGAGGGAAACAGGGGCCAGAATTTAGTCCTGTCTCCAAAAAAAGTTACACTGAGATTTCTCTTTTAAAATTTTTCCAAATGAATGAAAATACGCCAAAAAGTGAAAGCTGTAATCATCTGTACAATCTCCTTTTTTCAGCTCTGATGAAGCCTTCTGCAAAGTCAATTTAAATTACCGCACAGAAAATGGGCTCTCTCTTCTTCATTTATGTTGCGTATGTGGGGGTAAGTATTTGAAATCTGATGTTCTCTAAACCTGTTATTTACATGGTTAGTGATTTATTCTGTCTAATAGCTGACAGGAACATTATATTTTTAATCCATTTTCTTCTTCGCGCGGTACTTGTTGACAGCTGGATAAGCATCTGCAAGCATTTCTTGAAACTCTGTTGCCAACGTGGCTGAATCCAGTTAACACTGAACTCCGCTGTACCCAATGCTTTCATCCAGGAAAGCTTTTGGTACATAATGTGAATTGTTTCAATTGCATCTAATTGAACTAATATTCAGTTAATTCAAAATTCCATGCTACATATATGCATTAATACATGCTAATCATATATGTTAATCATACTCATTCTATAGCATTTCTCTACCTTTCCATATTTTGTACATGGTATTGACTCCAAGATAGCAAGTTTTAACAAATTCTTGCCATACACAAAACATACATTTTTCTAATATAATGAAAACGTCTATATTCTATTTTATGGTGCTTTAAAGAAGAGTAAGTAAAATGCACTGGTGAAAAATATCATCTGGCAGGGTTATTGCAGATAGCAACCACAGTATCCAGGAGGAAAGAGTAAAACAACTGGAGTGATTTTCCGAACTGGTGGAATGTTTCCCTGTGGTGGGCACTGCTGCTGTCTCCTCCAGGCAGAGTGTCATTGGTGCACACACACACGTTGCAGGAATCAATAGAAACTGGCTGAGGGCAGCAGAGTGTTTCACCCTGTGGTGGCAGCTCTGCAGAACGCTTAAGGATAATGTGCATGAGTGTCTTGCTGATCATAGTCCAGCTCCTACAAACAGGGAAAACCCGATGCTACACTGTTGAAAATCAGTTGGATCTTTAAAATTAGAGAGTGCAGGATCACAGATCATATCAGAAGATGACATCAGCGATTGACAGCATTAGAGCAATTGGTGGGATTGCTGAGAGGAAGTTTAGGAAAACATATGTGAATTAATTGTGTGCTATGTGTGAACACTCCACTGAGGAAGAAAGGTATTAGCTCCACTATTGTACGTACTGACTGCCCGAAGTGCTCAGAAGGCAGCCACGGTTTCAGAGTGCATCAGCGTGCATCAGATGATAGGTAGCAAAGCTGCTTGTCCTTGCTGAGATCCATTCCTTTCCCTTGGAAGCACCGTCCGTTCCTGTGATAATGTGCAGACNTGAGATCCATTCCTTTCCCTTGGAAGCATCGTTCCTGTGATAATGTGCGGAGGGGAGAGCAGAACTTCAGCTCTCCGAAGGACAAATGACTTAGATAAGCGTCTGAGAAACCAGAGGTTATTAAATCTTCCTCTAGTGTAGGGAGTTCTTCGCAATATATTTCAGATGTTAAAAAAGGAGATTTTTTCTTTACAAGTTCAACCATCCCTAACAAATCCTTCCTACTGAGATGTGAACAAGCAGTGAATAAATACACGACCAAGTGTACTCTCCCATGTCTCATGCTCGCTGATCTAGGATGTGCGTCCCCTGTTTTGCGGATGTTTGGGTGTTCCTTATGACTGCCTCAGCTCAGCAGATCGGTTACTCCCTTGTCTTTGTTTTCAAGCCCACCTGAAGGCTTCCTCACGCAAGCCTTGGCATTTGAAATCTTTACTGCAGGAAGTTACAAGGAAAGGCAGTCAGTGCGTTCTCAATCATGTAATGGAGGATGGAAGAGCTGCAGTGCGATCTTAGCTGCAAGAAGCCCAAATGTTTGCAGTTACTTTCCTAATGCTTAGCTCTTACAGGAAACTCTTTTCTCATTTACTTCATTTATCTGTCCTTTTCTGTAAATGACTTTGATACACAATTTTTATTTTAAAGGTAACAAATCACATATCAGAACTCTTATGCTAAAAGGACTGCGCCCATCCAGGTTAACCAGGAATGGATTTACAGCTCTGCACTTGGCAGCTTATAAGGTAATAATGAAAAGAAATCAGAACTCAGGAGTTTTAACAATCATGATGAACAGAAAATGCTCTATAAAGACCCCATGCACAGGAAATCAGCATGTGCTTTTGTACTGCCATCCATGAATATACGATGTGGCTGTACAAATAGTGATTAAATCATCTGATGCAACTCAAGATAGAGGAGTACTGTTTTTATTATTAGAGCTATGTATAGAAATAATCTCAAAGGACTGTATTTCTGTTGTTTTGACCTTTTTTTCTTCCTCAAGTTTTACATTCAGCTACAATATTCATTTTCTTCACTGTTGTTTTTATTTATTAATGCCCAACCAGTATCAAGGATACAGTGCCATACAGCAGCCTAAAATTGTCCCACAGCCATATCCCTCACGGCCATGCTGAGGGCTCAGGCTCAGGGCTGGCGCAGGGTCAGCTTGGACAGAAAGCTGGAGCTGATGAAAGTCAGGCAGAGCCTGAGCCCACACACGGTCCCAGGGAGGTTGCTCTCCCTGTGCTGTGCGAGGATCCTGCTATGGCAGGTGGCCTTGAAACCAAATGACCTGTTCCAGATACAGCAGGGATCGTCACAACCCTCGTCATTCTCCTCTAACAGGAGAGCGGATGGTTTGCCCTCCGTTTGGTGTAATAGTTAGGTTAGAAGATGTTCAAGACTTGCCGTTAGTTGCCCAATGACAACCTTTGTCATGTTGTAGTTCTTTAAGTACAATATAAAGCAGCATAGAGGTATCTCAGAAACAAAATACTGTACATAACAAGAACTTTCTGAAAACCTTACTGACGTTTTCTGTTCTGCAGTTAAATACTTCATGAGGTGCTATCCCTGTAAAACAGAACTAGGAAAACTGGACTGGGTGCTGTTGGAACAGAGCACTTCAAGAAGCTCTGAGCTCAGGCTGTCTTCCCTGGCTAGACAGAGCACCCAGTCCGTTGTGCCACCAAGTCCCATGCTCAAGACCAGAATTATGTGATAACAGGAGGGACATGAAGTTGTGAATGGAGCAGGGAATAGGAATCAGAGAAGGCTCTTCCCTGGGCTGGTGATCCCTGAAGGCAGATCTGGGAGAGTGGGACTTGTGAGAGCTCCATGTGGTGCAGTGAGAACCAGTGATGGTGACCAGGATGGCCCACCATCTCCTGTTACTGCTGCTATTGCCCCCACACAAGTGTTTTCATTTCTGCACTCTTCATTTTAGCACTGTTTGTAGAGGAGAGTTTGCTGACAGTTGTATAGTCAAGTCATTGTGACGTTTAATGGATTTTCTCCAATTATTTTTAGCACTGTAATTTGATGATACCCATTGCTGGTGCTATACTGAGAGAAGTGATAGAAATACTTAAATATTTCTGTGCGTGACAACAAAGAATTAAAATAATATGAAAAATATGCTCACAGTTCAAAATTTACCTTTCATCCTGTGTATTTATCCAGGGAAATCCCAGTGTCATTGTCTGTGTTAGACAGTATATTTGTTTTGACATTTAAAAAGGTTGTATGAGCACTTAATAATGATTCCGAGACTGAGTCATCTTCAAAGATACAAAATCAGGTAGTGACCATTTTAGAAAATATGGGCTTTAGTAGAGATAAAGAGAAGCCTCTGGTGCCCACGTCAGGCTTCCACTTTGCTCCGGGGATGGGAGGGAGCTTTGTGGCTCTGTTTGCCCCCATCCTGCAAGTACTCGAGCTGTGACCGCACAGTAACGTGGTTTTTGCCCGTGTCTTTCAGGATAACGCAGAACTGCTGACAGCGCTGCTGCACGGCGGAGCTGACATCCAGCAGGTCGGCTATGGAGCGCTCACAGCCCTTCACATTGCTACGATAGCAGGTCACCATGAGGTGGGCTTCTCTTTCTCCATTGAGAAAATGCTGTGAGTGCTGATGTTCATCACGTTGTTTTGTTTTAAACTGATACTAATCAAAACTCACTGCTGGTTTAGCATAGCTATATCTTATTTACTGTTTTTTATACCTTCGTATGGAGAAAACCATATCTATCCATATGTTTTTACATATGGACATGTATAGAGGGTCTAGATCTGTTTGCCCATATCTTTATATAATTATCTTTAAAGTCGTGGTCATCAACAACATTGCTCTCTGAATGTCAGAAGTGCTAACAGATACGCAATGGGACACACTCACCCACACGTGTCAGGACACTTCCATGGATCTGCATATGTCGAGGGGCTTCTAAATGTGGTCTTGCCTGAGTGTAAAGGAGCCCCATATATTTTATTCCATCTTATAGATGTCAGCTGAGCAGCTCTGTGGTTTTTACTTCGAGAGGGGACAGAAGTTCTTAGTTTAGAGCTGTGTGACAATTCATATTAGTGCTAAGAAATCTACTGCCAGGGCAAGTCATTTGTACTCTCAAATGTCCATACTGGTAAGTCTTGTGTGCATTGAGGACTCCCATTTCTATTTTTTTCCCTCAAAATTCTTTCTCCTCCTGGGGAGTGGGGGAAGGGAGCGATGAGATTCCAAGACTGCTGTAATCCTTTCCTAAATGTGTTGTTAGTTATGAATCTGTTTTTCTACGATTTAGCACCTCCGTTCCATCATTCACACATCATCTCATTTCTGTCACCCTGGCAACAGCTCACTCCATGTATTTTTTTTTTTTTTAATCTCTTCAAGTATTTAATACTGGTGCAAAATTACCTTGATAATTAAGGGTTTAGAGCTGTAAACACTCGTGAATACAGGTACTTCTCTTTTTAGCTCCTTTGGGCCCATTAGGCAATAAAGATTTTGTTCTCTGCATGGGTAAAAGCTTTGACTTACGCAGAGAGCTAAAGTAATTTATCAAGACAGAAACATTAGATTCCTTTAAGGAAAGATAATTGTCAAGGAATGCAAGAATAAATAAGTAGAAAGAAGAAAATACAGATGATATTAATAATTACGTTCAAGCCATGAGTTTATTTGTGCATTTTACATAGACTCATAAATTCAAATGCAAGAGTTTGGCTGGATGACTGGAACAAACTGCCTGTGCAGCTCTGGACAGAGGCGAGGAGACTGTTAGACTGGCAGGTTACGGTGGCCCCCAGCTCGGGATGGGAACAGAGCTGTGCAGTCCGCCCTGTTTTCAGTCCTCAGCACGTGCCCACACACACGTGCCTGCAGACACGTGCATACAGTTTATTACACGTGTGAAGACAGAAAGTTCTCCATAGCAATATACTGAAAGAGAGGAGAAAAAAATATTTTAAAATAATCAGTTTTGTTGGGGAAATGATCACACTTTAGAAACTTTCTGTATTACCTTAAACATTTAAGTACTTGGGCTGAAAAGCTAGAAGGCAGTGGCTGATGTTCAGCTGAGGAAAAATGGTAGTTCTTGGCTTACAACAGTTAGTTCTTCTTTCTCTTTCTTACTGCTTCTGTGCAGTCTGAGATCTTTGGGTTGGTGACAATGCAACAGACTTTCTGTTTTATTTAGGCTTCCAAAGATGCAGGGAGATCCCTACTGGAATTTGCCGTCAATATTTTAACTGCTAATTAAAATTACTTTCATATTTGAACTATTTTGAAACCTCTGGGGCTTTCTGCACTTGCTACCTTTGCGAATTTCCCCTTACGTGTTGTTGACTGCACATATAGATAGACAGTAAGCAGAGGCCTGGGCTGCTTGCAGTAGATGGAGGTGATTCAGTGCCGCTGTCGCAGGGAGACGGCGCTGCCCTCCGCAAGGCCAGGGCTGTGGAGCCGCCTCCAGCCCGCTTGCGGGTGGGTCGGAACCGTGCACCCAGGCAGATCTGCTGCCGCTGCACAGGCTGGTTCCCACTCGCACAGGGGGCCGCGCGGGCTGCTGAGCAGGAAGCGCCAAGGGGCGGAGGGAAGAGGATTTAGGCCCCAGTCAGTACAAGGAGCACGGGCAGGCGGGTGGTGGGGAGAGCTGGTGGGCGCCAGGGGAGGAGCAGGCGCCTCGCGCCTCACAGCCGGCCCCAGACGTGCTGCCCTGCAGGGGCCCTGCCGGGTGCGCGAGCCAGCGCGGGCCCGAGGAGCCGGGCGAGTCCTGTGAGCCCTCAGGCTGGCTGCAAAATGAGAGACACGTCCCAGGCCACCCGCGCATCTCGGCTGAATCGGGATGCGCAGAGGTGCGCGGGGTGGCGTTGCCTGTGGAGCCTGCGTGTGGCGAGCTGCGTGAAGGCGAGGGCCGTTTCCAAGTGGTCACGCCAAGGCCTCCATTAAAAGCTGGTAGTCAGCAGTGTTGCAGGCAGCAGCTGCAGCGGTGGCAGCTGCAGCGTCTGTGCAGGTCGGTGGGGAGGAGGCGCCACAGAGCCGTGCTCGGCTGCGTCCTGGCAGGGGAAAGGAGCCGGCCCGCGTGGTCAGAGCACCAGCCGAGAGCCGGGGGCAGTGGCTGTTGGCTCCGCAGCGCTGCATCCCTCATCCCACTCCCCCGTTACTCCCTTCATACACATCCAGCTCTTACACAGTCAAAGAAACCCTTCCTTAGGTGTCTTGGCGCTGGAAAAGCAGGTAGGAAAGCGCTGGGTCTGATTGTGCTGTTCGAGGATTGTCATGGAGATGTTAACAGGAATCTCAGCTCTTTAATGATCTCTATTTCTTTTATGGAGTATGTAATGTTTTCTGTGCAGACTATGTATGCTTTGTTGATGATGATCTGTAGGAAATTGCATTTTACCTGGAGGAGGCATCACATTGCTAACAAAATTGGATATGCTCATTAATGGAGCTACAAATTATTACTATAGCATGTGATTCAAATAACAGGTCTGTTAAAAATACTGTTTATATGAGCTAATATCTTCTAATTTGTAGTAGGGGGTTCCTCTGCCCCCCCTAGTTCTGGAATAATTTGCTAGTAGAGAATCTATTCGGAACAAGAGCCCTGGCGCTTGTCTTGCAGTGACACCTGCAGTGCCACGCTGCATGTCTGGCCGTGGCCAACCTGGCTGCAGGGGCCTGGGAGAGGTTAATGGCCACAGTTTGTTAAACTGCCCAGCCAAGAACTGGAGCTGCTTGTCTGTGCCTGAGGCAGTGCCCTCACCCGGCCAGTCTCCGTGAGCTCAGCACTGAGCGGTAGTGCTGTTGTGCCCAAGGTGCTCAGGTAAACCTCGTGTTCCATAGGAAAGGTGTCTTGGCAAATTTATCAGTAAATTGTCTTTGTACTCTAATGTATGTAACTTTTATTAATGATGATGTGGAAGAAGCTACCTGTGCCATGCCAAATTGCCTATGCAAAACTGGGAGAGTGTCATTAATCTGTAGAACCTCTGCACTGAATAGCTGTCCTAGCTGCTGCAGCTGATGTATCACCCAGCAGTGTGCACGTCACGGAGGGAAACACTCTCTTAATTGTGATTTGGGACTTAGTAGTTTTGTTTAAAGAAACTCAGCCAGCACCCGTGTGGCCCTGTGCTGCCAGCCACCCAGGGGACGTGCTGGGGGCTGAGCTCGTGCAACGGTGTCCCGCCGGGCACTGCAAGACGTGAAGCCTGGGGAGCTTGGGAGCCTTTAACTCCCCATCTGAGATTCAGAAACTCAGGTCAGCAATACTTGAAATTACTGCCCTCATCAATTTTCTTACTGATTTCTTTATTTTCCTGCCCTTTCAAATATTTAATTTTGTGTTGGTGAGTTCAGTCTTGGTACAAATTCCTACAGTTATTCCAAACCAGACGGCCTCCATAACTTGGGGGCAAGCTGCAGCAGTGGCACCGCGGCATGACGTACGCAGAAGGCTGAAACATGCACAGGAGATATTGGCTCTGTCCATTTTGGGGTGTTTTGTTCTGAACTTCAGTGATGCTGTTGGGCTGGTTTATTTTACAGTCTTTTTATTTGACCCTGAAAACTGAGAACAATTTGGCAAACATGGAATAAAATTGCATCCAGTGGGTACCATCATAAGCAAACCAACAGGCAGTGGGGGTATGAGGTAGCCAGCTCTGTTTGTGCTGTGTGAGGCGGGCTGGGGTGAGACGAGCTGTGCAGGGAGCTGGGGCAGCCTGTCCTGTCGTGCCGGGCCTGTCCCCACCACGTCAGGCCTGCTCCACCATTAGGCAGCCACAAGGGCTGTTTCCTTCTGCCTTGTCAGTGCAGCCCTTTCTGCACCTGCAAAAACATGTTCGCAAACAGAATATTCTGGCTTTGCCACTGAGTTCCAGCCTTACAGTGGCCCGAAATCTGCTGCATCAAGGGGATGTTGATAACCCATTACAAGATAAGTCTGTCTGAGTAAAGACATACAATACAGCACTAAGAGATTAAAGTTTATCATCTATTATTGTTTACAGCTATACTTCATTCCCCAAACTGCTATTTACCACAGAAAATTATATTACTAGGCTTCATTTTTCTTGGGTGCAGTGCCAATTTAATCTTCCATCTCAATCATCTGCTGAGAAAAGTGAACAGCATGTATGCAGGGAGGAGCAGAGCGCGCCCCTACATTTATGCATGCACAGAAGCTCAGAAGGATTTTACTGAGTAGTGAAACATTCCTTATGTTTCAAAGTAAACTACATTTAGTCTCACTTTACGGTGCTCTTTACAATGCCAAGAACTGTAAGAAATAAAGCAGAGAATCACGAGTAAGACGTGGCCCACACCCGGTGCTGGGTGCCTTGCGCCTCCCCGAGGGGCCGGGTACCGGTAGTTGGGAGCGTTGAGCTGCGGCCGCTGCAGGGCACGCACAGCCGAAGCCCTCCCGAGCCTGCGGAAACTGCCCCGCGCGAGGGCTCTCCAGGTGCCGGCGGGGTAAAGCCCAACCGAGCAGGGGCTGCTGTCACCGGGCCAAGGCTCCCCAGGTCGGTGCTCGCTGGCTCCCGTGTGTGTCCGAGCCCTCATTGCAGGGCAGCCTACGGTGTGTGGTGGCCTTGGCCACATCTGCAGGAGCTCTCAGTGCTGGCTGCTCGAGGACAGCGCTAGCAGGGTGGAGACCTGCTTGCTGCTGTTTATTGGCTTGCCTGGCAGCACTGAGCTCTGAGACGTTCGGACGAGGAATTTTGTGCAGCAATTATCACACTAAGCACGAAGCACTAAAGTCACTGAGCAGAACTAAGCACAAATCCAATACTGGTGGCACGACTGAAAATCTCCAGTGTTGCAGCACATTGTCAGAACATCTTCTACAGAGCTGTTGGATGCCTTCCCTCAGGTGTCTTCGGGACTGGCCAGTAAAAAGAAACTCTTTGTGAAGGAGCTGTCCCCAAGCTACTTTCACATTATTTAGGCACTTGAGTTGCTTCTTCTTCAGTTTGGGGGAGGTTTTATATTCTGGTTATAATGCTTATGTGTCTGTGAAATTTGTGGTGCAGGTCAGTCCTTATTTTCAGATATCTTCTTTCCAAAGTCTGAATTTGTCCCCCTTCTGCAGTGATCCATTCCGTTACCACATCCACTTCTGGACCTGTTGGTCTTTTGAGTGCAGTAAGTAAAAGAAGGGAGCTGAAAGATTCTCATCTGCTCTGTCTTTAATAAAATCTTTTAACTGTCTATGTAAGAAGTGGTGTGAGAGGTGCCAAGGATGTTGGATGTGGCCGTGTGCCTCCCCACACTGCGTCAGGCAGCCTGCGAGGCTGCTGAGGCCGTGCTCAGACCCCCCGGTGATGCCAGCTGGACTCCGGCTGAGCACCGCAGAAATGTTTTTTTCTTATGGCTGAAACCATCTCTGTTTATCCCAGAACACCAGAGCCTCGCCAGATCCCATTTAGTCCTGAGTTTAGTCAGACCTGAGCAGATAAGGTTCTTGTGCTTTTAAAAGGGGTGTTTATAAGGCTTTTGTACGGGTGCTTAACTCTGAACAGCATTTAGTGATCCAAGGTATCTGTTTCTTACGTGTAAAAGATTTGCCATCCCTGTGTTTCAGTATTGTGAAGCAACTAGTCTACTAGTTGCACTGAGTTTGGAAATTCCTGTACACTTAATTTTGGAAGCACAGTAAGTTTGGTCCTTAGTTATGGATACTGTGTGGGAAGGTGTTCAGCATCCTGCCTGTAACTGCAAGGCAGAGGAAGGTGACAGACACGGTGGGATCTGCACAAGGAGTCTGTGCGTGTGCGGCAGAGCTGGAGCTCCCGGGATTTCTAACCCTCCGTGTGGGGAGGTCCTGGGATACAGATAAAATAGAGGACATGTGTAAAGAGTAATGAGAGAGACACAGAAACAATAAAGAAATGGAGATCAGATGTATGAGATAAAAATAAGGAGAACCTGACTTTGATTAAAAATAAGATCCCTTTATATTGTGTTGGTAGCACAGGTTAGGAAACAGGTTAAGGTTAATAAGGCAGATAGAGGGAAGCGGCCTTGTCCACTCATTGGCATTGAAAAAAAAAGGTTTTAATGCTTAATTATGTTTGAAGTCAGCTCCTGAAGTGACTGTTACATCTCTAATTCCCATATTTTCAAGACCAAACATATTTTCATATTTATGAACTAATAGAAGAAAAGCATGTCTCTCTCATACTGCAGTATCTGTAAGTGGGCACATATCTTGATTAAGAGCCTGTACTGGGTCTGGGCTGAGAACTCAGGCCCTTCCCGGAGGGGCTCGTGCCGCTCGCGTGGAGCCTCCGTGTCTCGCAGGGCCGTCCGGCTGCTCGTGTTCCTTCCATGGCCTTTTGTTCCACCTGCAGTTCCACTGCCCTTCCCTCCGCAGCTGAGAAGAGGAGGTTCCAGTATTGCAGTGCCCTCTCCATACTGTAGAATCACCAAATTGCAGTTAATTATTTTCAATAACATTGCATTTCCATAGAAAAAACTAAGAAGTTACAATATAATGTGTAGTAGGGTATAGAAAACATGGAGCAAATACCTGCTTCTGAACAGAATGCTAGAATGAAGAAAGATATAGCCAGGAAATACGAGGTGGTCTCCGGTGGGGTGTAAAGTTATAAAAATGCCTGCAAACGCCGGAGGAAACCCCTTGCTCCTTGCTCCATGGCTTCAGCTCCTACTGAGCTCCCAGAAAAATGGGGCCCTCCTCATCCCACAAGGGTAAGGCCATTGATTTGAACAGATGTGGCTTACTGCAAGCAGTTTTGAAAAGCCCTGTGGCTCCTTCCTTAGTAATGATGAGGCCTTTACCAGAAGTATTCCCGTGGGAGAGCGGGGTCTTTGCGCCTGTCTGCTGCTTCTGCTGGTGCCACGCTGAAGAACTGTGGTTGCAATTCAAGCCTTTTCTTTTCCTGATGTAATTGAAATAGTCTGTCAGCTGAGAATCTCCTCAGCAATGTTAAGCAGTTTATTTTTTTCCAGAATATCAGTAATATCCATGGAAATATGTACTGTTTGTTTAAAAACCCTGAAAATTGCATACATTTAAGAAAGATAAATTTTTTTTGACATTCAAATTAAGATAATTATATTTCGTACCCAAGCAGCAGAAGCGCACATACCACTCTGTTCGGTATAAGCTATGGCTGCAGAAGAGGATGTAAGAGCAAGGTAGAGAGAACTGGGGAAAAGTAACTTTGTTTCCCATTTTCCTGGGTCATTCTGTGCCTTTTGCTCCATCCTCCCCCAGAGACCGTGAGGGCAATCGCTTCCCAAAACGAGGATGCTGAAGGCCAGCACTGCAAATGAGATGTTCTGAGTCATTGGAGTCGGTGAGGTGTATAAATATTTCATCTGCTCTGATTTAATGTCATATTTTACCGAAACTGTGCCATTTGCTTGTTTTATCTGTTAATGGAACTTAGACCTCTCAATGGAAAGAATGAAAAATTAATGAAAAAATATTATATAAGATGGAAAACATGTTAGAGGCATTACCAAACAAGTTTAATAAATATCTCATTAAATCTGATATTTTGAAAATACTAAATGTTTCCAGCCTAGCAAGGTCATTGCTACATAAATAATGCATGTGCCTCATACACATTTATGTGCCATCCAGTATTGCCGTGCTGGTAACCAGCATCGTGGCCCACTTCATTTTGTAAATTAAAGCTGTCGTTTGCAGCTTGCCACCTGCGGGGCTGCGTGAGCTGGGCCGAGGGCCCTGGCAGGACAAGGGCATGAGCTGTGGCTGCGCCTGTAGCATGGAATTGCTGGGGAAAGGGGAGCTGCTCCCGCGTGCGGGTTTTGTAGGGGAGTGGATCCCTTCTCACGTGGAAGTCATATGTTACTACAGCGTGTTTGTCACCTGCTATCTTCACTTGAATGGTTTTACTGATAATAGAAGTTAAATTTCATAAAGTCCCCATTTTCTCCTTCTTTCTCTGCGTTTAATGCTCATGCTGCATCTTCCCAGCCCTTAGCCTTATCTGGCACCGTTGTTTCAGGCCTTTACAGAATTATTCTAGAAGCAGGAACACAGAATTAATATTCACATTGTGTCAGTAGAGTTGACTGCAAGGCAATGGGGAGCCATTCAAAATTTGCCTTTATCGGAAGATCTGGACAGCAACAAGAAGGCCTGGAAATCAGATTTTGGAATTCCATCGCTATTTTTAACAGTTATCAACAAATTGTCCAGACTGAATGAAATGAAGGCAGCTTTATACAACCTAAGAGTGGAAGAATTTCTAGCTTTGAAATATTTGGGTTGAATTGGATCCTCTTTCTCTTTTTTTTTTAAGTTTTTGAAACTAATCTACCTGTTCTTAGACCCTAGCCCTAAAAAGCATCCCTAAGAACAGAGGGAAAATGCTTTTTTTTCTATTCTGTAAATGTTTAAAGTAGCATAAAACTCACTGTTGCCGGGTCAAACTGTGGCCAAAGGCAAAGGCATTGCCTGTGAGATCTGATTAAAAAGTATTGGGCAGCTCAAAGGTGTTTGGACATAATTATATTTGAAGATTTAGATCTTACCTATCTGAGTCTTCAGGACTTCCAGCAAGACTAAAATACGGTAGGTACTTTTGTTGTTAAACTATTAGCGAGAATGTTTTACCCATGAACCTGGGTCACGTAGGCATTTTGGAGCATCCTGTCCTGGGTGGTGTCTACGGCACTGAGGATGTGCTCGGCCTGGCCACAGCGTTTGGCAGACACAGCTGAACGAGTGCTGAACTGTGGTGCGGAAAAGGAGCTTTCATCAACTCAGTGGTGCGAACTTGTCTGAAGACAGGGCCAGCTTTCTGCTCCCTGAGAACACCCTTTATAGCATGACCTGCATTTAAACTAGGAGTCAAAGTAAATGAGACCTCTTAGAACTAGTAGTAGTACTCTTATTACTACTGCTGTTAAATTCATGGGGATTTCTTTGCCCAGAAAAGTTACCTTTAAGTGTACCCTACAGTGTACAAGAACTTCTAAACTATTTTATGAATAGCATCTACTGATATTAGCAAAAAAGTTGAAACAATTCAGTTCTGCTGCCCTTTAGCAAAAACAATCCTGGGGAGCACAAGTGTATTTCTAGACACCAGCATCTTTCATTATCGATTCTTTCTGTAATCTGTGCTTTATCTGATTGGAATAGCTAAGAAAAAAAATATGAAAGATTATCACTGAAAGCATCTGTCCTTATATCTTACAGGAGAGAATGTATTAAATATTTCATTAAACATTAAACTTTCCCTCAGAAAGACACTTGTACATTCATCGGGGAGTTGTATTTAAAACATTCAGAATCCTCTTTAGAAATTTCTTAATTCACTCTCACCAAGGTTTATTACAAGTTCTTATAACAGAGAGTTGAGTTGTACTAATTTTGTGCAAAGATACTTTGCAGAACATGACTTATCATACCCACATTTGCTCAATTACAGAGAATTAGGATATTAGCAATACTATATATTTTTTAATTTTTTTAATTTTTTAGCTTAATAATGGAATTCTGCTGTAAAGAAATTCCAAACCATGACAGCTTCTTTAGATATTTTATCACAGGTCTGTATGGAGTCTAGCACAAGTGCATTTGGCTTAATTGTTGAAGTTGTTTTTCTTTAATTTTACCTACTAAAAAATCAATAATCATTGGTTTTATTTTCTTAGAGGAATTATTATCCCCTGCTTGTCCAAAAGATGAAGCCCTGGCATAATCTTATGTTCTATTTTGTTGATTCCTTCTAGCCTTCAAAGAGTAGCTTAATTAGTACTCTATCTTTGAAGTCAACATAATTGACTTGAATATTCAAAAAGCTTCTGAGTAAATCTGTCACAAAAGAACTTCAAGAAAAAATATGAAGTAAGATCAACTCAAGCTGATCAGACATGATTTACCCTTGATAAATCCAGGCTGATGGTTCCCAATCATACTGGGGAATCAAGAGGTCGATGTTATTTCTTGTTGTTTTTTTTGATCTGGACAGTGATGTTGCCTGCAGATCGTAGCTGCGTGTTGTCAGTTTTCAGCTCTGTTGATGCCCAACGACACCTCTGTGGTCAGCAAGAACTGCTTCCTCTGCAGCCCGGAGATCTACCGTAGAGCAGGAGCTGCACCTCCAGCTGCCCCTGCCCTTACACATCACTCCGGCATACCCCACTACTTAAAACACCTCCAGCAACTTTCAGTGCTTTCTGATTGAAATCTTGCTGAGAAAGATGAGTTCTCTTTGAAATGCTCAGAGTTGTCCCTATTTCTCCATTTTGCTATTTATAAGAGGTCGAGATTGTTTAACATGACTCACAAATTTCCTCTTACCAGGAGATCACAAAGTAGGTGGCACAGTGGTCGTTAGTATGGCCTGGAAAAATGTGTCAAAATTCATCTAGCTTTCTGTGTCCTCAGAGGTGAAACCACATTGTTCAACACAGTTTCTTCAACTTGAAGCTCCACAATAGCTCCAGGTGAAGCTACACGTTGAACAAAATCAGACTGATCCAAAGAAGTTTTATCCATATACCTGTAAAAACTACAAGTCCACAGCTATAACTTTAGATTTATAAGAGAAGATTACTCAAGAGTCAAAGTGAAGATGAGTCACTTGAAAATGACTGGGCCATTAAATCACAGAGTAATTCACCTCCAAGACATTTTAGCTTCTGGAAAACAGAATTTGATCAAGAAGGTTGACATTCCCCGTCATCCATTTGTACTCAAGAGATGCTGAAGAGCAGTTCTTAGGACAGAAGGAAACCACCTCTGCCTCCCCAGTCTGTCTTCACGAGAAGGCTTTAATCCTTGCAGTGCTCGGTCCATCCACAGCGTGCTGAGCCGCCGTGCGCCCTGTTGAACGTGGGGCTTGGAGGGACAGGCCCTGCAGCACTAGCTCCAGGGAAAGCTTACAGCTGGTCGACTAGTAAAGTCATTAAAGCTGATAGGGACTAGACCAAACTCAGTATGTCAGGGCATGGACCCCGATTTACAGTCAGCCACATGGAAAAACGTATTTCGGTTTAAGTTGTATGAAGAAGTAATCCCCGTACGTTAATGTTGCTGAGTAACGGACCTTTGTTGCTTGAGTACTTGAGAGGGACGTGGATGGAAAACGGCTGGTGCTGCTGCCGCCCCTGGGAAGGGACTCGCACACCCCGGTGGGACAGCAGTGGCAGAGGTGGCCCTGGTGCCTCACACTGGTGCCTCTGGTGCGTCACAGCGTCACAGCGCAGGGCACCGCGAGCCTCTCACGAGGGAGGCCAGTGAGAGCCGAGGACCAGGGCGGCCATCCTGCCCACGGCACCTGCTGCAGAGTGACGCACACAGCAAGGTGGGGAGCGGCGCTACGAGCCCTTGGCACATGGGAGCAGTGCAGGTGCTGTGGGGTGACGCGCACAGCAAGGCGGGGAGTGGCGCCACGAGCCCTTGGCATGTGGAGCGCTGCGGGTGCTGACGGGTGACACGCACAGCGGGGCGGGGAGCGGCGCTACGAGCCCTCGGAACGCGGGAGCACTGCGGGTGCTGCAGGGTGACGTACACAGTGAGGCAGGGAGCGGCGCTACGAGCCCTTGGCACACGGGAGCACTGCGGGTGCTGTGGCGTGATACAGGGAGTGGCGCTACGAGCCCTCGGCATGCAGAGCGCTGCGGGTGCTGTGGAGAAATTAGCGGCCCTTTAGACTTCAATAAATATTCCAAAGTGGCTTCATTCAGGATTCCATTTTGACAGCTATTCAGAGGGCCAGTATTTCATAATTAATAGCTGTTCAACCAAAACATTGGCATCCTGAAAGAATAAAAAAGTGGCAATTTGAAAGGAAACACTTAGGGTTATTTATTGAAGTCGAAGGGCTATTATCTTCTAAAATACAAAGAAATCTTTGCACGCTAAGGGAATTAGACTGGAGGATTTACCTGAATACATTTACATTTAAAAGGGTCTTTCATTTTGTTTTATTTACTTCCAAAAACTCTGATATGTTTACTGCCCTTTGTTCGTAATGCTTAAAAGAAAACTAAAGGCTATTTTGATATACTCTAGTCAGTCATTTTTGTGCCTCTTCCTTCACAAATGCAGTGTTTTTTGTTTTTAGGGTTTTTTTGTTGTTTTTACTGGCAAATACATTTTCAGGCTTATTTATAAAGCATCAGTGACATTCAGTGTTCATTTAAAGTAGTGTAAGTTAATCACTTTTAAATGTTGTATGTAGTTCTTCTCCATTACAGGTTGCTTGCTTGAGGCTTTTTGTTTAAATTGATGTTGATGATGCAAGGTTACTAGTCAGCCACATCTAGGGCTTCTCATTGCAGACTTTTTTGTTTCCATCCTTGCAGGCAGTCGATATCCTTTTGCAGCATGGAGCTTATGTGAACGTTCAGGATGCAGTTTTTTTCACTCCACTGCATATTGCTGCATATTATGGCCGTGAACAGGTAACTGAACGGGGAAGACGTGGGAGAGCAGAGCAGTGAGACACTGAGACAAACAGAGCTTTCTCGTCACGTACTTTCCATTTGTATTCCACAGGGTTTTAATAGGGAAAGGCCTCACATACAGAAGTTATCTTCCTAACCAAAGTCTGGTTGTGTAAGAGGCTGAATAATCTCTATACTTTCATCCTCAGTGCTAGACTCCAGCGAAAACTGGTATCCTCCTCCCTAGACCTCTTGAAAGTAATGCTTGTCTACAACTCTGTTAACATAGAAACAGACTTGGGCACAGAAACATGTTTCATTTGATGCTTGTCTTTCATCCTGCATTTCAGAGATTGCTTAAGGCATGTGAGAACATTGACTTAAATGCCAGTGGTAAATAAATGGCTATTATAGTGGTTCAAGTTGGAATTCACAGATTAAATTATTACCACTTTCAAGTTAATGGAAAAACTGAGACCTTGCAGGGCAAAACTTGCAGGTCATGGAGTTACTAAAAAGTATGCAGAACTTCTGACCAAAATTGACATCAAACCGCTCAGTTCCCTTCGCTGAAGTATTATTTGTGCGTGGTTTATGCTACATGGTTATGTAGCAGTCCAGCCAGTTGTCCTTTTTTTGTGTGAAAAATGCTCCTGGATCTATGCTGGCTTGCACGAGTCATTCCCCGTGCCTTTGGCTAGAGGTATGTCTGCTGGAATGTTCTTGAACATGAGGCTCCGAGTGCACTGACTCGTAGTGGTGGGCACAGAGCCCGTTTCCATGTGGTTGGAAAGAGTCTGCTCCCGCACTTTATTAACATGCCGCTCTTGCACTTTATTAACACACCACTCCCACGCTTTATTAACCCGCCGCTCCCGCACTTCATTAATGGGCCACTCCTGCATTTTATTAACGTGCCGCTCCCATGCTTCATCAACGCGCCGCTCCTGCACTTCAGCCACGCAGGATGTGCATGCCGCGAGCAGTCCTGAGATCCCGCCTTAGCGCATGTCCACCTCATTGGCCAGGAACATTAAGAAACTCCTTGCATGTTGGGCTGGGAGATTAGTTTGCTGATTTGCCATGAACCCCTTTTGAGCAAATAGTTGCAGTCTACTGAAATAAGGCTAAAATGCAAGTGGTGCGCTTCTGATAAAGCAAGCTGTGGCTCAGGAGCTTCTCTCTGGTGGACTCTGAGGACATTTACTTTATCAGACTGACTGGCCAGTTAAACAGACACATGTGTTTTATAATTCTTTACCATCTATATTGCTTTAGAGAGTGAACTAGCATTTGCTCTTGAGTATTTTAATATTTTTATAAATAGAGAACTTAAAATGAATTTCCTAAAGTATCTTCTAAAAGATGTTCATGTGTAGTGTTAACCCATGCAATATTCTTTTTGGTTTTGCCAAAATATACATTTTCATGTGATATTCCAGTTAACCTTGATGAATATTTAGGTAACGCACCTTCTGCTAAAGTTCGGAGCTGATGTGAACGCAAGCGGGGAAGTTGGAGACAGGCCCCTCCATTTAGCTTCTGCCAAAGGCTTTCTCAATATAACCAAGCTCTTGATGGAAGAGGGAAGCAAAGCTGATGGTAAGAAAAGATACAAAAACTTTTGACTTCAGTACTGTATTTTATATGCTGAGTCAAGCATTGAATTTTGAATTTGACTTACTGACACTTTGTGTGTATGTGTGTTTGTGTATTGTCTTTGGGCAACTGCAACCAAAAAGAGCAATCGGAGAGCTTCCCGTTACTTGCTTGTCTTGCATTTTGCTCCCATGGATAAGCTAGAGGTGAAAAACAACATCAGGAAAAAAATCTGAGATTAATATATAGGGATGTCTCATAATTGAGACACTGATCCAAACGGAGAACATGTGGCTATGTGGTCTATATCTCCAGTCATAATGATTTAAATGTGTAATAAACTGCTAGCGGATAGGGTATAGATAAAGGATTTTAAGTCAAAATTGTACAGCAAGTAATTTAGAACAATTTGGGTGAGAAATTGCAAATGGTTCACAAGATTTAGAAACAGAAAATGAAGAGGAGTGTGTTTAACTCATGCTTTATTGTGCTGCAGGCTTCATATGCTTCATTGTAGAACATTTGCCATAAGAGAAACTGTGGGGAGAGTTACAAAACTGGTTGAACTTGCCTAAGAGTTTGTTAGCATGCATATCTGTCTTTGCGAGTTAGGAACCTCTGCATTCTTTCTATAGGTGATCTCATGCTCAAAGCAATAAAACTACTATTTTGCAGTTCAGAACTGTGTATTTTGCATAAGCCACAACTTAAAATATTTTCCATTTTAATTTATATTGGTACTATTCTAGTAGTATTGCCTGGTTCTTAGGTTTCCTCTTTTGTTCCCTCTCCTTTGGCTGGTTCAACAATGTAAAAGGCACAAAACAGAGCACACAAACCTTGCTCACTCCTTCCACCTCAGCTAATTAAAGAGAATGTTAATGCTGAGGCTTATGCACACTAAATAACAGTAAAGTTGTTTGGAAGGCTGTTTCTTATCCTCAGAAAAAATGAAAGAAAAAGCCTTTTGAAAATGAACAGTATACCCTTTGCAAAAGTACTGCTCTTAATTCATCTTTGGGCTGCATTATTATTGTTATTAACTTATATCTAAAATATGCAAGGTAAAATCCTGGTCTCCTTGAAGTCAGTGGCAAAATTCCCATTGATTTCAATGAGTCGTGATTTTGCCTAGGGAAACAATCACTATTTGATTTGGAGAGAATTAATTAAAAAGAAAAATAGAAAAAAAAAAAGAAAAAGGAAAAACAAAATACTGGCAATTGCAGCAAGAATCCTGCATATTATAGAAAGAACAAAGTTATCACGATGCTTCAGCTGCTGCCTCGCAGTCTCAGTGTGTTGACATCTAGAGCCAGTGCAGCTACGCGTGGATTTAAAGCGGGGGAGCAGCAGGACGAGGCTGCGAGGGGATCTCCGCCCCAGTGCGTGGCCGCCAGGGCCACAGCCCTCCCCGTCTCGCCATGGTGCCCCAGCATGTCACATGGAGCTGCTTCGTCGGTCCCTGCGTGCGCTGCTGTGTTCTCAAGGCTGCGTTGCTTGCTCGGGGCTCCGGAACACTCTGCCATTCCTGAACAGTTGTAAAAACAAGAGAAAGAGCCCAGGAGGCTTCTTCATGTGCAGTGTGCCCAGGAGCACCGGCATCGGCATCGCTCGTGTACCCCCGGGTCACGCTACCACGCGTCCCCTCCCCGTGCCTTGCTTCCTGGGCTACGGCAGTGCCCAGCTAACATCACGGCTGTGGTACAGCCTCTTACCCGCCTGCTGCAAAACGCAGGGAGCAAACACCAGGGCTCACATTCGTAGGTGCTTTCTTCTGTAGTGAGCCCTGGAGGCTTCAGCCGTATCTACTGAATAGATAGTACTGTCATAAAGAGGGGAAAAGGAAGAGATGTTCACTCACCATAACTAGGCAGTAGGAGACTCACTGTGAGCTAAATAATTTATTTCAAAATGAAAAGAATTTTGGACATCATTTAAGGTTCTTTGTTTCAAAATGAGTATGTTCTGCAGTGGAGAGTAGAAGGAGGAAGCCTTGTACTCACAAAATAACATGCTTGAAGCTTGGTAGGAATTTAGCAATGGAGAAGAAGCTCTTCGTGCTTAAGGAAGGAAGGAATTTGTGAATTAATGTGGAGAAATGTTGGCGGTTTCCTGTGCAGACACCAAATGTGTGCCATGAATGTGAATGATTTAACATGGCCTGGCTGGTCCCTCAGCCCTGAGGCCTGGGCAACTGGCGAGGGAAAACGGTGCCCACTGACTCAGTCTGAAGGTCAGAGTGCTGCTGGAGTACCCACACTTGCAGTCGGAGTAGCGAAAGCTCTTCAACCACGACACACATATGTATGTGTGCATATGTAGGTATGTATGCATGTGTATCTGTATGTAAAGGTGTCATCCATGTACATATAACACCAGATGTTCACAGTTTATCTATAAATGCATGTATACAAAACCGATGTGCTGCAAGTGCCATCAGGTTTCCGGATGCTAATGTCGGTATCTGTTTGTATAGCATTACCAAGGATTTCATGAAGACGCTCTAGGGAAGGGCTGTGTGGTGAGTGGCTCTGCACAGGCTGCGTGTTTCAGGACTGTGTCAGGCAGCACGCGCGACTGCACGGAGGAGCCAGAGGAGGCGCTTCCTTTCTCCGTCTCTTACACCCATGTGTTGTAGAATCCCCTGGCCCTGAGGCCTCTGATGTCCTTCAGGCCATTCTGTGGGTACAGGGTCTAAAACTTTGACATTTATTATTATAAAATTTTGACGTTTATTTCCCTGTTATTTATGCCACTTCAGAATGCATTTATGTCTGGTACCACATAATAAAAAGATAAAGGCTAATATGTCAGAAGCATCCTAAAAGCGAAGACAAATTTGAGAATAGAGAAATTCAATGGTTTACTTTTGTCAACTCCTTTTAATACAAGCCCCTAGGGAACATTGGTGGGAACGGTTAATGAAATTTGAGAGCTCAATCTAATAATAATTTGAAAGCTTAATATAAGTTACAAGAAGAACTTTTTTATCTTTTTTGCCTGAAACATAGTTCATCTTTGGCATTCTGTCACTAAACATCAATGCAATTATAAGTTTAGTGCTGTTTAAAGGATTTCCTATATGTTTGGGCATTCGCCAATACTTTATAAAGATTTTAAAACAGCCTTTATTGAAGCATTTGTTGCTCCTTACAGTCACAGAAAAGTGGGACAAGAAGGAAGCTCAGAATGTCCTTTGGTTTATCCTCAGAATGTCCTTTTGTTTATCCCCCAGCTCCAGGCAGGGTCGGGATCATTCCTTGAAGCCCAAGTTATGCTACAAACCTGCCTGGTGCCTGTTTGGACATCCCGCAGGACAGGTTACTCCTCAGGAGGAGTAACCCTAGTGCCCTCATGTGAGCTGCCTGCAGGATGCGGTGTTGGACCAAGTGGAGCACACGGCTGCGCAGGGCTGGAGCTGCCCACGCAGGGCTGGGCCGGGCTGGGCTGTCCCTGTCCCCGCTCGGCACATCCCCACAGCGCCGACACTAGCCCTCCCAGTGCCAGCACGCGCCCGGCACGCTGCCACCGTCCCCTTTGTGCACCACGGCCTCCTCCTGCCCGTTCGGAGTAGCTGCTCTCGCAGAGAGCTGTTTTGATGCTATCCTGATACAGAATTACTTCTTAAATGGATTTTCATTAGAAGAAACGTGTATTACCAGTACTTGCTATGTTAACATGACAGCAATCAAAATTAGATCGGTTCAGCAACGTGAGTTAGCTTCTGCATGACAACTGAAGCAAGATTTTGATTGAACAAATCGCTTGGTGATATGTACCTAAGTGCTTTGCTGAAGCAGGACTGAGAGCTTCAAGAGGGATCTCAGTCTGACTAAAAGACAGCGGAATCATTTTACAATGGAAAATATTAGCCATGGAAATCATTTCCTCGTTTCATGGCAATTCTATCATTTTAGCCATGGAAAAGATTTTACAATGGATTTTTTTAAAATTCACCCCTAGAATTTTGTACTTGACCACTACCTAACTATCCCCTCCAAATTTTTGACTATATGAACTAACCATAATTCTAGGAAATGTCATCAAATTAAAATTCCTAGTGCCTTTATGCTTATTAGAGAGTTATTTAGAATGAATTTGTTTTAGTTTTCTCCTACTTTTAGTTTTATGCTGGTGTGTGATGACTAAAGCAACTGTTCTTGTAGGTGGAAGGATGCAATAACTGGTCTAAGGCAATTTAGAAAAAAATACTTCTACCTTGTATTTTTATAACTTGTGTGCCGCATACAGAATGTTTGATTTTGTGAATAAAAACCACTGCCATTCACTAGAAGACATATTCTTAAAGAGAATAAAATCTTCATATCACAGTTTGTTTTCCACATGTAATTATGTTCAACCAATGAGATAAGTACAGCTGCCCAGCAATAGTATAACAACTCTGTGCATTATTGTGTGGAGTTTCATAGTTATACAATAGAAAACTGCCATCTTCAAAGCTGTTCCGTAAGGAAAATGTAGTGTGAATATAAGCAACTTCACAGGTGAAAGGAAACATTCAGAAAAACAGAAATATTGGAAATACAGACGTTTGAATAAATTCTCCCCCTTTTCTTTGCTTTTCATTCATTAACTTTTTAATAATGACTGAAAATTGTACCCTTATTGTCTCCTTTGTTTTGTTTAAATTTATTCTTCTGCCACTGTATGACTAATTTAATTGCTTGATGCTACTGTTAGTATTCAAGGAAGTTAGTATATTCCATTTAAAAAGTGAATTTTCCTCTCCTAAGAGCAGGAACAAAGCATTTTTCTTCCCAGTTTTTGTAATGAGAGACTACAGGTCCATTCATTTGGAGTAAGTTGGTGGATTCCCTTCTTGCATGTGCTAACTACACATCTTATTTTTGTTTCACATGATAACATTGTTCCTGTCCTCTTTAAGGGTCATTTATAGCCCATTTAATTCATTGAAAGCTACAGCAAAACACTCAATACATCTGCTGCAGGGAAAGCAATTAAGCCCTAAGTCCAAAAAATTGTATGACAATGTATTGCAGATGATGCCGAGTAATTTGGTTTTGATCTATAAAAGCTCACAGAAACTTCATTTTTAAAGAAACAGTTCATAAATGGTTCAGAAAGAAATCTGTTAAGTAAAATAAAAAATAAGTGTAAAATGTTTTCTTTGGTCTCTTTCAAATGACAGTGAATGCTCAGGACAATGAAGATCATGTTCCTCTGCACTTCTGCTGTCGATTTGGACACCACGAAATTGTGAAGTTCTTATTGCAGAGCAGTTTTGAAGTTCAAGCCCATGTGGTTAATATCTATGGAGACACACCTTTGCACCTGTAAGTCGTGTGGAAAAACTCTATTTTACCTTGTTTTGGCCTATTTAGAAAGTTGGCATTGTTAACAGCTCTTTACTCACTTTGTCTTCAGCGCTTGTTACAATGGGAAGTTTGAAGTTGTCAAGGAAATAATTCAGCTCTCAGGAACAGAGAGTCTCACTAAAGAAAATATATTCAGTGAAACAGCTTTCCACAGGTGAGATGTTCAAAATGCCGTTTTCAATTGAGTTGCACATACAGGTGCATGCATTACCACCCCACAAATAACAGAGGTCCCACCAGCAGCCAGCTGAGGAGCAGCGCAGTGAGCTCGGCGTGGATGTCACGTTTATAACCTGAAACTCAGGAGAGGACAGGATGTAAGAACCAGATAGTAACTAAGGAAACTGAGAGCAAGGAAGAGAGAGGGATGTTGGGATGGCATCGGTTTCATCAATATATTTCTAAATAGTGGTCTCTCTTCATGTCCAGTTTGGAAGCTGAGGTTGGAATCTGTCTTGCCCAGAAGCCTCTAGAGGTAACGTGGCAGAAAAAGAATTGGTCATGATAATATAAATTTGTGGTGTGTTCCTTAAGAAGCACTTTGCAAAACAGACTGTATTCATACTGCATGACAAAATTAATTTGTACAAGAGTAATTAGAATGTTCCCAAAACAACAGAAAATAATCTTTGTGCTTTGGTGCGTTAATCTTGCATTTGCACATTTCTAAAGGCTGTCTACTGTGTTATTCCATTTTTATCTTTGTGTAACTTAGTATTTTGCTGTTTTATAGATGGTAGTATTCACTTTCCCCTTTATTTTTGCAGTGCTTGTACCTATGGAAAGAACATAGAACTTGTAAAATATCTTCTTGACCAGAATGTTGTAAGCATCAATCACCAGGGAAGAGATGGACATACAGGTAACATCATGATCCTTATTGTGTATAAGTACATATCAAACCAGCACCAGAAAGTTTGGAAGCCATGAGCAATCAGGATTTCCAAGCTAATTCCCATAGGAATTTGACTGTCAGCATCCCATTACCTTTCAGAGAGATCTTGCCTTTTTTGGAATATGTTTGCAAGCAGACATAGAGGAGATGGGAATTTAGTGAGGATGTGTCAAGCTGTTCAACTTGTGTGTGATCAGCAAACCTGGCATAAGCCAATTCTCCTGTAGTTACTCTCCTAAGCAGATGTCAGGACTAGGCCTAAGTCTCCTCTTGTGAGGCCTGCGCAGGCTCCTGGCGCAGCAGACGGCTCGGGGCACGGAGCATCCCGAGGCCGGAGCCGGCCGGGGGGCCACACGGCGCTGCCAATGTGGCTGCGGGTGGCCCTGCAGGAACACGGCCGCAGCTGCAGCCGCAGCAGGACACCCAGAAGGGCTCTGCGCCGGGGCCCTGCGTTCCGAATACTGGTCGTGACGGTGAAGGGGGACGGCAGGAGAGGGAAAAGTATCTGTTCTAAGAAAACATATGGAAAAATGTCATGTGGGAGATGTAAAGTGGACAGAGCAGTTGTGAAGAGCCTGGAAAACAGGAAGGCAAAAACAGAGTCACAGCAGGCATGGGGACAAAGGAAGACTGGAGAGAGAGGCTTTGTTCAGGCTGGCAAGAAAGGATACGGTGTCTGAAAAGCTGCACACCTCCATTTGTCCATTAGAGGCAAAGAAAAAAAGAAAGCCTTCTTTGCTTCTGTTTGCTCTTCCTCATATACAGAGTTGTTAAATGCAGCTTGCAGGTGGCAGAGTAAATGATGACAGGGGCTGTGTAGCAGGCAATGATTGGTTCTTGGGGCACGGTGTTTTTCCTTTCATCTAATGCCTCGGGTACTTGTTTGATAGTATATTCCTTTATCAAGGAAATCAATTTGCACTTTACAGCTGTTGCTACAAATCCTATTATGATGTTCTGAAAATTGTGCTTTCCACAGTGACTTTTTCCTTTTCTAATGTTCTAGGATTACACTGTGCCTGCTACCATGGTCATATTCGTCTAGTGCAGTTTTTACTGGATAACGGAGCCGATATGAATCTGGTAGCTTGTGATCCCAGCAGGTCTAGTGGAGAAAAAGATGAGCAGACCTGTTTGATGTGGGCTTATGAGAAAGGTATTTCAATTTTCTAGTTTCTGCTGCAAAATCCGTGGGACAGTACAGCGAGGAGATAACGGTGCAAAATGAGCTCTCATCCCCTGTAGACTGGGAGCTTTGACCATCTGCTTCCAGCTCCTGGTATCAGTGCTTGTAAAAAGCAGCCCTTATATTTATCTTCTCCCAGATACTCTGTTAAACAGATTCATCCCAAGCTCAGGTACAAGAGTATTTATGTATTGCTAAAATGAAAACACAGTCTGTTTGGAAAAGGCAGTTTCTGCCTCTAAAGGAATGCATGAGGAGTTCCAGTTTATTGCTGAAGGAGACCCTGAAAGGAGCTGTGCATCAGAGCTGGTGATCTTTAGTTCCTGCAAATACAAATTAAAGCAGGACATCTTGCATTGTTCCTGTTACACTGATCTATATGTTCATTGCACGTTAATTACAGCAATTTGACAGTTTTCTGTGTTGCTGTATTTCCATTTTCTCTGCAAATAAAGAGGTTTATTTCTTCCTGGTAATGTTTTGGATTTTCACATCCATTTATGAATTTCATCTGTGATTGAGAGCCATGTATTTATTTGGGCTCCCCTTCCTTCCCTTACTCTTCCTGGTAATGCCATTCCATGCCTCTGGACCATGGGAGGTGATTTGAGTCTTTGTGTGGGTTTGAGAAGAAGTGGCCCTCTTCTTTTCATTGCCTTAATGTTGGTGTAAGTTATAACACCTTTAAAGTGCTTGATTCCAGCACCTTGGAGTTCGGGTATCCAGAATGCTGCCATCTGTTGAAAGCTGTCCTTGACCTAAATTCCTTTGGTTTAGAGAAACATAAAAATATATAAATATATAGATATATACGCACATATATATATATTTATATATATATATATGTGCGTATATATATAACATATATTATATAGATACACTCTTTGGGGTAAGCTCATGTTCCTCACAGCTTAGGAAGCCAGCAGAGCTTCTCTCACCAGGACCTACCTTCTGATTACAGCACAAGGGGCAGCGCAAAAAGCTGACCTGCGTTTTCTCCTTCCTCTCATATCCTTAATAGTTGGGGGGTGCCGTTTGTTTGTTTGTTTATCTTCCTGAGAGGCCGGGCAGTGTTTTGGTTTGGGCTTTAAATGCATAAGACAGTATTCAGAACAGGTACTTTCTGCTGATGATGCCTTCATGACTGATGTAGGTGTTATGAATTGAAGAATCGTTGCAAGAAGTAATGCTTTTGAATTCAGCAGCGCTGAGAATCCTGCAAATGACTCAGGGCAGAACATCTAAAGTAGTTCTAGATGAATTAGTGGAGAGGAGGATGAGCTGACTGTGACTCGTTGATATTATTCACAGTTACTATTTTCTGATGTGTTTTCATTATGACTTTTTTTTGTTTATTTTTGATCTATGTAATAAGAAGAATTGTCATAAAATACATGAAAAAAGGCTTGGTTGCTCTTTCTGTATAGTTAAATAAGTAGTGATCTATTAAGACTTTTCAATACCAGAGTGATGCAGGTTTCGGAGAAAATTTTATAGACAGTCTATTTGAAGTCATAATAGACCAATAGTCATAACAGACCGATAGTAAATTGCAGATTATCTTGATTAATCACTTACCATTTATCCTTTCTTTGGGAATACTTGTTACAGACAGAAATAGTTCACTTTCAAATACTGCACTAAGTTATCAGCCACTTTTATACTAGTACCAGTTTCTTTCTTGTCACTAATTAAATCACACAAATCATCTCAGTGGCTGCAATCTCTAACACACAGTGAGTGACAAAGGGGATCCAGCTGAGTGCTGCTGCAGGTGTTTTGCAGGACTCCGTCCAGGAGCTCTGGCCCCCTGATTCTGCAGCTCGTGAGCTCACCGGCCTCTCCCGGGCTGCTCTGTGCTCATCACAAGCCAAAAACTTTGCATTCATCAGGGTTTGATGAAGAATATCCTCAAAGAAATGCCAACAAATTGTGCCACCAAACTGGCAGAAAATTAGAACGGCTCCAAGTAAATGGAGCCAAGAGAGCTGTTGAGATGATAGGTAGCATTTGGAATGTGATCAAAGCATCAGGAGCTCATTCCAAATGCATCTCTGTTTCTTTTTTTCTTGCCTGTGCTCATCTTTGCAAGCAGCGAACAGGAACATTTTATATTGGCATGGGCGTATGAATAAGCAGTGCATTGCACAAAGCAAGAACGTGAAGATGCTGCTTTTTTCCCATGTTTTCTAGGGGATGGGGTAAAATGCAAGTTAAAGTTGGAGGATTATGGGGCATTCTTCCCTTCTCCAAAACCACGGCAATGCTATTTATTATGTAAAACACTGTAATGTAGTAAAACCTTAGATTTTAAGGAATACATGATATTGGCAAAATGTGCAAAAATCCTGAGGGAGAACTCAGCTTTGAAAAGTTTGCAACAGAATTTTGAGCATTACCAAATGCTCAAACATTGTGCATCAAAAATCTGAGAGCTTGAGCAGGTTTCTGCATGTACCACTTTTCTCTGT
The DNA here is from genome assembly GCA_013389825.1 of Crypturellus undulatus. NCBI lineage: Eukaryota > Metazoa > Chordata > Aves > Tinamiformes > Tinamidae > Crypturellus > Crypturellus undulatus. Next base: position 92,008 of record VWPW01030527.1, on the reverse strand, counting down.
TTCTTTGCAATGAAGAATGATGAATAAAGCAGTTGCCTGCTGCAATATTCTGTGCAGATTGGCCTGTTCAGGACATCAGAATTTCAATGTTTTGAGCCATTGCCTTCTTGTATAGGACTTCCTGAAAACTCATCTCAACCTCCATTTTAGGATTTCTATAAAACCATTTTGTCTGTTGCCATGTACCATATCTTGGTTTTATGTAGACTCATGTAAAAATGACATGTTTGTTTTTATTAGCAAGTATTTTTCTGTATTTCTGTAATTAGCAACCTTATTATTCTGATTAATGCTACTGAACCTTTATTTATGTGTTTTATAAACAGACACACTATTCATTTTTTTAAAAATTACCTGTTTTTTATAAATCAATATATGAATATTAGGTCAAGACCTCTAAATTCAAGATCTCTAAATTCATATATTTTCTTTTTTTCTTAGGTCATGATGCTATTGTGACCCTTCTGAAGCATTATAAAAGGCCCCAGGATGAGTCGTCCTGCAATGAGTACTCACAGCCTGGAGGAGGTACGGCCTGAGAAATCACTTTTTCTCAGGAAATGTTCCCTCCATGTCCATAAGCTTTGGGTCACTTCTGCTTGGCACAAAGAAAATTAGTGACGTGAGAGCGCTCATTTTCTAGGAACCATATATCTCTCATTTACATCAAGATTCTTGCTTTATCTTAAAACAGTTGTTGCTTTGTGTTATTGGCTAGGAAGAAAAGCTAGAAGCTATGAAATGAAGATCATTCCTTAACAATCATTCCTCGTACTTTCCACATATTTAATACCTTCTTTAGCCATTCTCTTTGTGTTGTCTCTGATGTTTCTTTGATATTCAGTACATTTCTACATTCAGTGCCCTTCATATTTTTTAGTATCTTTAGATATCTAATTCCCCCTTGGAAAGAATTAATTACTCTTTTTGTTACAAAAATACTCATTGCTATTGGCAATTAAATGACAGATGGCAAGAAGAATGTTTGTTATTAATGCAAGCAGTGAGATAAGATTGCAACTTGTTGCAATATACTGAGAATGCTGTCTGCAGGGAAGATAAAAGTTTACATTATATATTACAGCCTGTCCAGGTCATTGACTCCTCCAGCCACAGAATCAGCAGAATTTTGTAGTCACTGGCAGGATCAACCTGATTACTACGGGCCAAGCTCTGTGGAGAAGTTGACATGTTCCAGGTTCTGAGTCGGGAAAGCTCAGGGCTGTGCATAGGGGACCAAGTTGATGTATACGTCAGAATCTGTTTTGGCAAGTGGTCGTCACATCCAGGTGGAGCTTTTAATACTAATTGTTTAAAGAACGCAGGTCCCGCTTAAGTTGACAAAAGAAGAGACCAAATCTTTGGTACACTGAAAACTGAGGTATTCTGAAAATTTAGTCAGTGAATTTCACAACAAAATCCATTTGTAGCCCACATGTATGAAATTGTTAATCTGATCTGAGTTCCTTTAAATCTCTAGCTACTGTAGCTACATAGACGCGATGAAGCACAATACTGTTCCACACAGTGAAACTGTCCAACTACCACCACCATTTTAGCAATATAACGTGTCACAGACATGTGTGTGTTTTTATGTATTTTCATTCCCTTATTTTTTTGTTCTTTAAGTAACCATTGCCTTGCTAATTTATCAATATAGCTGCTTATAGCGTCTTCAAAGAGCATGAAATTCATTCTGTTCTTTTATTTCAGATGGTTCCTATGTGTCAGTTCCATCCCCTCTAGGAAAGATTAAAAGCATGACTAAAGGTATTTTCAATGACAAGGGGAAAATGCAAGTTTTATGGTCATTTACTCAAGGTGTTTGTTAGCCAGAACATACTATATAAGATTCATTATTCCTCGATATGTTTCACACAATGATGTGTATAAGCAGCAGCTCTATTTCCTCAAGATAATCTTAGAAAGCTTTATTTAGCTTGATTCCTTTCCTTCTGAGGTTTTGCAGAGCTGCTGAGTACCTCATGCTTATAAGTCCTCTATTTGTCTTGTTTGCTTTTGCTTTTTCAAAAATGCTCTTTTTTTGTCTCTCTGTTTTGGAAAAAAAGGGTTATGTGTGTGAATTAGCACTAATGAAATGTGTAGGAATCGCTTAATGGAAACAAATAACTAATTAGACTCTGCTGGGTTACTTTCAAAAGAAAAATTATCTCCAAAAATAAATGGTATTATTTTGAAATGGGTATAGACAAAGCATTCAGATGCATATTTACACTTCTTTGTTTATGTCCTTTCAATTTTCCTCTGCAAATGTTCACTCTGGATGTACTCAAATGCTTGTATCGTTTTTATACCAGCATTAAATTGTTCCACGTAGAGATATTGTGATAAACTTCTGCAATTGAACCATACAGATAACAAGGTACAGATAACAAGGTTGCTGAGTGTATAAAGTTGCACATCGAAATTCAGATTCCCTGTGTCACTGGTGAGTAGGTCGGATCTGGAATAACACTGAGAGCATCGGTAATGAGCCCTGATCATTCAGGAAAAGGGAATTACTTCTCTATACAAAGGATTTTATGCAGCCACCACATGATCCAGACAGAATACGACAATGGACAGTTTAGATCAGTGATAAGGTTTTAAAACCAAGACAACCTGAAGCAACTGCAACATTGCAAAACTTTGCTAATTATTGAGATTTATTGCGGGTTCTGAAAGAAAGAAGGATAGAAATATCGGAGAAAATCAGCTTTTATTCTGTAATGTTTTTGTGAAGTTAAGTACTTTTGTTTTGCCCTTCCCATGACCCTGCTTTTAATAGGGTAACAATTTTCTTTTGCAGAAAAGGCAGATGTTCTTCTGCTGCGTGCTGGTCTGCCATCGCACTTCCATCTTCAGCTCTCTGAAATAGAGTTCCATGAGATTATTGGCTCAGGTACTAGAAATGAGAATGCATCCATTTTTACACGCCCGATATTCACAAGAAATATCTTTATACTTATTTATTTTAAATCATTTTAGGTTCTTTTGGAAAAGTATATAAAGGACGATGCAGAAATAAAATTGTGGCAATCAAACGGTAGGTTTCTGAAACACTTTGCCATTTTGTTTGCTTAATGCTCTAGTTTGAAGTGTTTGAAAGATGATATTTTTGCCATACTGTTTTCTCCTCCTGTAACTCCTCAGCTATCGCGCCAATACCTACTGCTCCAAATCGGACGTGGACATGTTTTGCCGTGAGGTTTCCATTCTCTGCCGACTGAATCATCCCTGTGTCATACAGTTTGTGGGAGCCTGCTTGGATGACCCCAGCCAGTTTGCTATAGTCACGCAGTATATTTCTGGAGGATCACTCTTTTCCCTGCTCCATGAACAGAAAAGGTATCTTAGCCATTGTTTGCATGGGCTAGTGGTACAGAATTCTGAAGATCAGTAAATCTGTGTCAATGCAGATTTATTCTTTATCAACAAATAGTGAGAGGAACACTCTATAAAATTTATTTCTTTAATTCAGATTATTTGATATACAAGGGAAAATAGGACCTAATCACAGTAATTATTTGGTTATTATTTTACAGTAAATATTTTTATATTACATACATTATAAAACATTGTTTTGTATTTAAGATTTTAAAAGGGACTGTGCTTTACAGATAATTTTCAGTTTGCCTATAAATTTTGAGTAATGTTGTAATTGTTTCAAATTCTAGGACTCTTGACCTTCAGTCTAAATTAATCATTGCTGTAGATGTTGCCAAAGGAATGGAGTATCTTCACAATCTCACCCAACCAATCATACACCGTGATTTGAACAGGTAAGTCTCTCTGTTATAGAACTGGGGGTGTCCAACCTTGGCTCAGCAGCGTGTGCTGCAGGGGGTACAGCCCGCTAGGCCACATGAGCTGCCTGTCAGACTGGGGCCGTGGGGCTGGATAAACCCAAAGCAGCGCAGAGGCTGCGCCAGAGCGGGCTCCCGGGTGCCCTCTCTGGCCTGGCAGAAGCCTCGCTGCCAACGTCGCTTCTCCTATTTACACACCGCAAGAAACCGCATTTGCTAAACTTGAATTTTCATTTAAGGATGCTGTTAAAAACAACAATATCCCTCACATCTGGCCCTCCAATGCTAAACTGTTGCTAGAAAAGGAAACAAATTATCTACTGAATGGAATATTGTTGTGCCATGTCTACATCAGAAATCACTTAGACTCACCATTCTGCAATACTTTCTGCTTTGAAAGTGGATTAACTAAATTTATATATAGACATATTAAACAGGAGCAACTAACCGAAGTGCTGAATACCGATTGCACTCTATTGTCACATTAGTTTCCTTGGAAATAATAATTCCATTGCTTATTTTAATTAAAATTTCAGAAATGCTTCTTTCTGTTTGTATCTCCAGTGACAAGTAGTACAGAGTTCTGATACTATAATAAGAAATTTTCTCCTGTATCTTGCCCTGAGATTTCATTTCCTGGTGATGCTGATAGCTGCTTTGGGAGATTCCTTGTGAAAGTTATTCTTTCTTTTTGGATAAGTAGGTTTTTCCCTTTGCTAATTGAAAGGGTAAAGTGATTATGACAGGGCAGGTTTAGAGCACTGGAATCAAATTCTGAAAAAAAAATAGGGCAGAGGCGTTTTCTGGCAATGATCATTGGGACTTTCCAAGGACGATGTGGTTTTCCCACATGAAGAGTTCTGTTCTGCTTGCTTGCCTCAAGCGTCCCTGAGCTGACAGCACTATACAAGGGTTTGCAAGCACTATGAAGCAAGGGGTTCCAAATATGATATTTCACTTTTTAAATGGGAGTTTTCCTGGGATTCAAAAGCATAGCATTAACAAGATGAAAATGTGAGACCAGTCATAGGGTGTCAAACCAGGACCCCCAAAGGCAGGATCCTGTCTCTGGCAGTGACCCACAGGGACAAACCTGAGAGCCAAGCATGGGTACAATGGTGAGTTCCCAAATTCCTTCCCCAGGCCCAAAAGCTTTTGGTTCAGCAGCTCTTTTGCAAGAGTGGCATAAGTGCTACCCACTGGTTTCCAGCTTAAGCCTCATTTCCTCTGGAAATAGCAGCCTTCCCTTGTGAGATAAATTCTTCACTCAAACGGGCATTTTTTAAAACAAATACCTGCTCTTGAAGTCAAGTTATGATGCTAAAGTCAAATGTTTCATTTAACTACAGAATGATGCTAGTTGTGGTTAAGAAAGCAAAAACATCCCTGTAGACTGAAAAGAAAATCAAGCCATTAATGCCTAGAAGCTGTTGTTTTTTATTTTAGTTTGGAAAAGGCAGTCTTACAGACCACATCTTTTTCCCATCTTCTGGGACTTATGTGCTGCAGGATAGCGAAACAGGCCCCAATTCTGCTCTATACCGGGTGCCAGATTTTACCTCCCCTTGCTCTGCCCGCGTCCCGCATGTGCAAACGCCCTGATGGGAGCAGTTCAGACCCCTGGGACAGTACCCAGCTCCAGGCCGAGGTCCAGACGCCCTCGGGACGGCACCCGGCTCCAGGCCAAGGTCCAGATGCCCTCGGGACATACTCCTGCTGCTTGCCAAGCGCTGCCGCCGGGTCCCGTCGCAGCTGCACGCGCAGCGCTGCTGCGGGCAGGCAGGGAAAGACGGCGCCTTGCAAGGACACTCGTGCAGATTCTGCTCATCTGGGGAGATACACTGCAGGGACGTGTGACAGTGGAGAAGTTATTCAAGTATATTAAAATAAGCTTTATTTTGCATTTTTACTATACCATAACTCAGTAAAATTTGTCTGTTGAAGCATATTTTGTATGCATTTTGAGTTGACCAAGATTTTCGAAATACATAGCTATTACCAAAGTTATTTGAGTCTAAAAAAATCTAAACCTACATTTTAGAGACCTTAAAATACTTTCTTTTTCTGCTCTTCCTTTCAGTACAATATTTTTTAAAATAGACTTACACCTTCCATATATCAACATTTGATATATTTGAAGCATCTCTAATTGTATCATGTGTGAGAACTAATATCTAGCACCGGTCTGTGCACTCATCCAGTCATCCTCACTACATGGAATCACTGAGTTCCCTGTGTATACAAAGAAAATATGTTCTTACTATGTGAAAAAATCTCCTAATGCGCTGCACATGTTTCAGGGAAAGATGGTGGAACACCTCGCTGCATCCCCGTGTGAGGTTTTACATGCAAATGCCTTTTTCTGCTAAAGACAAACATGCTTCTAAGTTCTGCTAGTCTCTGAATACAAACTACATATCATTCCAGCCGTGCACTGTTTGCCTTTCACTAGGCATCCTTATTAAGACCAACATTCAGTTCCTGAACTTGGGCCCACCTCAGGGTCAGTAGCAGTTTCCAGCTTTGCACCTTTACTGTTTTGGCAAGTGGGTCTTAGCCTATCTCTTACTGCAAGGTCTGCATTGAGACCAAGGAGGAGCTCCCAATATTGTGAATTCCCACCTCATTAACTCCATAAGGAAAATCTTGGCACCGGAAAGAGTTTCCGCATTAACCTTTCTTTCCACCCCCGAAGAAAAGCTGTTGCTGTTGGTAAGAGCACCACAGCTCCCCCAGTACTAGGTACTGTTGGAAACATTGAAGAAAAGAGCTGGGTAGGGCAGACTTTAGTGACTGTCCAGGTTTTAAAGTACAAGAGATTCACTAGAATTTGCTTTCCAAAAGGCAGCCTGGGAATTATGGAGTGGAAGAAGCTCTTGGTGCCCCTGTTCCCTTTTTGATCCACAGCTTTTCTCTCCCATCTTACCTTTGAGGTTCCCGTCCTCACCCCTCTGGCTCTGCCTTCACACAAGCCCTCGGCTTCCTCCCTCTGTCATGAGTCCTCCTCACACACCGTATCCGTCCTCCTCTCACCACTTTCTTGAAGGCTGCCACATTCTAGAGCTGAAAGGGACACACTGTCTCCTTTTGAGCAGGGCTGAGAGTTCCTGTTTCTGCTGCGTTGCAAGCAAAAGGCCCCACGTCTGAATGTCACAATCCTGTTCAGGACAGCCAACATGCAGGCCTCATGGGTCAGCCTGATGTCTTGTCACTACTGGCTGTCAGAAAAATAATTCTGCATTGAAAGATTTTAAATAATGTTTTCTCCAAAAGCAGCATTCACCAGAAACCCCAGGAGCGTATCCCTGCGCCGCAGAACCTGTCGCGTGTGCTGTGAGGGCCCGAAGGTCGTCTGCGGCAGCGACACCCGTGGGGCTGGCGTGTGCTCCTGAGGGAAGCGCAACCTGTGCTACTTTTTAGTGTGAAAGCAGAAGTCACGTCGTCAGCGTGAGTCCCAGCCAGCCCACGGGCACAATTACAAGATGAAAATCCATACAATAACTGAAGAGAAAGCCCAGGAGTGAAAGCCTGACCCTCTTGTGTTAAGTTTTGCCATTGGCTCTGTGGGAGCCTAAAATTTTCTACCTTAAATTTCCCCCTGTCTTGTCATCCTCCTTGTGAGTTCTGAGATCTAATGCAGTACACGTAAAGCATCAAGTGAATCTGCAACATTGCTTGACAGAGCTGAGAAGAAAATGAAATAAATGAAATGTCTCTACCCTGGACAAAGGGTTATCTTTTGTCCATTTTAACAATAATTGGGAGTTTTATTTTGCTTTTTAGTTCTGTAAAAAAATAAGTTCTAACAGCTGTCGGCATTGGTGACATATACCATTATCACTACTTATATCAAATCTTACATTAGTGAGGGATTGCAGCCACAATTATTATAGTACTTTAATAAAAAAAGAGACCATTTTGGTATCAATTTAATTCAAGCCAAAACAGCTGAACATGACTGGACTGAGCCTTTGAGCGAGTAACCTTCATTTGATGGCTCTAACTATCTGTAAAAGTTTCTGAGAGCCAGCCTAGTGCTAAGGATGAAAGGAGGGATGGAAGCCTGGTGGTAATGGGGACGGTGTCTGCAACTCCTCTTTGTTATCAAATCCCCTTATAAAATCTTAAAATAGCAGTTGCCTTTCATTAAATCTGCAGTGCATTAAAGGTAGAAGGTTCTTTTCATGGCCCCTATTCTTTGGAAAAGAAACACATTCTGAATACCCTGTGTCTGTCTTCTGCCCCAAGAGAAGCCCTTGCATCTGGCGGGCCCACAGAGCTCCTTGCTTTGTGAAGCCAGCGTGATTACACACTGCTCATTCCTCTCTTAATTTTTTTTCCTTCTACGTTTTCATGAAGGGAATGAAAAGGGATCTTTGGCTCAGCATTTCAGACTTGGTGTGGTCTTCGCAGAAGACAATTTAGTTCTGATTCTGCTGCGCTCTTTATTAACCTTCTGTCAGCTCAGATGAAGTTTCTCTTGCTGTTATTTCTCAAATCAGGGGCTGAATAGTTCCCTTCTCTTCTTCTGTGGTTTTCAAATTTCCAAGTGCCATTGAGGCAAAAATAGCATTTGTGAGCTGTATCTTCCAAGCCTTATTTCTACGGATTGTATTTTCCTACTTTAGAAAAGAAAAACTAGAAACTATAGTGTTCACCAAAGGTACCAGAGGGACAACAGCACTTCCAGAGACTCTCCTCTGCATTTCACATGCATTCATATACTCAGTACCTTTTGCAAAGGACTTATGGATTCTATATATAAAAAGAGTAAGAAAGGTTATTTATTGATTTCTTGGCTTCTCTACAAAAGCTGCCAAATCATTTCTTGCCTGTACTTGTTATCATGGGCCTATTCTAGACCTTTGTGTCTCTTGAACAGATTGAGGGTAAGGTTATCATTACATTTTCTTCGTATTAAGAAAGTGATAATTTTAGTCACTGCTGACAAAGGCCATACTTGAATCAAGACCACAGAAAAATCTCTGTGAGTTTTGTATGAATTGTGTTTCTGCGTTCAACTTAGGGTAGAGCTTTCTAGAGTCTATCAAGCTTGGCCCTACACTTGATTAATATTTTCATTCGACATCTGATGGGGGTCTCAAAACAATTCTACTTGTCATACTCAAATCACTTAAATATTTTGATGGAAAGTGTATATGGGAGCTAAAATCAGATTCAATATAAACTAAAAGAATCACGGCTACATTGTATGAACCCATTACATTTTTATGATTAAATTTATCATCCTGAGGTTTTGTTTTATGTGAAGCTAGAAGTCTTAAAGACAGTGATTTGTGGGAGTCCTGGTTGGGAGAGTTTAAATTTTATCTGTCCTGAAAAACTATTATCTGGTGAAATTTGTATTCCTCACTTGGTTGTTCCTGCTCATATCTACAACTCTAATATAGGCAAGTTATGCTTTTTCTTGAGACCATCAATATTACTTTCATTTTCCTTTCATCATGTGTACCATTGCCAACTTTCTTCATTTCTTCTTTTCGTGTATTTTTCACTCTCCTAAATCTACTTGGATCAGTAAACATTTTGATAAATATCATGTAAGCATTCCTGTGTCCACATTCATATACTTTTATTTTATACAAATTTGCTCTGCCTTTCAGAAGCCATGTGCTGTGAAGGTGCCATATAGTAACATATACTGTATGTGCATAGTATATGTATAGTATAGTGTATGTATAGTAACATGTAGTGTATTTCATATAGTATATGAAAGCTTTGACCTTCAGAGTTACTGGAAGCTTTGACCTAGTCAATCCAGTTGGTAAATTTTTCACTGCTTTTCCGGTTCCCTTGCAAATTACTCTTGTGGTGTTGCATTTTTGAGGACTTTCTGTCGCTGCATGCAATTGGGAGTTTTGGGGCTTCCTCGTGTGTGTTCGATATTGCAAATTAAAACAATTGTAGTAACTTTCTTGAATCACTATATCAGTTTCCAGTAACTTCTATATGCACTTTTCATTCTGCATTGCAGAATGACATTTTGCAAAAGGTAAAAGACATTTTGCCTATCCAGCTCTGCTGCATTTGGATACATATGCGCCTTCAGTTGGCAGGAGTGTTTTGTCTGTCTCCCTAAGTTTAATTCTCTCCAAATTTTCCAGGCATCTAGAAGAACTGTGTTCGTGTAAGGCGTTTTTGAATGAAGTTGTTCTTTAACTATTCTGAGTTCAGTGCACGGTGTTCGTAGTTGCCGTGAGCGCTGCCTGTGCTGCACGCAGGTACCTGTGAAGCTCTCGGCTTTGTTGCTCTGCAGATCTCCCTCCTCTGTCCCCCATTTAGAGATATTTCGTCTCCTCTTCGGCATGCAGGTCCTTCCCTGCTGGTTAGATCGTCACAACTACCCTTTGCATAATCCTGCTTTGCGCTGCAGATAGAATGGCTATCTCAGAACCCGACTTCACAACATTTCTGACATATTTGAGTTGGTCTTTACGAATCGTCATAAAGGCAACCTTTTATTTTGAACTTGCATTGCATTCCTTTCCATTTGGCTGCTGGCAGGGCTTTATCTTGATCAAACCTTGAACCAAAACCAAACAAATAAAAATAAAGCTTCCGTTTTTTAATTCCTGATATCTGTTCTTCACAAGTTTTCCATCCATTTACTATTTCATGTGCACACTACAAAGTCTCTCCCTGGAAATCAGAATCCCTAAAGCTTTTTCAGTGTGCTGAAAGAGTAACGTGTCTCCAGACATCCTTCCAGCATTACATTGAATTTGGGCTCATTGTTACACTTCAAACTCTCGTAACAAATGGATTCTACTGAGTGTCTTTATTGCAGTGTACGAGATGGCCCTGTGTCGCATTGATGATGAATCCCAGGAAAGAGAACAGGAGCCTTGGAAGCCCTGCAGAGCTGGGAACACCTGCAGATACAGCAGGCAACGCGCGTCTGCTGGTTCAGTAACATCCGCTGCCTTGAGCCCTGGAAGCAAGTTAGAAAACATTGTCACTCAAACCTTATTTCAGCATTTTGAGAAATTACATTTGTTTATGATGCACCTTTTTTTTTAACATTTCTACAGAAGAGGTGGCAAACAATCATAGCAAAGGGTTTAAGCAAGGATGTCTTGTGTTAAACAATTAAATCTGTATTTCTACACCTGAACAAGCACAATGCTTATGAGAGGTGTTGAAAACCTCCGTTCATGCAATGGCTCTGCTGCACATGAGGCAGATGAAAGCTGCTGGCTCATATGATTTATTAAGTCTGCAGCATGTAATTCAGAAACGTTGCTCAGGGTTTAGAAGGGCAGCACAGAAATGTTTTAACTGTTTTGAAAGCCAGACTCTTTAATTTAACGACTGTTCTGCCCACACGTATATGGGTTTGCACAAAAAAAGTCAATATTACAAGAAAAGTAATTTGAACATTGGTGAAATCAATATGTACTATGGCTCACATCAGAAGTTTGTATAGAGTAATATCCTCTTAAATCAAAGCCCCTTGCAGGGTAGAGCCGTTTATAATCGTGCATTGAAATTGCAATGATCCACTGCAAGGTTAAGAACAAAGGATCTCAGAAGCTGTAAATAGAAAGAAATGAATCAGATCACCTTTTGGTCTAACTAGTAGCAGACTTTTCATGAAAACTATTACCTCTTATTTTCAACAATCTATTAACTTAGGCTTTGCAAACCTTCATATCTTACAGTTCAGCTTATTTTCTAAAAAAGTCTCTATTGAGAATATCCTGTTGAACAAGACATGAACCTGAAATAATCCTGAAGCCTGGAAAACAAACTTAGTTTTGAAATACCCTGTTCTAAACAGCTAGAGATGGAAGTGCATCATTTTTCTCAGTTGGGGCATATTTTCAAACCACTTGGTCTTCCAGAAACTCGTAATACTAGTTCATCATGCTCTGCAGATAATAAGGCCAAAAGGAATCATTTTAGTCATCTGTCAATTTAGGACTATGAGTTATTATGTCAGACAACATTTCCAGGCCTCTGCTTTTGGAATCAACCGTTTCATGTGTAATGTAAGCAGTAAGTTTTGTTGGCAAACAGGTGTTTTCAGAAGCCCCGCTGCTGTGCTTCAGGAAGTGCTTGGCAGATAATGCAGCCATCTTTCGATTCATTGCTTTCTCCTACAAAGGCCGCAGTTGCCCTAGATCCTTCAGCATCTGTCAGGTGGCCCCTTCACTTGGGCTGTGCAGAGGACTCTGGGTCTCCTGGTGCGGAGCAGGCGCCTCCCGGGCGTCTGCCGTGTCTCTGCCCGGGCTTTGCGCCTTCAGCAGCCGCCGTGGAGGGACTCGCCCGGAGTTTGTCTTGGCCTGGAACCATAGTTCCAGTTTGAAGCCACCTACTGCTGTGTGTACAGCCTGCATCTGCAATCCCTCGTCCCCTCAGTCTTGCTGTTAAAGAGGTGCTGGGTGCTCATGTCTGGCCTTCCGAGTCATGAACAATTTAATCAAACATGACTCGCAAGAGGAGATTCTCCAAGCAAAGTTGCTGCGGTTGAGAAGGATGGAAATGTGAAAACACCACATTTCTAAGACTGTTTTTTTATTCCTTGGCCATAGTTTTCAGATGCACCTTAACTCCAAGAGCAGTGCTCCCACCAGGTTTTGCTACCTATCTGCAAATGACTGCGTGTTCGGAGCTTGGAGGAAGACCTCAGGCCTATATTTCTAGCCCAAGGAAATGATAAATACCTGTCCCTGTCGCTGGCTCACTGCCTGCTGCCTGGGCACTCGCAGTCGCTACCCTGATGTGACAGGAGGAGTCTTTCTGTAGCAGGTTCCGTGCATTTGTGTAGGGGAAGGGACCCCTCAGCATGGAGCAGCGTGCACCATCCGTGCCGTCAGCGCGGTAGCAAACGACGTGGCATTCTGCATGCTCAGTAACGTACAAGGGAGCAGGGACCAGGAGTTAAGTGTGTCTGAAAGGCATTTACAGAGCCACACAAGCAAAGGTCCATATGTGTATGTCCATGCATAGAGGTGTTACCGCATCTTGGGGAATGGATGCATTTCCCTAAAAAACCCGGGCAGCATGTGGCACAAACAGATTCTGGCGTGGCATGCGCCGAGAGATAAGGGCTCCCCCGGAAAGCCGCAGGCGGTGGCAGCGGGAGGCAGCTCCGCTTGGAAGGGCGCTCCACACGTCTTCCCATGCCAGACTGGCTTCAATGTGAAGTGTCCGTGTGAAAACCAGGAACACATGCACAGCGCTAGCTTCAGACCTCGCCTTTGTTAGACGGCTTCCATGCATTGGCAAAAGCCACCAGGAGGTTTGATTGAGTCCCCTACAACACACAGAAGATGACATTTTGACTAGGTTCAATGTGACGGTGTCATCATGATTGTTGGGGCATCACCTGTTTCCTTTTATATCCCTTAGTGAAAAAGTATCGTGGGAAAGAAGGGAATGACGGCAGCTTTAAGTTGCCCAGCTATATCAAAAGCCATGAGATAGGGGCTGATGTGAGGATAGAAATAGATTTTCAGATAAGATTATCCTTTTTGAAGATTCAGTTAACCGTATTTACTGTGTCACAGCGCTCTTAAAACCAGTAGCATCTTGTAAGTGATGGGGAAATACATCTGTCTATGGGAGATGTGAGCAGGGATGTCAGAGAGTTTGATTTGATTTAGTGCCCGCTGCCACTCAGAGGGGATTAAGAGATTGTGAGAGGGAAAAGGGATCTCTCTACTTCTGTCTTATTTCCCTTTTTGGACCATTAATGATAGGACACATAACAAAAAATCATAGAGTATGATACGATACAGTAAAATGCAAGAAGACAAGATAATATTAAATTAATCAGGGCCGGGCTGGCAAAGCCCACTGCCCAGAGTGTGTTGGCGTGCCACAAAGCACTGGCAGGCAGCAGCAGCACTGTACAAAGTTATCTTAACTTACGTGCTGTGCAGGAAGGCAGACTTGGCAGGAAGGAAGTGTTTTCTACTCCAACATTTCCCAAGCTTTGTAGCTGTTTGCTTTTTTTCTTTACACAGCATTTCTTACTTTTGGCAAAGAAAATATAGTTTGAATTATCTCTCCAGAACGAGCATGTACAATAAAACAAAATAACTGTGAGTGAAGGGTATGACTGATTCATATCGCAGAGACCCCCCAACAAAGGGAAAGTCAGATCATGGGATGTGCTCAGAGACTGTGCCTGGCATCCCCTGCAGCCAGGGGCCTGTTGTCCCCAGTGCAGGACCCCTATTGAAATTCCTCCTGGGAATTACCAGACCGTCCACACTGGTGTGTGGTTATTCAATGGCTGAAGCACGCGGACTTCAGGGCTCCTCGCAGCACGGGTAGATAACTTCAGAATGGAACATTTCAGTTAGGTTGTTTAGGAACTATTAGATAAAATACTTTGTAATTTGCCTTGCACAGCACATTTTGAAATGCCTGCTCTCCACTGGAAATGAGGATAGCAAAAATAAAAGTTGAAATCTGAAAATTTCCCCAATGCTAAAATACATAGCTAGCCCTACTGAATATTCCAAATAAGCTGCATCTTTTTTGTTAATATATTTGTTCTATACATATGCTTGTGCATCACGTGGACAATCCAGACGGGTGCCTGGAAAGCAGCAGGAAGCGTTGTAGCCGCCCAGCCTTGTCCCGCAGCGAGAAGCAGCAGCCCCACAGCGATCCCTGCGCCCCGGCAGGAGGGTGGATGCTGTGAACGCAGCAGTGCTGCGGGAGCGGCCCCAGTGCTGCCTTCCCAGCTGCAGAGGGCAGGTCGACCCCGGCTCTACCTGCGCCTCAGCACCGCCTGCGCCGGGTACCGGGTGCTGGATGCCGGCGCTCGGAGTGGGAGGGCTGCTCTGCTTTTGCTGGGTGTGAGCCCTCTGCGCGGAGGTCCCCCAGCCTCCTTTCATTTTTATGTGTCTGTAATATTTTTGCTACATCAGGACCTTGCAGAACTTCTGAAAAAACGCTAGCTCATCAGCCAAATACCTGTGAACCACTTAACTAATAAAAATAAATAAATAGATAACAAAGAAAAAATAGAAAATTTCCAGCAAAACTAACCACTCTTAAGTTGCTCCTCCACAAAATCTCTCCTTCAGACACTCTGATATATTTATTTGCTGTTTCCAGGGGCTGAAGGACTCCTAAGGGGCAGAAGGACCCCTAAGAGGCAGAACGGCCCCAGATGCCCTTGGCGCCGGCAGGCAGGAGGGCGAGCGGGTCGGCGGGTAGGTCAGTCCTGCAGGTCAGTCCTGCCTCTCCTGCGAGTGCAGGGGGGTGAAAGACGCAGCCAGGTGCCTGCCAGGCTCACTCTGTCCTGTCACCCGCTCACAGAAAGCCAGAATCACATGGAAGCAGCTGTGCAATTCTCACACGTTTCTTTCAGGAGCACCAACAATGAGCGTTGAGCTGTACTGTAGAGACGTGTTAGAAAAACTGACTGCAATTGGACAGTCACACTTTGAACATCTGTAATTTCCAGCTATTAGGTGGTGGTTATATTAGAAAATAAATCTTGTTTCTACTTTTTCATTTTGTAGTTTTGTTAATGAATTTTAAAAATGACTAAGTGCTGACTCAGAGCTGAAAAGATTACATTTAATTTATTGTAAATTGATGTTTTGTGTGTAGTTTGATGGCTCTGTGTTCATTCTTAAACTGTGAGAATATGGCAGGGAAAAGAGATTACAGCTATTCGGGTTTCTTTTTGCAATATCCTTTTAGTAACCATTAAAAAGTGAATTATCTTTCAATATCACTTTTACCCTATCCCTTTTGGAGGGAGATAGGTTCAAGCTGCCCTGCAGTTTTCAGTTCTTTAGTTTTAGTCCCCGTGAAACCTTCATTAGGAAGACAGAACTAAGAGCTTGGAAATCATTTCCTGAAGCATCGGTAGTGTTGATTGCTTCAGGAAGACTGTAGTGTGTTCTTGTTTTAAACACAATCATTATCAAATGAAAAAAAAAAAGAAATTCTGGGAGAACCAGGATTTCTGCAGTGCCCAGACCAGCTCAGCATACCAAGCAGCCCCGAAGCACAACGCGGGCCATGCTCGTGGCCAGCCCCAGCAGCCCAGGCACTCGTGCGGCCGGGCCGTGGCTCTGCGCGGGAGCGGGTGATGCCCCTCGTGCCACAGGCAGTGCCCGCTGGGCAGCGCCTTCCCGGCAGCCGCTCGCAGCGTCGGCGCCCACGGGCCCTGCACACGCAGGAGGAGCGCGGCGACTCCGTGCACGGCCGTCACCTGCGGGAGCCCTGCCTCGAAGTGCTGGGTGTCGCTCCGAGGAAACTCTCCCTCCTCAGCAGGGACATGAGCTGCACATAGCGCCCCTGGGGACGCAGCTTCCCACCCGCAGGCTGGGCTGATGCCCCAGATCCATTGTGGATACTCTCCAGGGGCTGGTGAACGCGGCCGCAGAGACCCACCGATCCCAGGCCCGCTTCCAGTTCCTCCTGCCCACATTAACTGAGTGGAGGTTGCAGTGGAAATGCCGAATGCACAGGGAAGGGATTGCCCACTGTCAGTTGCTATCGGTGAGAATTTCACCTTGTTTCCCATTCTGCACAAGCAGTGCAGTTTGTGAAAATTCATCCTCAGTATTTTATTTCCTATAAAGGTACATTTTCTTCAGATGTGAATTTCCAGTTCACAGAAGGGTTTACTCAATGTGGATTCTTGGAGGCGTGTGGCAGGTCCCCAGCCCCAGCGCGAGGCCTGTGAGCGCAGGCGCTCCAGACGGCGACTGCGCTGCTGTGGTGCGAGAGTGCCAGTTCCAAGCACAACACAGCGAGTACGAGTTACCATGGGAGCCTGCCTGGAAAACACGTGCCTGCCCCTTGGTGGGGCTGGATGGTTCAGGCAGAGCATGCTCAGGACAGAGGTTGTGCTTGCAAGCCTGGACACTGCTTTCCCGCCATGTTTTCCCCTGCGGAGATCCCCAGGCAATCAGGCAGTTGGGATGTGCCACCCTCAGCAGGCAGTGTCCTGCAGGATGGGGGTGCACGGTGTTCAGTGCGGGTGAGGGAGAGGAGAACATGCTCAAATTGCCCTGATTTTATTTTATTCTTCAACATTTTGAACTTGAGCCTGGTGCTCACAACAGTGCCATTTCCTCAGCTCGGGTATAGGAGACATCGGTACCTGACGAACGGCCGTGCAAAGCTGCACACAGGAGCCTGCTCCCAGCTCTCACCTGCCTACCCCAGACCTGCTATTTCCAGACAAAATTGTCAAGTTGATAAAAAAGAGCCATTTTTATTGCGTACTTGAATATGCATTTGTCTGTGAGGAAATAGGGAGCTCCATGAAAGAGGCACAGGCTGAACACCAAATAAATCTAAATGCAGTCATGTGCCCAAAGATTTAGGATGGGAAGTTCAACCCCCATGGGTTAGGTACCATGGACAGTATCAGTTAGTCATTCAGCACAAAAAAGGGGCTTCTTGTGTTTGAGTCTGGCCTGAATCCCCAGAACTCAGGAGTTACCTGTTTAGTGCAAGGTCAACAGTGAATTGCTCCCAAATTAGAATTAATTCTTTTTAAAGGTTAGTATTCCATTTTTGCTTTTCTAATTGGAATCTGTCAATATGAAAATGTATAATAAATGTCTGTCTGGTTCTGAGTATTTTCAGAGCTTCAGGGCCTGAATTACTCTTGTTTTGGTTTGGTTTTGTTTGCAGTTCTCCTGCCTAACCGATCACAAGATGAAATGGATAAGAAATGGTAGTTTTATGTAGAAATATTTTTGTAGCTGTTTTGTTCATATTTGTAAACTTATTTGTGGAAATCCTGTTATTTATAGCGTGGATGTATGTGTAGCATTAGATTTCATCACAGATATTATCGAAATCCACTGCATTTCTGTCTTTGAATAGATAATATGTAAAGAAGGCTGCATTTTCTTCACATCACCCTCAAAAATGTGTATGAGCCATCGCACAAATCTCATAGTTCACCTTGTCAGTCCTGGTGGTTACAGGACAAATCCATAGACATAGCTGTAGGCCCCCACACACTGCTGTGGCAAGGCCCTGCGGCGACGTTCTGCCCCGGCAGCCCTTTGCGGAGTCGGCCGCGGTTCGCAGTTGCTATGGCTGCCAACATCTCCCTGAAATTACAGCAGTTCCGTATGTGTCGGCACAAGTAATTACCAGTGAAACGGTGCCTCGGCGTTCTGGGGTCCGGGCAGAGGCTGCCCCTATCCTGACAACCTCTTCCTGCCTCCTCCCCGCGTCCGGAATCGCCTACCAGGAGACTGTGTTAAGAGCTAAAGGGGTCAGCTAAAGGTCTCACTGATTTTTCGAGTATATAAATATTGTATTTACCTGAGCTCTCTGGCTGCTGCCAGGCTGCTTGGAAGCAGACCGGAGTTGCGCGGGGAGCTCTGCGGGCTGCAGAGCGCCGGCCGCACTGCGGCATGCGGCTCCTGTGGCTCCTCGGCACTGCCACCTCTGTGGTGCGCTCCAGGCCAGGGCAGGCTGCCGGGGCTGAGGAAGCGTGCCACGGAGCGGGGGCTTCTCCTTCTGCCCCTGCAGATTTGCTCACACTGGTTTTTATGGAGGGCACGAGGTGTTTGTACTGGGGCCGGCTCTGTCATTTGAGTGATTCCATTTCAAGCAGATGTGTCTGCAAACAAATGGCTGTAACGATAGGATGAGGTTGAAAATGAAGCCTAATTACCTCAGCTTATTTAACCCGGGAATAACGCTTCCCGACATGCCCACAGCCACACGGGTTGGCCACGTTTGATGGTGCCCATGTACCCCCCATGTCTGCAGAATTCTTCTCCAGGGGATGGACTGTGGACATTGTGGGAGCGAGGCAAGAGCACGAGGAGCTGCAGGGGCGGTGTGTTGTGAACGCCAGGGCAACAGCGGAGAGTATTACATGAGGAATATTTTCCTTTGATCCTAAAAACCCTCATCACTATGTCCTGGGTTTCCTCAGGAAAAGGAAACAGAACAGATTTGGGCCGTTTTGCCAGTGTTCTGTGTCTACCTTAATTCATCTGGCATGAAAGTAGAAGGAGAGCTGGTAGCAGTGACTCCAGCAATGCCGTCTGTGCAAGCTGTTGCTGCTGCGGCGCACGCGTCTCTGCGGCGGGGCAGCGCGGGCACCGCATCCTCGCCTGCATCGCGCCCAGAGGTGCAGGCAGTGCTGCAGAGATGTTGGTAAGTGACGTCTCCTGGCACGTGGGCTGGCCGAAAAATCAGGTTATGCTGGTGCGTTGTGGTACGACACTGAGAGAAGGTTCATGTGGCAAGTGAAATGCAGAAGTTTGGCTTGTTGTTCATAAAGAAATAGAAAAGTAATTTTTCTTCCTTATTTTGATGTACCCTTTTTGTTGATACAGCTAATGTTATTAAGAAGAGACTTCAAGAACTTAATGTAATTGCTCAATCCTGCTGATACTGATCTGCTCCCGTGAAGGTCAGGGGAATTTTGCTATTATCTCTGTGGTGAGCAGGTCTAGGTCAGACATCTTTCTTGCAAGGCCAACATACCTGATACTATTTCCAACTCTTAATTTTCATATTTATCCTAGTTATCGGCAGTATCAGGAAAACTTCTCTTCCATCACTAACTCCTCTTTCCTTTTAGTATTTAATTCTATGCTGCCGCTCTTCATCTTTCAGTTAAAGTAGCTTTCATAAGTCAGATTTTTAAGCCAGCTTCTAAACCATTTTGCAGTTGCTTTCTAATCACAGAAATCAGATGTCCCGGTATTTGGCCTAGTATATGAGCCTACATTTGTATTTGAATGTAATGATTTATCCGAAAGCCTCCAGGCACATCTAGAGACAGAAGCAACCCCGTGCCCATGTGCAGGCGCTGTCAGCGCCACGCACCGGCAAAGGCTGCGGCGCACGGCAGCTTCCCACTGGAGATGGAACCCCGGCACCCTGATCCCTGCCAGGAAAACAGGGCTCTAGTGGGGAGAGCTTTAAATTGCCAGTGACAGGGAGGGGAGCTGGGGGCTGCCAGGCGCTGCGGCTGGCCCTGCACCCGCAGAGGGGCTGGGCCGTGCGCGGGAGCCCCAAGGCCCCACCAGCCTCTGCTGTTCCTGGGTTCCGCTGTTCTCACCCTGAAGAGATTTGTTTGCATTTTGGGCAATGGACTACATTTTGTATACAAAACCTTCGCTAAACCTTTGGTAATACGGTTTCCAGTAATAAACAGTATGTTGGGCGTGCCATTGTACCCATCAAACAATGATACTCACTCCACTGATAGTAAGATAATATATTTAAAATGGGAAAACAGAGGAAAACCTTCACGACAGCCATCAGAGCCCGGAGCAGGTGCCCACAGTGTTGTGGGATCTCTGTAGTTGGAGATGAGCAAATTCCCTCGGACAAGGCCCTGGGCGACCGGACTTGGTGCTGGCACCGTCTGGGAGGAGCTGGCCCCGGAGTCCCTTCCCACCTGCACCATCCTGCGGTTCCGATGCACGAGGGTGGAGGTGGCCCGCGGTGCCGCGGGAAGCAGGACGGGCAGCAGCCACTCGGGGCTTTCCTGGTCGCCCCCTGAATACCCTCATACGTGGGTGCTGGAGGGATGTGTGCTTTGCCAGGCACTGAGAATGGGAACTGGGACACTGCTGGGTGCTCTGCAGAGAAAGACAAGGATCTCTCTACATCCCTGTAAAATACTGCAATGCTGGTCTTTCCCCAACTTAATGATTTCTCGTGGCTTTTAGTGATACATCCTGGAAGCCATATTCTGTATATATGTAGTCTTCAGATCAGTTCCGGCACTTATATACATCTACCTGACTTAGAATTAATAGTATGAACTATGCTGACTACCTACAAGCCTTAAAAGAGAAAAGAATCAGGCTATGTAATTATATTTAAAGGCTATATCTGTGTTTACCTTCAAATATCTTCCTGACTTCATCCTAGAGATCCAATGCCTATAATTAATGAAGCTGTTATAACTGATCTATGACTAACTACAGAAATTATTTTATTCAATAGTGATTAGAAACTGACATTCTCATTTATTCTTAGCATTAATGTGTGTACTTTATGATAACAAGTGTGAGATGTATCTAAAGGAAGTTTACCTGAAGACATTTATCTTTCAAGCAAATGAGCTGAAGGCCTTAAGGCCACAACTATTCAAGCTGAGTCAAAAATCTTAAACTTTTCACTGCTTCTATGGCACTATCAAATAACTGCCTATTTTAATAATTGGGTTTTTTTTCCAGTCACAATATTCTTCTGTATGAGGATGGCCATGCTGTTGTTGCTGATTTTGGAGGTGAGTTTTTATGAAACACGAATCATTAACCTCATATGCCCTAAAAATAGGTAGATACTGACTAAGAATAATCAGAAAGTTGATACGGTTGCTCTTCATTTCATTCGGAATGACAGCAGAGGTTTTGGGGGACGAAAATATCCCTGTCTTTTTGCTCATCTCAGTTGTCAGCTTCTGTGAAGCACCTCACAGTCTACCCGAGGACGAAGCCATGGCTGTGGGAGGGCTGCAGCCCAGTCCAAGTGGGTTTTGACGGTGGGTTAGAGAAGAGCAGTGAAAGACCCCTCTAATGGAGAAGTCAGAGACGCAGTCAGGGCCTGCGGACGGCCTTACCATGCCAGTCTGTGCTTGTGAGCAGCCAGACCCCGGCACAATAGGACGGGTCTCTTTCAACTGAAAAGACACAGTGTAGTTCTGCCGACCCTAGAGATGGGGTTACGGGCCGCAGGCACTGCATCTGGTTGGCATTAGACCCGGTTCCACCATACGGAGCGGTCTCGTGCACTGGCCTGGCGTGTCTAGCAGGAGCGCGTTCCACTGCAGCAGGGGCAGCTCTTTGGCCGAACCTTCTGGAACAGCTCCCTCGGCCCCGGGATGTGGCGAGCGGGAACCTGAGCCGGCATGAACAGGGCCTGCGTCGCCAGGCCATGTTCTGGGCCTGACACGGGCACCCGAGCAGGGTGGTGGCACGGGGAGGAGCCCTCCGCCCGACCGGGCACGCGCCTAGACACGCGTGTGCGCAGGGCTGGCGGGAGTGCGTGGGAGTCCCAAACCAGGACTTACGTATCCTAAAGGACATCATACACTTCCCTCACTTTATTCATGCGAGATCTTGCTGTTTTTAGCAGAACTTCTTTTCTGACATGAAATAAGACCGTGGAGTCTTATTTCAAGATAATAAATAAACCGTGGGGTTGAATTTTAATGCAGTTACTGTTTGTTGTAAATCTGGATGAAGTTATACTGACCGGTACAAATAATCACACAAATTCTGAGGTGGGTCTCAGCTACTGCAAGTTACTGCTATGTCACTGGGGCTTTGCAGTGCTGAATCTGGCATAGGATGAGGAGCCTCGCTGGCTGCACACATCCTTGTTAAAACACAAGCTATCCCCGTTCCCCTGGAATTGCAAAACTCCAGGGGAAGTCAACTCCAGGGTCATAAAATAAGTGGTTTTTGCTTTGCTTTGTTTTTAACCAAGAATTTTGTAGAATTATGTGGGTATTCATGTGGGTTCACAGTAAAATCTTTCTTGTGTATTTTATGTGTTTCAGAATCGAGATTTTTGCAATCTCTGGATGAAGACAACATGACAAAACAACCTGGGGTTTGTTTCTTGTTCTGTTCCAGATAACCAGTATAAAACATATAGGAAAACTCAGTTCAGGAGAATATTATAATAGAAATACGTGGCTGGGAAAGATGATGTGGTGCAGCTTTATCTCCTTTGTGCTCTCTTTTTTTTTTCATCTCCTTTAAGTATTGGAGTTCAACCTTTTCAGCAGCAGATATCATTAAATGCAAAGTATGTTTTCGGTTTTGCACTCAGAAGGAAGATTTTTACTGTGCAATAGAAAATAATATTTTTGGAGGTTCTTATCTGGATTCTATTGCCTGAAAAATCCTTAGTAAAATATCCTCTTTTTGTATCCACCCAGCTGCATTTGCACACACATGTTGCTAACGGGTGCTCCCTATTTCTACTAGCACTGATTTTTTTGTTTGTTTTTGAGTTCTTTTCTGTGTTTCAAACACACTGATCTCAGAGGGTCATCTTCTACAAGACAGTTTGGCTTCCCAAGATTTAGTCCAGATGCATTTGGTGTGTCACACAATGGTGATGAAACTCCGCGTCACTGGAGTCAGCCAGGATTTAGTGGTGATCCTTTCATTGCACATTAATACACCCGCACTGAGTGAGGAGCGAACAGGGCTGCTCCAAGCCGGGCCCTCTGCTGGCCTGGCTGTCTTGCAAAGAATGGGCATTAAATAGCTGAGTGGAAAGTCCTTGTGAAGAGACCCTGGATTCCTCACTGCACAGAGGCAGCTGCTCACGAAGCATCTCAAAATGGAGCCTCTGCAGAGGGGTGGCAGCACCCGGCACAGCTGCCATCCTGCCGCTCCACCTGGAGCAGGGGTTGATCACTGTGATGGATTAACCCACCTGGTACCTGAGCTCCAGATGACTCAAAAGACGGGTGTTTTGGGTTCAGCCCAGCAGTGCACTCTTTAAAGCTTGATTACAGGGGCTTCAGGGAGCTGATGTGGACACTATCCTCATGCTATTATGCACAGAGCACAGTAATTTGCTGCCTGAGTTTTGCATGCCATTTTTTCCCTAATGAACTTGTTTCTTAACTTACGGGAGAAGGGAGGCAAAGAAGCAGAGAGTAAAGCAAGCACATAAACACAGGAGAAGGCTGGCTGCCCAGGTGCAGATCCCTGCTCATGTACTGCTGCTGTTTCCTGGTGTGCAGAACCTGCGCTGGATGGCCCCAGAGGTCTTCACCCAGTGTACGAGGTACACTATAAAAGCTGATGTTTTCAGTTATGCTTTGTGTCTGTGGGAGCTGTTGACAGGTGAAATTCCATTTGCTCACCTAAAACCAGGTAAGATACTCCGTGAGTTAATATTTAGACATCAAGCTAGAGAAACAGCTGCATTGCAGAATAATAACCAGTATTTTATTAAAGTTTATTATTAAGTGCATAGATGATGCATTTAGTGAAAAGCATAAAACTAGCCCACTACAGTTGTATTATTATTTGCTACAATAAATTTGTTTTGAGGTCAATAATTACATCCAGTTCAGGGATTGTGCCCAAAGCACCCTGATTATATGCCCTCGTCCTTTGCATTGTCCCTGGGGTTGCAGGGTGCTGGGAGCGCTCCGCACGGGCCCGGGTGGGCTCAGGGCACTGGGCCCTCGTGCCGGTGCATGGAGCCGCACCGCCCTGAGGAGAGGGCAGTCCGGGCGCAGGATGTGGGCAGGCTCCTCAGTGGCCTCCAGGGAGATTTTATGATGTTTGGGGAAAGCCTGGTCTGCTGCTGCAGCTTTGTGTTGAGAATGGCGAGTTCCTCATCTTGTACAAACCAGCCAAGGAGAATATAGAATGTGGAGTAGCAGCGTATAGTCCTTGTTTACTTGTGCATCTGTTCCTTAACTGCCTGTCGCTATGCTATTCCTCTGATCATGCCAATCACTTTATAAGTTAAATACACAAATATTAAGTGAAATCTAATGTATTTTTCCCAGTGCATTACTATCATCTTTTCAAAGGCATAGCTTCTGATGCATGTAAAGTTTTCCTTATCCCATAGTCTGCTTTTATTCTTTTTTTTTTTCCTCTGTTCAAAGAATTTCAAGTGAAGATTCATATTTCTGATGCCTTTTTTTTTTTTTTTTTGAGATTATACCTGCATTAAAACTCCTTTGGAAGTTCAGCCTTTTGCATGCAAAGTGCACAGCTATCATTAACATCGTTAGTAATTAGTATGCCAGATCTGTATATGACCTTCTAAATTGTATTAGCAGGTTTTCACGGCTCTTTATTTCTAACTACTCGCATACTAAATGCAAGAGCCAAGCATCTGAATCAATTCCACTCCAGTATCTAGAAATAAAACACATTTAGCTGTCAATCTGAATTTCAGTCCTGATATTTTTTTTTTTTGCATTCTTTTTCTGATGGTTATAGTATCTTTGTTCATGATTATTTAACTGGAAATCAAGACTGTAGGTTTTTGGATGTGCACCAGCCCACATAGCAGTTGAAATTTGGTCCTGTCAGATGTTCAGTTGAGTAATTTTCCCCTTCTTTCATGGATATGAAACTGACACTTGATACAAAGCCACAAAGCGGGTGATTCTCAGATGTAGCAGTTCCTGTTTTCTGACTAGTTCCTAGTCTCTGTGGTCTCTCACACTGCAATGCTTATGAAAGATATGATGTATGTACACATAAAAAGATATTGGAATTACTGCATGTAAGATTTAGATGTATGTTCTGTAAAGAGCAGCTTTGAGGATGCTGTATGTTTTATAGTCTGTGTAAAATTTCTACATTTATGATGTATGTTCAGATAATAACTATTCAGTTAAAAACAAATCCTGTATTTTTCACAAAGTATGTATATCAAAGTGAGGAATGATAAATTTTTCTTTAGAAAATTTTGTATGCTATCTGCAGAACACTGTAATTATGTGTTCGTGATTGTATTTTTATTTTATAGTTACTTCTGTGCATGCTGAAAGGTCTGGGAAGTCATTATGGTCAAGTTAGGTGTTCAAATAATATGTGATTATGAAATGTGATACTAAAGAAAACTAGATGTCACCTGCTGAAATGGATACAGTTGGCACACGAAAAGCAATTCCATGATCCCTGCTGAATCTGGTGCAGGATGCAGCTTTGTTCGAGTGCGCAGTATTTGGCATTAGGTAGCCGTTCATCAAATTGTATAAGTAGTTTTATAGCTTTTAAATCTAAGTCACTAGTTCCTTTATCAAATGGCAATCTATAAATCGATGCAATCCCTAAAGAAATCCCGTCATGGTTGGTTCAGACACAGCGTGTTGGAGCCCTGCTTTGTGCACGGGCAGGGGAACCCGCCCCGCGCGCTCAGCCGCTGGCGCCGCAGCCGGGCGAGGAGACCCGGGCAGCTCCGGGTGCGCGACCAACCCTGCTCCCTGCACAGGGAGGTGCGGCCTGCCCCAGCGCGAGGCTCTGCAGCCCGCGGCTTCTTCAGGGGCTTCTTTAGCAGCTCGTTACGTTGTTGAGGTCCAGGCTGCAAGGAGCAGAGCTGGGCCCATTTCCCAAGTTCCGCAGCGCTGGGACTGCACACTAAAACTCACATTCACACTCACCGGGCACGTGCACCGCTGAGGGAGAAAATGCAGCCTGTGGAACGGGCACTGCAAGGCTTGCCTGGGCCTGCAGTGCCTCAGTGCATGGGGCATTTGCACTATTTCCTCTTACCACCAGGAAAATTTAGCAGGGAGTAAAATACAGGATCATAAGTCACTAGTAGAAAGAAGTAGAAGATCATTTTGCAGGAAGAAATTTCAGATTTTTTCCAAAATGTAGAAAGAGATGGGAAGGGGGAAAATTGCCATACTAAAAAGAAAAGCATGGTAACTAGAAAGTTTTGATGGGAAGAGATTTGGGTTTTATACCAAAGACATAATTGAAAAAGCAATGGCCTGTGTTTTAAGCACTAAGTGCTAACCAAATAAACCACAGAATAATG
The DNA here is from genome assembly GCA_013389825.1 of Crypturellus undulatus. Lineage (NCBI taxonomy): Eukaryota > Metazoa > Chordata > Aves > Tinamiformes > Tinamidae > Crypturellus > Crypturellus undulatus. The sequence goes on along the minus strand of VWPW01030527.1, from coordinate 65,720 downwards.
ATCAAGCAGATAAATTGTATGCAGAGCAGTTAAATTGTCTGTTAGGAAGATGAATTGCATTTAATGAATGACGTAAACCCAATGATAAAACAGTTAAGAGCATTAGAAGAGCTTGCTTTAAAGCCTTGACTGCTGTGCTAGGGTAAATGGGCTCTCCTGGCAGGACCGAGGGATGCAGTATTTTCAGCCAATCTACCTCAGTCAAGCATCTCTCTTTTTTTTTTTTTTTTTCTCTCCTCTTTTCTGTGTGTTCAGCACAGACAACACACCTCAACAGCAGTTGAGGGCTCTCAAGGAGGAACTTCAAATATCTTTTCCCATTGGTTTAACTGGGTGAGAATTATCCCAGAAAACAGTATGCCTGTAGGCTTGTTTATGATAAGGGAATGTTTTAGCTGCTGAGCGTTTCACTAACAGACTGGACCCAAGCTCCTGTAGACCCAAAGCTTTGATTAATTTGAGAGGGACTTGCATAGTATTTTGGAAGCCTAAATTACATATATATATATATATATATATATATATAAAATATATTAGGCAACAATACAAATAAGACAGAAGACCAGAATTGTGATCTTTGCAAGTTAGTCTGTGGTACGTAAGCATTTCTGCGTGTTGGACATGTGTGAGCACAAGCAGGGTGTGTTTCGCGGGACGAGTTGCGATACCCGACACTAACGCAGCGCCGTTGCGCGCTCGCTTGCAGCCGCCGCAGCCGCCGACATGGCCTATCACCACATCAGGCCACCCATCGGGTACTCCATCCCCAAGCCCATCTCCTCGCTGCTCATGAGGGGCTGGAACGCCTGTCCCGAGGTGAGTGCTCACGCCGCCGGCCCGCTCGCCCTCTGCCTTGGCGGAGGGCCCCAGCCCTGCTTAGGGCTCCTGTCTGAAGTCACAGCTGCAGTCTGCTTAAAACCTAAATTTCCAATAGAAAAGATATTAACAGTGGCACAGGACATGAGCATGTGTCTATATCCTTAGTACCTGGGTGTGATACTAGTAATGTTCTTTCATATTATGTTTTCTTGATGGCTGGATTTTTTTTTGTTAAGTCTTAATTGCATTTTTTTGTGTTTCTGCTGTATTAGAAAAGAAGTGTTCTGCCTCGCAAGCTAGTCAAACACAGGAAGCTGAATAGAGGAAGAACAAGAAAGGCAGAAAGGACTGGTTAAGAGATAGGAAGGAAGAAGTGAACTGAAATGAGAATTAGGTGGCCAGACAGACATCAACAAAGAGAGTCGACAAATCTGAGAAAAAGAAACAGAGGGGTTGATGAACTGGAGAAATGTAAAAGACTATTTAGCCATTTATTTATTTATTTAGCCAAACTTCAGTATTCACGGTGTGAAACTTTGATTGTGACTTGTTTTGGGAATGGTTTGGGGCAGGAGAAGCAACAAGAAGTCCTGCAAATCTTGTTTGTGAAAGAAACAGCCATCAGTCTGGAACATCCCTCTGTTCATGGCAGTTACACTGAGCTCCCAGTATCTACGCCTTGTCACAGTTTTCCTCTGCTTCTCCCTAGTTGTTCCTGGACACAGGGTTTGTGCATGGCTCTGGCGAGCAGCAGGGGCTGGAGTGAGACCCACCCAGCCCAAAACACCCGCATGGGCTTGGCGTGGAGGGCAGAGCCTCTGCGGCATGGCTGAAAATCAGTCCCTATCTCTGGGAACCTAAAGGAAATCGGTGCTTTTGCAGGGACAGGAGACCAAGCATCTTAGCAGGCTGTGTGAATTTAAGATAGAATTCGATAGCTGCGGGTGAAAGAAAGGCTTTCTGTTATCTATTAAGCAAACACAGTAATACATGGAGTCTATTAATGTGTTAAGGAATGCAGTTTCTATATTGTAGAGAACACAAATGTTTTTGAGCATTGGAAATGTAAACTTTCACATTATATAAAGTTGGTGCAGCGTATTCCAGGTATAGGGTGAAGCTGCCGCTCTGGTCAGTCAGCGCTTCCTGCTTCCTTTCACTTGGACTGAGTGATGCTATCGCTTGGATAGACCAAACAGGTTTGCTGTGTGATTCCACCCATCCCCAAAGCCACTATCCGGTTATTACACTAAATGGCTTGCACCGATTTACCTTTATTTTTTTCAGAAGGTTTAGTCAAGTAGTATTTGATGTCTTCTGACCTGTTGAAATTTCCCATCACGGTAGCACTAATAGTTTTTTAAAGAGCTGAGGCAGGATGCCTGGAGCTTTGGGGAAAGCAGGAGGACTGTCGTTCCCTCTCCCCTCCTCCCGTGGTTTTGCCCGGAGGTGACACACCAGCATATTCGGCAGATGGTGGGTTCAGCGCAGCTTCTGTAGCAGAGCTTTCAGCTTCACTCGTTCTGCAGGCAAGTCAGGGCACTTCGTTTTCTGCCTCAGAACTGCTGTCTTTTAGCTCTGGTGAGAGATATCTCTTTGTGCTCTTCCAGAGGCATCTGAGCTTCCTCAAGCACCTTGTTATCTTGATAAGGCCGATTGTTTTGAAAGTCTTGCAAATCCTGCACGTCTTCCATGCACGTGGTTCTGTTGATCTGAAAACTGGTACTGTGGCCAGTAATGAATTGCCTTTTTCTGTGGAACTGATGCCATACTTGGAGTAACTCATTCATGTAAAAATTACTTCTTTTCATATAGTGATGTTATGCTTTGCTCTTCATTATCCAAAATTTGTGGTATATTTTCTGTTGTGGTACCTGAAATCATTTTTGTGCCTGAAAATATTGTTTCCAAACTTGGTTCATTTTTATTAAGTAGCATATTATTTCCTTTTGTTTTGTTTTATTATTTTTATTCCCTCCCTCCCTGTGTTTTCAGTCCTGTTCAGGTTGTCTGCAGTATCAGTTTCTCCTTTCCAACTCCTAGTTAACTGCCAGGTAACCAGGGTACTTGAGAACAAGCTTGGAGACTGGGGACAAGGGTAATTTTTGTTAAAATTGTGGCCCAGATATCTACAGAGTGATATAAGAGCTGAATTGTAAGAAAGCAGAAGGCCTCCTAGTAGGGGAAACTGTATCCCTCCTCTTCCCAAACTATTGAGTGTTTCCCGTATAATTAGATTTTCCCTCTAGATTTTACTCTCTTGTCAAACTTGTCCTCGCCATCCTGCAGCAACTTTACCTGTTATAATGACTGTACTTCCTGCAGGCTGTTTCAGGGCAGCATTTGTGGAACGCACAGAGCTGCACTTTTGGAGTAAATCTCTTTCTTCCTGAGCACTCACGTGCTCATTGGTGATTACACAAGACTTCTCCCTATTTTCCTTTCTTTTTTGTAGATTTTCTTTTCAAAGAAGCTCACAGCTTTCTCTGTATTTCGTTTGGCAATTGCTTGTGCAAATGTCTCATTTTCCACTCCAGGTTCTCACGATGAGCTCATCCACCCGATTGGAACCTAGTTTTCCTGAAAGGATGCAAGTTAAATTTTACACTTCACTAGTCATATCCTTTTATTTTCATTTTACTTTTCCATTTGGGTTCATCTTCTCTCATCCAGCTGGATTTCCAGGAAGATCCTGAACAGAGGAGAGTTTATGTTCTCCACTTTTCATACTAGAAGACATGGCAGTTTGGAAGCAAGAAGTCATCATTTGCTTTCTGTAGCTATTTTTTTGCAGTTGCTTTTCTTGTGCTGCTGTCTCGTATGGAGTCAGTTGTCAATCCCATTCTCTTTGCCAGCTTAGATACATAAAAGCTAATACACTTTGGCCTGCATCTTCTCTTGACCCTGATTTCTGGTCTAGCAGTAGCAGCCTCAGGTCTTTCAGTATATCAAAAACCTCATCTGTCGTGTCTGCGGGTCTGTTGCTCCCCTGATTCAGTAGCGTTAGGTTGAAGAGACTGGGAAATTGCAGCCTGGCGAAGGGAAGGGAGAGAAGGGGGGTGTGCGACGAGGCTCCCGCAGGACGGAGGGATGGCCCCATGCCCTGTGGGCTCAAGGTGGGAAGGGGCACTTGCCTCAGGCCCTGGCTGAGCAGAGCAGCAGTTCGAACTGTCCCTGAGGTCAGTCGGCCTTCGTGCCAGGAGCTGCAGCCTCACTGGCCAGGCTGAGAGGAAGGTCTGATGGCCTGTCCAGCTACGTCCATAGCACACTGACCTACTATGTGTTTTGCCTGTATTGAATTACCAGGATCCAGTCTCCTCCTTCATCTGAGCCATGGATCATTTGTCGGAAGTGTCGCACAATTCTCCAGTGCTTCCAAATATTAGATTTTTTTCCTATGATGTGACATATTTGTTGAAAGTGAGAGCCATCTGTTCTGTTTTGCTGCCCGCTACTGCCCTTAATGTTGGTGCTCGGGACCAGGCTGAGCGGCTCCACACCCAGCCCTCCTGGACGGCTTCTTCCCATCTGCTCTGTCACTGTTCATCCCAAAACAGACCTCTCCAAAGCCACAGTGAACAGCCCAGATAGCTGTGCTCTTCAGCCTTCCTCGTCCTTGAGTTTTTCCCCTGTCCAACAGGGAATTTCCTTTTCTGAGTAACAGTCAACATGACAAAACAAGAAATCCCCAAATGATACCCTGGGAACTTTCACATGAGAGTCTTATTAATGCTGATAAACACAAACCCCAGACATGTTACACCTAGTAAATTATTCTGTATAAAAGGTAACTTTACTCTGGAGTTCAAAAAAATGTTCATGGCAGTTGCCATAATTACTGTTTTCAGGAGCCATTTCTGCAGGATAAAGGTCTGATGCAGTGAGTTGTTGCAGTAGTGTCGCTGGCACTGCTCCTTCCTCGCATCCTGCAATTACAACTGGGTTAGTGATTGGAGGAGTGTGGCTGATCATCCCACTCAACTAAATAGCAATGACATTAAAAAATACACAAAAGTTCCCTCCTAGTATTATAAAATAGTGGTTAAAGAAAGGCTGCTTTATGTTGGTCTTTGCAACCCATTGCAAAGCAAGGCATGCACACACCATCATCCTTCAGGTGCTGTTTTTAGGGCTTGGCAGGACCCCTCAATGCCTGCGGTCTGATGGATCGCATCTCTGTTGAGTAGGGTCTCCATCCGGCATCTCTGTTGAGTAGCATCTCTCAGAGTCCTGTGGGGCTGGCTGGGTCCCCCTTGGCTTTGTTTTTTGTTT
>VWPW01030527.1:20819-60610 GCA_013389825.1 Crypturellus undulatus | reverse complement strand
AGGGGAGAAGGGGGTTGTTCCTAGGCCAGGTACTCAGACTGAAGACCAGGACTGGACTTTTCTCTGGAGCCCCTTTGGCAGCAGGGTTAACTGGGAAGGCGGGTTAGCATGAGCCTGGCCATGGTCTCCTGCCGGCACCATCCTTGCTGGTGCAGGTGAAGCCGCTCGGCCGTCGCACCGAGGCCCTGCAGGGTTTGCTTGACGCCGGCCCAGCTGCGTGCACATGGCTTGGCCCCTTTCCTGCCTGTTACCTTCCGACTTGCAGCAGCAGGAGAATTGTGCTAAAATATGTTTGCAATGTGGGGCACAGACACTTTATTTCCTAGATGTTTTATTATAGGATTATTAGGGTTTCTAACTTCTGGAATATGCTCTTGTCTTTCGATTTTATGGGCTGATGTTAAGACAGGGTTTTTTCCTGTGTATCTATAAAGCAGCTTCTGCTAATCATCGTCATGTAAGTCACATTCTGTCTAAATTTATTAATAAGATGTCGTACTAAATTGTTGACTTAAGCAAGCAGTAAGTAATGGATATAGTCACTGTATCTTGTTAGCATTTCCACAGCTCATTTAGCCCTGATAAATAAGAAACCTTCTTCAGCATCCTAATGTACTTGTCGCTAATCGGTGTCGCTGCTGCGTGGCTTCATCCTAAAGGTGCTGCCGAGCCCACGGCAGGACTGGGGAAGCCCCGGCCAGCGGGTGACAGGAGTGGCACCCACAGCGGGGCAGAACGTGGTGAGAGCAGCTTTTGTGAGCACTTCTGCCACGTGGAGTGACTTCACTGTCAGAAAAAAAGGAAAGCTCATTGGAAATTCTTAAATTACTTCTGAAGGCCTTAGAATTTTGGGATGGGATCCTGAGCAAAGAAAAATCATAGAATCATTATGGTTGGAAAAGATCTAAAGACAACAATGTTGTCGCTCTGGAGCTGCTGTTGGAAAGGTTTGCTTGTAGAAATATCCCGCTCTGCAGCCAATCTCGAAACAGTCAATACTAATTGGGAGTACAGCTGTAAAATCAGTGTAGGAATTGAAAAACATTCTTTAAAGAATTTCCCTTAGTTGCCTGGTGGATATGATAGCCCTGGACACAGAACCATCTACTGAGCTTACCACCCAGGAGGAAGGACCTGAAGATCAGCTATTACATGAATCCCCAAACCGAGCATGGATTTCACCATACTGGTACCCATTTCACAGAGTTTCCATTTAGGATTATTTGCCTCGGTAGTTATCTAAAAGGTGGGGTGGGTGCCATTTTCGTGAGTCTTAGGGCTCAGTGTTCACAAGCCAGAACTCTCCAGAACTCTGCTTGCTGTAGAGCCAAAAAAAAAANGGGGGGGGGGGGGGGGGAAACTCTATATATATATGTGGATTTGCTGAAGACCCCTGAAATGCTTCCAGATGTGAAGATGTCTTCCTCTATTTGCCTTGAATTTTATTCAAAGCTCATCTCAGTTGATAACTAGTTCCCATATATCATGTTGCTGTTCCCATTTATCAGGTACTTGAACATCTGCCTGCTGCAAACTATTGGCTGTACTTGTTTCCAAATGCAAGCTGATTACTAGGAAATGAGACAGTGGGTCTTAAGCACTGTTTTTCATTAGCTGCTTTAATTTGTGAGCTTTAATGAGATTCAGTGTATTTGCTCTAATTCTTGGGGTTTGGTTCAGTATCGCATATGAACATTGATGCCGGTGACTTGTCGGCACCCGGAACTCTTCACCAGGAGGAGCTTGGTGTTCCCGGTGGTAGTTCCTTCTCCCTCCCCGCAGAGCCACTTCAGGCCAGTTTTTAGGTTCCTGAGGTGTGTTTAGACCTTTCCCTTTTGCTGCTCCCGCAGCCCCAGGCCACGGTGCCCAGTGTGAGGTCTGTGCTTCCTTTGCAGCCGATGGGAGCGCTGCGGGGCTGCCCAGGCCATCTCTGCCCACCTGCCCTGTCCCCTTGCACCCTGTCCCCTGCCAGGGCCTCTCCTACTTCCCGACATCCCCAAGCAGGCCGTAAGCCGGGCCAGGCTGTGCAGGGCAGACGAGACTCCCCGTCTATCCAAGAGCCAGCTTAATCACAGAAGATGCCAGCCCCTTCCACCCGTCTGCTTTTTCTGTTCTCTTCACAGGGAAGACCAGAATTTTCAGAAGTAGTCACCAAACTAGAAGAATGTCTGTGCAACATTGAGGTAAAGACCTTATTTCTACTGTTGGGTGTGAGATGAGGAGGGTGCAAGCGGGAGAGCTGCGCTGGCCGTGGAGGCTGCAGCTGGACGTGCTGCCCGGTCCCGTGTGCCGTGTTTCTGAGGACATGGTCAGCAGCCGTTTCGTGGGTGATGAGGTGGGCGCCTCCTCGCTGTGAGGGCCAGGGGTTGCTCTGAGGGGTTGAGGAGAGCCTGCTCCTTGTCCCTGTGGGGGCTGCACGGCCGCCTTGGAGTGCTCTACTCACCTACATCAGATCCAAGTCTGTGTGTTGAGAAAAACAAAAAGCCTCAAAGCTGTCCTGCTCCTCATCCAGAAAAGCGTTTTCCTGGTTTTGACTGTGGCTGCTGCCAACCAGCACAGCTCCCTGTGACTGCAGGTGCCCGTTAGCGGGAAGGTCCCCATGTGTGTGTACGGATATAGGCATGGATGTGCTGGCAGCACAGAGCGGGAGCCGGGGGTGCCCAGGCAGACAGGGACACCCGGCTGCCCCATGGAGCTCGTGGGCATCAGCGGGAGGTCGGCCCCGGCCATAGCAGGCCATGGTGAGCTGCCTCTGGCAGGCCCCACGCAGCTCGCTTAGCTAAGCCTTAAAGGAACTAGGGGACACAAAAACTAATGTGGAAGAGTGATGGGAAGAGCGTTTCCAGGAGGGCAGCTAAATGCCAGCCTTGCTAGCCCACGCCTGGCAGCTTTAGCCCAACCTGTGCCCTGCCAGCATATGCTCACAGCGCCGTTTTCTTCAAACACAGCTGATGTCCCCAGCGTCCAGCAACAGCAGTGGCTCCCTGTCCCCATCCTCCTCATCGGACTGCCTGGCAGCACGTGGCGGCCCGGGCCGCAGCCACGTGGCCGCACTGCGCAGCCGCTTCGAGCTGGAGTACGCTGTGAACGCACGGGCGTGCACGGGCTGCGCACTGAGGTGAGCAACACTGGGAGCACGTGGGCTGTGTGCCCAGGTGAGCAACACTGGGAGCGTGTGGGCTGCGCACCGAGGTGAGGGCTGTGCTGAGATGAGGGCCGCCCCGCCGCGTGCGGGCGCCGCTCACCACCACCCCATGGTCCGGCTGCTCCCTGCCCTCAAGGGACTTGCTGCAGAAGCAGCCACCTTCCTCCCAAAGAGAAGTAGAGCTCCAGGGCTGCGGTTCACTCCATTATGCCCACAGAAAATAATATTTTTGCACATTTTTTTCAGGGCAAATCCATACCTGTGCCCTCTGTTTCATTCATCTCCAAGGCAGCCCGTGCCTGCCTCGGACACCTGCTAGGGAGGCAGGTGTTGCCCCGTGGGCTGAGCGCGCAGAGTGGATGCGCCTGAGATGCAGAGGCCCTCGGCCTGCATTACCCGTGAGCTCCACTTAGCTACCGCCAGCAGCAATAGCAGGGAACTTGGCCTCGCTCCTCTTCTGGCTGCTCAGTTGCTGATTGCTTTTGCTGGCGAGGATCAGGGTTCCGAGCAGCCCCAGCTCCTGCTGTCCTGCTCCTGCAGCCCCGTGTCTGAGGGCGGGCGGGTCGGGTGGTTTCGCCCTGCTCCGGGCTGGGTGCACTGACCCGCTCTGCTGTCACGCAGCACCGGGCAGCCGCCGTCGCAGGGGCTCTCCCTGGATGAGATGAGAAGGACCTTCCAGTACCCGCCAATTGACCAGAACGGTGAGTTAATGGTATCCGGCGCTTGTCACCGAGGCCCATCTGTGCACAGAGGGCAGCACAGCCTGTGGCAGCTGCGTGTCCAGCCACGTGGGCCAGAGGGACGTGTCCTGTGGAGACCCTGCGCGGTGTCGCCCACAGAGGCCCGAGCAGAGCGGGCGCAGGCAGCGTGAGGTGCTGGTTGACGCAGAGCTCCTGCGCCCTGCGCAGGGGCACAATGTGCTAACCACAGTGCTTATTCGGAGCCCTCTGAAGACATGGTTGAAAGGTTAGAAAGTACTTTTTAACATCAGACTTCCACTGTTACTAAAATGCTGAGTCGCTTTACGTCAGTCCCCAGAGTTGACCTGTGCCTGACTTGTGACTCGCTGCACGAGGGAAGGGTCTGCTCATTTGCTAGCTCATCTAGCCCTGAGCAGACGGTACTGAACGCAGGTTTGCAGGCAGTGGAAGGCGTCAGTGTGTTCTGTGCCTTTGTCTCACAGTGACGCACGCAGTGACCCGCTCACCACTGAGGGGGTGGTTCGGAGCTGTGTCCTGATGCTGCCCTCCTGCTCCCACGTTCGCAGGTTATGTGTCGGACCCCATGAGCAGCCTGCGGTTTCACTCCTGCAGCAACAGTGGCAGCTTTGAGGACAGCAGCTGACAGCAGCAGCCCTCGTGTGGAGGGAGCGGCCCTGCTGTGGCAGCACCGTCCCTTTCCACCCACCTGGCACCTGGGCAGCACGTGCTGGGCTGAAGATCCCCAGCGTGAATCAGTTTATGCATTGGTGGTAAATAACCCTGTCGTGACTTAGGCTCTAGCTTCTTTTCCTTATGACCTGCTTCAGGGGGAGGGGTGGCCTTAGTGACAGTTCCTTTTGGAGAGTTATTCCCAGCCTGTGTACCTGGGGCTGGCAGGGAGGAACCACGTGTCCCGGGTTCCAGGTGCCACCCTGCGCTGCCCTCCTGAGCTGCTGCTGCAGGGTGTTGGGCTGGGCGCTGTGCAGGGAGATGTGGAGCAGGATCCTGGCGCCTCCTCTCTTCCTGCTGCTGCTCCTACCCGAACCCTGAAGCAATAAAAATTGGATGTTTGGAACTTGTTGTATTTCTCATGGCTAAAGAACTGGAGGGTAGAATTAACACACGGGTGGTGCAGGAGATCCGTGTGCTCAGAGGAGGCTGGCAGAGGTGGTGGGAGCTGGCGGGTGGGGGATGCAGCTGAGATTCCTGTCTGGACCATCTCTGGGAGCAGCTGGATCCTGACCTCCCCTCCCCGTGTTGGTCAAAGCCAGGTGGGAGGCCTTGACCTCCCTCCAGGGAAGGGCAATGGCAGCAGGAGCTGCGCGCTTGGGCAGCAGGACAACATCCTGGCTCCTCCCTGCGCTGCATCCTCTGCTCTTAGAAGCAGCACAGGATGGTCCCTCATCAACAAGTGCAGGGGAGACCCAGGAACAAAATGGGCGAGAGAAAAGACAGCAGAGCAAGGAGAAATAGCCTTCAACTGAGTTAATGCTGCCCCAAGAGCACTCCTGGAAGGTATCAGTTCTACACAACCGGAAGCAGCAGAAAATAAAAATAATAAATAAGTCTCTGAAAGCCAGGTTACTAGGTTGAAATACAAAGCACATGACAAGTCCTACTCCGTGGATCCCTGCAAAGCCAATACTTTTACTAGCAATTAAAATAACCAGCTCCTTGAAGAAAACAGTGTCTTGGTCTAGAGAAGGAGCATAAGGCCTTAAGGGAGATGCTCCACAGGAGCAAACACAAGTGCTGATCCCTGAGCTTCCCTGTGTGGCCATGGTCCGCGCTGGAAGCTGCAACAGGAACGAGGTCGGTCAGTGCCATCCCTGACGTGTCCCGGAGCCAGGACACGGGCATGTGGAGTGGGGGAGCCCAAGCAGGCAGCACCTGCCTGGGGGAGCTGGAGGGCACAGGCTGGTGCCTGCCCTCACCTCCCCCGTACCTGCCCCATGTGGGGCTGCCACCAAGGGAGCGTCCAGGAGGGCAGCTGAGCATGGTGAATTATCCTTACAGTGAAGTTACTTGTAAAAACTCACAGAACCTCAGAGCCTGATACAGCTCTTTTTATAGACCAAAGTAAAGGTGCAGGTGTGCATGTGGATACAGAAAAAAAACAAACCTCAGAGGAAGGTCATTTACATTAATTTCAATTCAGAATGTTTCACACCAGGTTTATTCAACTGCATAATACATAAATATAGATTATCCATTTACAGCATTTTTTTATATTGAACAACATTGAAAATGCCTTAGTCCAGCAAATAGTCCATTACTAATTTTATGGATAGTCCCTGGTTAAATAAAAAGGCCACTGCTGACTGATCAAAACTCCAGTACTTACAAATGCCTCTGCCGGGGCACCTGGCATCACCTCAGGTGTTCACATGCGCTGCTGATTACTGCAAAACCCCTCTCTGACCAGCCCCTGGAGTCATATTCTGTAATACAGTTTTGCCAGCTTTTCTCTTTCAAAGTAGTTTGTGGATCCAGATTGAAAATACAAATACAGCTGTCTTTATTAAAGTAAGAAGCAAACCCAGATTGCTTGATCACATTTAAATTTCTTATCCCATCTCTAATAATCATAAATAATTTAGAGTAACAATACACTTGAAAATCCTGCTAATTCCATTTCCCATCTGCAAGCACAAGTTACAGAACACGCAACCTTTGGCGCAGAGCATTCCCCCCCCGCCCCCAGCCCCAGGGATGGTGCTGGTGGCGCTCGCAGTCACCACAGAAGCCTCATCAAGGAGCCCAGAACCATAAGCAGCCCCGCGGCTGCAGCTCCATCCCACGCTGGAGCTGCATCTGACGTGGGTCACGCTGGGACCATCCTGACTCGTGCCCCAGGCCCAAGGCTCCCTGTGCAGAGGATGTGCTGAGCGTGGCCCCATGGCGCAGCCCGGCAGGGTCCCCGCCTGCAGCCAGGGACAGCTCCTGTCCTCATGGGCTGTGACGCTCCCATCAGCATCAGGGCTTAACCAGCTCAAGGGCCACATGCAGTAACAGAGGACACTCCCAAATGCACAACAGGGACTTGACGCTTTAAAAAGACACATGACAGAGAGGTGTGTGCGGGGAGGGAGACCAGTGAACACAGTCTATACATGCACACATACGTCTGCTGTGCATCTGCCTCCACTGCCCCCGCAGCCAGCCAGCAGGAACAAGCTGTGGCTGCAGGGGGATGGACGGTCAACCAGGGTAGTATTTGTCTATGTTTGGGTAAACACAGGCCTGACAGCTGTGAAACAATCCTTGCAATTATTGTCTTCATAATTATGAAGGAGTGACACTCCTGGGCTAACACAGGCTCTCTGGAGTTGTCTGTTGCACATTAGGATGCTGCTCCAGGAAAACATGACATATGGTTACAGTAACAAAGAAAGGAGGAGTGAACATCCCAATCGGCACAAATCTCCAGTGATCTGGACAAACATTCCAGAAAACAGCACTGAAGAGCTGCAAAAAGGCTTAGTGGAAGGAGCCTTCCACATCACAGGACTGTGGCGAGGTCATCATAGTGGCCACTTTCAGACCATCCTAGTAAAAACAAGCAAAATGTCAGCTGTGCAGTAACCACACTACTGTGAGATACCCCATTACCACTCTAATGGATTTCCTAAGATCAGGAGTACTAGGGGAGCCACAAAAGCCAGAGACTATTTCTCCCTCGTTGCACTGGATTCACTGGAGGTCCTTTGGGTCACTTCCTGACAATCAGCGCTGCAACAGCTGCCACTACCAGGAACCAGGAGCCTCCTCATGATGCAGCAACAGCCCGGGAACCTCACTGGCAGCTCAGACTCATTTGGCAACCACGTGATTTCAGGAGCGGGTGAGAATGCCAGAGCTGCTTTGTTGGGAGGGATTTATCCTCCTTTGTCCCAGCTACCTGCAGTGGGTACTTGGGAGAAGTGTAAGAAATGGGACAGGGATAACATGGTAAAATCTCTGCTTCCAACAACCAGGAGCCTGGGGACTTGGTCCAAAGGCACCGGTAGCACCGGGGCTCACACGGACACTGACCTCTCATGGATCTTGGCCACTCTGTCCCACTCCGGGGCCTCCGGGTGCTCTTGTGTGCGCTGGCCCAGGATGCTCCTTCCTTTGCTGCCTTTCAAGCTGCTCCCCATCCCCTGAGACAGTCTGTGCATTTTCTGTGACATCTTCTCCCCAGGTGTCTTCACAGGTGCCTGGTGTGTTCCCTTTGGTTCTCAACGCCGCTGCTCCTGATTCTCCCTCCACTGGCCCCTCGTTCCCACCCGGCTCTCTCTCCGTTACCACCGCCTCAGGCACCTCCACCTCGGCATCCTGGCTCAGTGCCGGCTCTGCTGGCTGAGCTCCCCCTCGTGGCCCCGCCATCCCGTCCCGATGCCCGGGGACGGCCGCCCGTGCTCCCGCACTCGCCTCATCCCCGACGGACAGCACTCCCTGCTCTTCCACATGCCTTCTGGAGGCGATGGCCCCTGTCGCCTCCGGCTCCTCCAGCCCGAACTGCCCCGTCCCTCGGTGCTCCCGAGCTCTGACCTTCCTCTGCCTGGCCGAGGCGCCCTCTGCCTCGGCCTCCTCCAGCACCAAGGAAGCTCCTGCCGGTTCCTCGCAGCAGCGTGCAGCCCCGCACCTCCCCAGGGCACTGCCCCTCGCTGCAGCCTCCGACTCCGTCTCCCTCTGTGCGGACACGGCTTGGGGCTGCTCTCGCTCCACTGTACTGCCCTGGTCCTCGCCCAGTGCCTCTGGCAGGGCCTCCTCAGGCCTCCCTGCTCCTCCGATTGCTGCAGCCTCAGTCCCCTCGTGCCTCCTTATTCTTATTGCCATGGCTGTGACCTCAGTCTCCTCAGCCCTCCCTGCTCCTGCCATCGCTGCAGCCTGGGCCATGGCCACGCTCCTGCTGCCCCATGGCACCGGAGCCTCCGCCAAAGGTGCCCAGCCGCTAGGCACCCCGTCACCCTTGCTAGGCCCCGTCCCCATGGCGGCCTCGGTGAGGGGTGCACATGCTGCTGCTGCGCCGGGCGCCTTTGGGCCAACAGGCATCTCCATGCCCAGCGTCGCCTGCTCTGTCCTGTTCCCCACCGTAGCCTCCAGCAGCTCCTCCTTCACCTGAGCTGCCGGCGCCACCTCCTCTCCCCTGCCCGACTTGGCCTGCGCCGCAGCAGGCTGCTCTTCCCCCGCAGCACCTGCCTCTGCTTTGCATGCCAGAGCTGGGCATCCCCTCACACGTGCCCCGGCTCCTGCTAAGCCTTCCTCCTCCTCCTCGGCTGCCATCTCCTGCAGGTGAGAGGAGCCTTCACTGAGAGGAGCCCTCCCAGCATCCCTCCACACCCCCGGCCCAGGAGCTGCCTGCAAGGAGGAACACGTAGCCTCCACTGCATCTTCTGCTCGCAGGAGGGAGCTCTCTCCTACCTCCGATGGTTCATCTGTCTTGGACAAGGCCGCTCCTGTGGCAGCTTTCCCGGTCTTCATCCACTCTTCCCCATCTGGAAACAGCTGGGGAAACTCACTTGACTCTTTGAGCTCTTCTCTTCCAGGTACTGCTGCTTGTGTGCAAACATCCATCTTCCCTGATGTTTCCAGTAGAGCCCCAAGCATCTCCACAGCTTCCTCTCCTTCAGAATCAGCTTCCTCCACAGCCTCTTCTGCCAACTTTTCATCTTGCACAGCCTCCTGTCCCTCAGCCACAGCAAACTCCACAACATCCTTCCCTGCAAAACCTCCCTCCTCCGCAGCCTCCTCTGCCTCCAACCCGCTCTCACTCACCCTCTCCTCTGCCTCGGGGGCTTCTTCCACAGCTCCCTCCACTACCTGAGCCTCCTCAGGCTCTGCTCCATCCACTTCCTTGCCCAGAGACATCAGTGCCCCTAACACCTCTTCTCCCTCCGGCGTTTGTCCGCTCAGCACTTCCTCACCCTCCTGCACATCCTTCAAAACTTCCTGCTCCCCAAATGTCACCTCTCCATCTTCTCCTGTCTTCTCCTCCCCTTCTTCTTTTGAATCTTCTTCTGTCACGGTCCTCTCCTCAGGCGCAGATTTTTCTGCAGCAAGTTCACCTTCCCCTAGCACCGCAACCCCTGTGCCTTCCTGGGACAGCAGATCTCCCTCTAACGTTGTTTCCTGTCCCACCTCTTCACGGTGAGCACCTCCCTCCTCAGCTACAAAATCTTCCTTCTCAAGTGCTTGTTTCTCCCCCGCCATCTGCCCTTCTTGTACCACTTGTTCTGCTGCCTTTTGTATTTCAAGTGTTCTCGTCTCTTCTGCCAAAGAAGCTCCATCTGGTGCTGTTAAGAAATAATCAAAACATTAGCTTTTATTGAAAAAACTGTTAATGTTAAAGCTATTTTATGAGGCAGTTATTAAAGATGCTATCTCCCAAACAATGAAGGGACATCAGCAAGGTGACAAGAAGAAAACTTGTTCTGCTGCTTCTTGTTCCACACATTCATGCGGCTATCTAGCATCCCACTGGCACCCAGAATAACTAACTAAAGCAAAAATGTTGATGCATGATCAGCTTTCAACACTGACCCTTCCCTCTGCCCTTCCCGCCTAGCAGGGAGCTCAGGTTGTTTATACGGGGCATCCATCAGTTTGGCACTCGTGTTCAAATACTCCAAAACAGTTGGCAAATTGCTCGTGTAAAATATGCACACGTAAGAGGAAAACCACGCAGCTTTTTGTGTAAAATGGGTAATTGCTTCCCCTGGATTCTGTAACTATACCAGAGGAATAACACAGGGCCTTTTCCTGGTGAAGCACAGGTGGCTCCAGGAGCCAAAAGGAAGGACAGAATCAGGGCAGGAAGGAACGAATTTAGAAGGCAAGAAAGGATGGAAGTCGTGGAAGGGGAAAAGAGGAGCCCAGTGGCTGCCTCCTTTCACCGCATCACTCATTGCCTATGTGCTACACAACACCGTTACATTAAAAAATTCCATGTTGCATTTTGTAATACAGGAAACCAGGCCTTCATCCAGATGTGCCTCCACCAAGTATATTGTTTATCTTTAGTATTAGCTTCCTGAAGTCCCTTAGTGCCTTAACCTTTAAATTTGTTTTTTCTTTTATATATATATATATATATATATATATATGTAAAATACATAATTTTAATTTTATTATATATATTATAATTATATAAAAGTATATAATTATACCATTTTATTTATATATAAAGAAAATATATATATATATATAAAATATCTCAATCAGCTCTGTCATTGTTATAGCCTCACAATACCTCCTGAATCTGGGACAATTTAACCGACTATTAAAATCAGTAACTTGTATAATCATTAAAAATTTGTGATAAAGGCTTTGGTACAAAACAAGATCAAAAGGAAATAATAATAATCTCAGTCATCTCAACCAAAAATCAAATATTACTCTCTCCACAAAGGCAGCCTCTGACATGCCCAGGGGCTAGGATTAGACAAAGTCCAGTGGATTTCAGTCAGTCCCCGCACAGCAAATACTTTCTTAACTTCTTCCAACAGAAACGGAGTGTTTTCTGCGCCTGACACAGTCTGTGATTACCCTCCTGTCAGCAGACAGGAGGGGGGTAAGTTTCCTCTGGTAGCTGCTGGCAGCACTTTCCCTCCAGTAAAGTGAGGTCTTACACAGGCTGGGGAAGACAGCAGCAAGTGTGAAGTTATTTCATATTAAAGCACCCAAACGAGACTCCGTGAGAGCGTCTTCTTCCAAAGAGCACCTCTGTGGGAAGACAGTGCGTTTCATCCCCCGGTCAGGGAATCTCCAGTGCCACCAGAACCAGGCTGCCTGGGAATGCTCTCAGAAACAGAGATATTGCGAAGATCAGTGCAGGAGATCACTGGGTTTTGAAACGAAATCTCACAGATAGTTGTTTTATGGTTAGCTGATGACACAGGGCAGAAACAGTCTCCTCTCAGAAAGGATCCCTCAGCAAAAGGCAATAACTGAGAGACCAGTGATGAAGAGGAACCTCCAACCTCCTGGATACACTTGCCAGATGAAAGACCCTTTAAAGAATGTGTTCTTTGACCAGCTGACAGCAAAACTTAGCTCACCCTGGCTCTACGCACTGAAGTAGCAGACAGTGCAGAACTGGCAATGAGAAACCAGGTATTACTGGTTCCTACCAGCCCTGGACTCTTGGGTGGAGGATGAAAGGAAGAGATGCAAGTGCAAACTCAGCCAGTCTTACCATGTGGTTTCACTCTCTTCTGAGTCTCACTGCTACTGTGAGGAAGAATCTCTAGCACTTACTGTCACTAGGGCTCACTGCGGCACTTCCCTTAGTGACAGAGTGGCTGCCCCGATGCTCCTGTGTAATAAACCAGGCTCCCCTACAGGGCAAGGCAAGCCTCCAAAACCAAACTCCACCAAGTGTGTGGACTGCAAGGTCCCGAGACATTCCTGGACAGAAATACTTGAAATAGCCAAGATCAAGTTGAAATTTCCCTATTGCCAATTAAGCCAACTGCTAACACGGAGACAAGCTGGAAACACCACGAGGATCAGGGCTGGAGTTCAGCTTCGTTCCTGCTCCGTCATTCTCATTCCACTCCATGTCAGCAGTTGCATCCTGCCTTTCTTGACACTACATTTCAGCAGGAGACTTCATCCTATCATTTACTATGTCTACTTGGAAGCAAAGGGGAACTCACCAGACACCTGCTTTTCACTGCTATTTTCTTGAGTGGCAGCCAGGCTCTTTTTGGCTTGGATTCTTTGCCCAGGATCATTGTAAGTCCCCCAAAGGCATCAATTATATGTGACTACAGAAGCCAGCTAGACATCACCTGATTTTATACAAGTTGGAAAAACAAAAGAGTCAAGAAAGTAAAAAACAACCAGGAAGGTTTTTTTAGACCAGAAAGTAAAGCAAAATGCAAAATGTTCTATAGATAGATTTTAAATGAATGAAATATAACCCCAGTTCTTGACCATACTAGCTGTCCTCACCTTCCTTGATAATATGCTCTGTGCTTGATAAGTTCTCTTTTTCCTCTGCTCTGGAATCACTAGGTTCAAGTTCAGGATTCATGTGATGATCATCGTTGATTGCTTCTGCTGTTTTCTCTGGGACTGATTTNAACAATAGGTGAAAGTTTAGGGTTCTTTTGAGTAACACTGTTTTTTTTTTTTCGTTTTTTTTTTGGGGGTGTTTTTTAAATTTAAAAAAAAAAAAAAAAAAAAAAAAATCACAAAATTGCAAAAGAGGAAGCAACAAAGGAAATCATCAAAAAAATAGAAATCATTCAGTCATCTCAGCTTGACTTAAAATCTGTAATATTTCTGCAGATTTAATTGGCACCAAGTAAATCTTCACCAGAAATACTTTTTCTTTTGAAGTAGACTAAAATCAAATGGCAACAACCNAAAAAAAAAAAAAAAAAAAAAAAAAACAGAGAGAAGAGAGAGCCCAAGAGATTCTTGCAGAAGCAGCTATAGACACAGAGCAGCAATCTTCTTCCGCAAGGTTACCACAAAACAGCTAGATGACCTTTGTCAGGATGGAGGGTAGGACAAGCAACATTGTTTTATAAAATTGTTTTTGTTTCATAACTATTTTTTAAAAATGTAGCATTTTTCTATTTTAAGCCCAATTAAAGTTCTGATGGCTCCTCAATTCCCCAAACTAAGAAGAGACAAAGTTTTGAGAGTGCAGGAGCAGAGTTTCAGCTTGAGAGAAAAAAAATATGTGAGCCCTGATTTGGGCTTCTATTGCAAAAGTGCAGCTGGCAGACAGGTCTCTGCAAAGCTGCGGAGAACAACAAACCACTCAACATTTTTCTGTCTAAATCTCGACTCCCAGCCTGTGTGTTACAGGGATGATATCTTGACTTTCATGTAACTAACTAGATTTCACTGAAATTAAAATAAGGAGCCACAAGCACGAGGCTAATGCCCTTTGCTAAGGGGATGCCTTTGGGCCACTCTGCAGCAGAGCGTCTCCTAAAAGTACCCAAAATTTGGGGCATCATCAAGAAGAGACAGGACAGAGGGCAGTGAACAAGCTGCAACAGGAGGCTGACGGCCAGACGGTATGAACAGATTCACAAGAAAACTATACAAACTCACAGGACAGCAGATGCATAAATGGATGCTAAAAAGACTGGAGAGGGATTTTTTTTTCTGTGTGCAAAGATCTGACTGCCAGAGTGAAATATAAAACAGGAAGCCTCTCCTGCTCTCTGCAACCAGCATCATCCCTTCCTATTATCACTAACAGACGACAGTGACAGATGCAGCTCGGGGCACCTCTTATCCAAGAAGAACTGGCTGCATAAAAATAAGCACAGTGAGACAGACTCACCTGACCGCTAGTGCCACTAAAACACTCTGTCCACCTGCCTCTGCGCTGAAGTAAGCGGGAGGAGTAGGACCCTTTCAGAAAGCGTTCAGAAGGATGAAAAGGATGAGGAAAACACTCAACCCACTGAACTACTGTCTTTCCTTAATGTGCAAGTTTTGAGGTGTCACGCATGAAGCCACACACCGAGGACACCATCGCTGCAGAAATCGAACAGTCCAACCATCAAGCTGTAAGTGGCTAAAACTCAATAGCTTCAGCTACACAGTAATTAATGATCATTGTCTTGGCTCTTACGGCTAAGCTGAAAAGGTAAAGACTACAGACCTGCAAGGAGCACAAAACAGCAGCATCCATAGTCATTAGGAAGGATTGTTTGGGTCTTTCACTAAGCTACAGATTGATTAAATCACTTAAGATAACACAGCTTAATCTGGAATGCAATTTACATTTAATATCTGTATTAAGTATTTTAACCTCTGCACTGGGTTTCTAACAATCAACCCCCCCTTGAATTCAAGTTAGAGATATTTGCTACTTTCAGATAAAGCTCCAATTTGGCAAGCAAGTATAAAACAAGTACATGTGAAGAATATATCCCATTGTGTTATATGTGGGAACAGGCATGTTCCCACAGGCACATCACATGCGTGTGTGCACGCATGTGACGTACGTTCCCTCCAACAATACACAAGGAGAAGGAGCTATCAATTCTTAAGAGACTGCAGAACGGGCACCAAACTGTTTATGCTTGTATTGCATATAGGGAATTTAAGGTCTGCTATTTCAGGATCAGTCAGGGCAATGAAAGATTCCAGAGGACCTGGAAGATGGATATTCCCACTGGCTTGCAGTGAGAATTAACATCGTCCTCAATTTCACATTCTTCTCTTCCCAGCTCCTTGCCTCTCTTTTGCCAATACATTATCCATCCTCTCTCACCTTTTCCCTGTACCGATGTCTTCTACACTGCTGATTCCTTCTCCCTAATCTCCATTTTACATGTTATTTTTCTTCTGTTTTTCATCATTGTTATTTTCTCCTCCTTCCTCTCATGGTTCCTCCTACTCCTCTCCACTTTCTCCCTTTACTTCCTTCCTTGTCAGGACTCAGAACTCCCAGTTCCTAAGAGAAATGGGAAAAAGACTCCCTTGTTTGGGCTAATTCAGTATCAGATTACTGGCTTGACACATTCAGTTGATCCTTCTTTGGTTTTACACTACAGTTTAATACTCTCTTTTTTAAGTTCCTTGTTCTTCAGTGGTCTTTACTCAGCTCGCCCGAGGCTGGTGCAGACTGAAGCTCCTTTCACAATCCAGCTGAGGGTTCCAGAAGCAAATAACTTGTAAGACCTCAGCATTATCCAGTGAAGGGAATACTACTCTCTCTACTTCAATTCCGAATGCAAAGCAAAGCAAAAGCAAAGACAACACAGTCTAAGTAACACATCAGCAACAGACCTGCAAGCACCAAGCACCAGCATCCACAGATATTTCTTCTGCACACAGCTCAGATACTTGCACTGCGGTGAACAGAAGGCAATAGAAGCAGAAGCAAAAAGCATATCTTAAAACAAAAGCTTGACACATTCCACTGCAAGTCCAGCATACAGAAGGATATGACAGGAAATGCAGTCTCAAATGCAGCTCTATCAGCACCACTGCCAAACATTTCTTTACACTGCCTGATATAACAGCCAAAACAGTTCTCCTATAAACCAGGTAACATTTCAAAGCAAGGACTTGCATTCTTTTGCCTTCCCCATAATGCAAAACCTTGTTCATGTGGTTGTTATTTGTTCATTACCAACACATCATCCATAAAGGTGAGGCTGAAGCATCTCCATTTCACCAGCAAACACAGGAGTTGGGCGGATTTGCTCCTTGACAAGAAGGTTGTAACAAAGTGCAGTTACAAAACCAGGAGCCAACTGATGTAGTGTTTAATCCATCTCCTGCACCATGACACATACGGCATCTTTGGGATTTTTTTTTTTTTGAATTCAGTATTAGTCATATGATAATAAGATTTCCCCCAATCTAATATGCAGATTCTCTTATAGATAACAAAGAACATTTGAATCTTAAAGTCATAGGAATAGCCAAAGCCTTACATTAAAACACTAGAAAAGAAAGCAGGATTACATTCTGGATGGTTATTTAGCTCACAGCAGTACAGAGTATTCTGACAGCTTGGTATTGCCTACAAAAGTTGCCCAGCAACTGCATTTCCAAAGCAGCATCATAACTTCATATAAAGGCAAACAGAGCGGCACTTGCATGCACTGCTCACATCACAGTTCTGCAGAGGGAACATACTCACCACCTCCTTTGTCACTCTGAGGAGACTCTTCATTTCTATCCTTTACTTCCATCATGTAACCTTCCAAAGACACTGTGACATCTTCCTCACCATCTTCCTTCCCATTATATGCCACCTTCTTCCCATCTTCCCTTGTGTTACCTTCTACTGACCCAGTGTCTTCAAGGCACCCACTAACTTCAGGGTCTTGATGTTGTATTGCTGTTATATTTTCATGAAAAAAATCAGTGCTTATCCTTGCTGCTTCTGTTTCTTCTGCTTCATCTATTCCTTCCTTTTCCAGTGCAAAAGTTTCTGGATTGTCCTCCATTCTGGCTTGGTCATTCTCCCCATTCTCATTTCCACACCCTGTGAGAGCTACGTTACCAGCCGCCCTTTCAATATCACACTCCCCATTGCCCTTAACGTTGTCTTTGAACTTTTCAGCAGAGTCATCTTCACTGCTGTACAAAGTACTCACAGATGAGGAGCAGTCCGCAGACCTCCTATCTAGAAGTGAAAAACAATTTCATTTTAATATGTGTCATGAAAACATCTGCACTTATTGCCCACTAATTCATTTTGCTATGCACAAAGGGACTGGCCGTCATCTAACATCAACCTCTGAATTGCACCCCTTGAAGGACTTGATGGCAAAGTTCTGGTAATTGTACATTGATTCATTTGGGCTTCTAAGGGTTAAAATCAGAGCCATTTAACTTGGTCTTCTGATAACAACAATGAATTCATTAAGTTCCTCTAATTTGATTAAGAAGGGTTTTAGAATTGTTTCTTGATATCTGTTTGAGAAAGACATCAAGAAAAGCAAGTCCTTTAGTGCACTCATATCATACCAGTGAATAAAGATCTGTAAAATCATGTGAAATCACAGAAGTGAATTGGGAAGGCAGTTCACTGTCTCCTTTAAAAGAAAGATTTAGAGATCATCATGTTAAATTCATAAATAGAAAAAAAATGAAGAAAAAAAAAATCTTCATTGATAATTCTTTATACAGTATTTTGCAAAACAGTGGAATTTATTGCTGCAGGACACTGAAGGCATCCAAAAGTCCATACAGATCAAAAAAGAGATTAGTTAAACTCAAGAAGAGTGCCAAGAGCCCACCTCTGAGACCAGCTGAAAGCACAGCATGGGAAGACACGGCAGGGAAGCAGCACAGCAGCACTGTCCTTTTCTTGCTCAATTTCCTATGCGTGACTCACTGGATCATGGCCCTGTGTCGTGTCCCTGAGCAGCTGCTGTGTCTCATGGAGCCACTGTTTGCAATCATTCCCTCCTGCAACCTCAGGGTAGCCTCTCTGCAACCTCTTCATGCACCCATGTGAGGAATGCTCATTGAAAATGTTGATAATGTTTTAAATTATCCTTTTCATTTGTAGTGTATTATGAAAATGCATTTAGGGTGGTCCCTAATGAAGGTCCTTAGTGTACAGGTAGCTATGGAAGGCAATTACAAGTTACCTGTTTCATTCCACCTAGAAACAACATCCACAGTTGCCACACACACTGCCACGGCTTGATAAGCAGCTGATTAAAATCACAAAAATGATAATACATATACTAATAAGAAGAATTCTTAATTGTACTGATTATTCATGAATCACAAGTAAACTATTTCTTATTACCATTAGAAAAGAAAAAATAAATATTTTTGATCACTGCAATGATTTTATAGGCAAAAATATTTCAAACCTGGTTTGAATTTCTGTTGCATTTTATATTTTCTGTAAAAAGACTGGATCTTTCTCGCAGCTGCAACTTTTTCACAAACAGCTGTTTTACCTTTGCAAATTTCACCTAGAAATACAAATGTGAAAGTAATGTTTAAATTGACAAATGGCTTGCATATTAGGACTGTCAAATTTAAGGAATATAAATGAGTTCATTTTAAAACAGTAGTAAATTGAGAAATCGTGGTATATAATGTAAGCAACAGGCATGCAAGTCAGCTCAGGATCTAGGAGAAGATTTAAGAGCTCCCTCTAAGAGGAGAAATATTAGAAGTAAACCACTTCTCCATGAGGAAGAGACAAGCCAAAATGTACGCAGTTCATTTTCTGCTCTTTCACTATGTTCTGGAATTCTCTTATTGCTTGTTTAATAAATGTGAAATTGCCTGCAAGTTTCTACTGGATTATTTATGAATATATGCTGCTGCGAATATGTGAAGGTCAACTGTTAGAACATTAAGCAATAAAAGTGCTGAGGCAGGAAACTGAAGGGATAGAAAATGCTATTTATGCTACAGAAAATCATTCCAGAACAGCTTAATCTTTCTGAATTAATAACAATTGTCCTATGCACTTTTTACTTTCGTATCTACATTTGGATCAGGAAATCGTAGCTTGTCATACGGGCTCAGATCCTTAATCCATTTTCTACCAGACCTGATCTGGGAACCTCAAAAACTTTCTAACTGCTGCAGGTAGAACAGGCAAATGGGTAAACTGCATTTTCCTCTCTGAACCACACATGAGTGAATGACCTAGCACAGTATAAAGTTAATATTATGATGACTTGGGGTCATTATTAAAGATAACACTTAGGACAAACAAGTTATATTGGGTTTCATGATGGCTTCTCAGATAAAAGGGCACTCCTCAAGATGGGTAAGTGGCCATGACTTCATGGCTCTCAGTGACCAGTGACATTACCATTGCCCTACGTGTGTACAGCTAATTTGCTGACTAGCTACTTTTCCTTTCCTGCAACTAAAGAATTTAGCAATGTCTGTTATAAACCATGACACACGCTTACGTTGCCCAATGAATTTGGCTGTATTTAGTGATGGATGGTAGAACCGATAAAAACACTTAAAATAGGTATCTTTTACCAATTCAGTAGTGATTGCATGATTTTTCTTTGTCCTTTACCTAGTTTGTATATCATAATAGCACCACAGGACAAATTAATATCTGTGTTCCCCCAAATTAAGCCACTAGGAACTGTAAAACGTCAGTGTTATAACAGAGATGTTGAGCTACTCCAGCCCATCTCTCCTTACTCACCTGACGAGTACCACAACTGCAGTAGAGGGACAGGTTAAGCTCAACTGCCTCAATGAACACTGTGTGGAAAGGCAGAGAGACTGTGTCTTGGCTAGAGGAGCAGCAAAGTAGCTGACTTGGGCCTTTCCTTCCCACTTACCACTCTAAGTGGCTGCTCCATAGCTGGGAACTTTAAGACAGGTGAAAAAAAAAAAAAATCACTCTCCAGATTTCACAACAAATGCAAAGGGTTGAGATTTTTTGTGGTGATTAACACCCAAAAATGTCCCTTTCATGACACTAGAAATGTAATAAAAATACAGACTCACCATACACTTTGGGTACACCCAGTAATGTAAAACCTGCACTGCACTGCCTGCTCTAAGCCTTGCTCTGACAAAAGACTAACCTTGTTCATTATCCTCTGAGTCGCTGTCAGAGTGTCCATCATTTTCATCTTTCTCACTGTCAGAGGCCTGCAGGTCGTTCTGTGAGGAATTTCTACTCTCTTTTTCATGGTCTAAATTATCTTTCTCATCATCTGAGGATGACTTTGACATTCCACTCATTTGATCACTAATCTGTCCTTCTTCATTAACTTCTTCATCTGCTTCAAAATCTTCATCATAGTCTAAAATAAAAGAATTCTACTGTGGGACAGAAAACTGAATTCACAACCACTAAAGACCTTTTTAAGCAGACAAAGGTTAACTTAATTAACCTCCTTTTCCATTTGTTTTCAAGCACTTAAAAAAAAAAAAAGAAAAAAAAAGAGAGTCTGAGAGCACATGTCGGAAGTATAAGAGAACATTATGCATTGTGTTCTTCACAGAGGGAGTAGCAAAAATGCAATAAATCTACTGAATGATGCAGCAAGTATCATTAATATATTAAAAATAAAATTTAAAAATAGCCACTGCAAGGACTAGAAAAATAAAAAGATGAATTATGCAAGCTCAGAAATAAAAGACAGGCTTGTTTCACAGGGAAATAAACTGTACAAAGAAACATATAAGCAATAGAGGAAGCTGTAGAAAGGAAGTATGTTGTAGTCCAAAGTCAGACAAACGTGGATTAACAAAGCATATTAGCAAAGAGGTAGCTTACAAACTAAATTAGTTAAGGAAATCCAACTAAAGGGTGCTGAAGAGGAACGGCGATTACCACACAGTTCAAATGTCCATGCAGTTTCCAGGTGGAATCCCATTACAACCGAAACTTACCCCAGAATTATCATTTTACATTAACAGGGCCTGAGTTTCATCCCAGGTTGCTAATCTGACAAACTGCAACATGTGACGGATAACTCTGCTCACACCTATAGGTAAGAAACTTTCTCCATGTACATATAATAAATAACCTTTCCCTTTTGAAGCAAGGCTGCAATAGTTAAATCCCAGAGACCAGAATGTGCAGGGGTGCCAGCACATTCCATCTACACTTCGGCAGTTTCACTACCACCCCTAGTTCACTGCACGAACGGCAGAGGGAACAAACCTACGCAGTGGTGGGAACTGTCACCGCCGACCGGCTGGCTGTCCCTCTTGGCCACAACTTCTCCCCACACAGATTTAACTGCTCACCTCCTCTTCCTTCCACCAACGCTTTGAAAGTGGTGAAGTGACAGAATGCCAAGCAGAGACGTGAAGAGTATCTGATGCAGAACCAATTACACAAATAACAATTACCCAGGCAATGAGAATTAACAAAATAAGTAGATTTATCTTCTGCATAGAAATCAATTAACATTCCAACTGCAGTGTTGGAAGTGAGGCCTCCTTGGGTAGCTGTCATAAAGATGCCCACCTCCTAGAAGTGAAAAGGCTCGATTAATCACAAAAGCACATGCACAGGGACTCACAAAATAGCTGGCAGTAGCAGTACAGAATCATGAGAAGAGAAATAGAAACTGGCATCAGGAAAAAAAAATCTATATGAGGGCAACTTATTCTGACAATTCTTTTTAATAAGAGTGAAAGAACAGGCAGTGTTCATCGTCTTCCTTAGGAGTAGTAGAGGTGTAAATGGACTGAGGACCAAAGGGACTGGCTTTGGGTGGCACTGGGGAAAATGGCACCTCCTCAGCATGAAGCTGGACTGCTTTTATATCTCAACGATTAGCTGTGTCTGCAACAAGAAACACTCCTTGGGCAACCTTTCAGCAAGTCTCTGTCTGATCTTTCCTTTTAAATCCCTGCCACAAGAAACCAGAGAGGACTCAAGCAGAAAAGGTGAAGTTGGTCAGCAACAACAGTCAACGGATGTATTAGCAGCAGGGAAGAGGAATTTCTTCCCAGCAGTGTAAAAGCAGGGAAAGCAAAAAAGGTGAGTTGGGAGACCTGGAGCAGAGAAGATGAAGATGTGGAAAAGTGAGGAAGCTGGAGGTCAGGGTGGCTTCACATAGAGGTGGTTGGGGCAGGCTGGCAGAAAGGTGACCAGGAAGAGCCTTAAGTGAACAAAGCAGGTCAGTCCCACCAGCAACAGAGAAAAAGATGCCCCAACCCTGTGCCGGGCTCCAGACGCGGCTGCTGGCGCTCCACGGCCCAGCGCCCTTCCCACCGCCTCCCCCTTCCCGCCCCGCACGTGGCGGCCACAGCCCCCTCGGCCTGCGCGGGAGCTCCTCCACCTGCCACCGCTTCTCTCCATGCGCCGCGCGCGGAAGCCTCCTGCGCCACAGGAGCTCTCCTCACTGCTCAGGCAGCAACACATACACAGTCCCGTTCCCTCCTCCAGCTCCATCTATTCCCATCTGCTACTGCTGTCCTTCCTCATAGCTGTCCTGCCACTGCAACTCACTTTCCTCCTGTTTTTTCAACTCCCTCAAGCTCCTAATTCAGCCTCTCCATCCTTCCTTACATGTTTTTTGGCTCCTGCAAAATCCTCTCATCCTGTCACTTAACTGAGCGAGTCCCACTAAGCTTAAACTAGAAAGAGCCATCAGCCTCTGAGCTGTCTTCACCACATTTCTCACATGAGGTATCCCAAGGAAGGATAAATTCCTAATGAAACTGGAAGCCCACAGTCCCATACCTTCTCCCTAACTCTCCTCTCCATTTTTCACCCCCTGTTTGTGCTCTGGAATATTTACCATTTTCACCAGTGTCTTCCTGACTCTCTTCAGTCTCATGATCAGACAGGTCTTTCGTTTCTGCTCTTCTGTAGTCCTCTCCTGTCTCCATTTTGTCCTCCATAGGTTCCACCCTTGCTCCATGACCCGATAAAATGGCCAACATTGAATCTTTGCCTGTTTTCTGCTCCGCACAGCTTTCACTCGGCTCCCTGTGCACTCCAGCTCTCAGAGACACTGCCTGCTCTTCATGGTTCTCCTCCTTCATCTTCTTCTTGGGAGGGGATGGCTTTTTGCCCAGACCCATTGCAATAATGCACCTACAAAACAAACAAAAAACAAGAACTGGAAGACACCACACTCATTTCAGTGAGCAGACAGTCAGCAGCTCATCTCATTATCTGAGAGGAAATGCCTGTGCCTCGGCTTCACCAAACAGACAACAAAGACACTGAAAAGGGCCTTCTCATTTTGAGAAGCACCCTGGAAAGGGCTAAGAATTTTTTATCCAAAATTGCTTTTCTTGTGTTAAGTTGCTGTGTACTCCTCTTCCCTGCAGCTGTTTACAAACTACTGTGAAATGTCCTAAAATTATTCGGTCTAGAAATCTTGCTTTTTGTGCTTGCAAAACTGAAAATGTAACATTTCTGAAAGGAGACCTACTCTTTCACTTTTTTGTTTTTGGTATTTTTTCAATTATCGTTGAGATACTGAAACATTTCTATGGTGCAGAAATGCTGGACGTGGGTCAGCACAGAGATCACAGCATCTGTGCAGAAATCTCGGCAGTATCACAACGCTGTGAATCAAAGTCTAACCTACCAATGAAAAAACAGTTTGAGTCTCTGCTGACAATGAAATCAGATGTTTAATGTGTGGTTATGAAATCATACTCAAAACAGAAAATAAATGTAATTTATTGTATATATGAAATTATAATGCAATTTATTATATTTAATTGGACCCAAAGAACATGTAAAAATAGCTTTTATTTATGGGGAGAATCTGCCTGAAGTGGATGTTTTTTGTCAGTAGATAATACCAGCTAGACCGAAGAGACAAGACACTGACAACTATCAGATAAGAGGGTGGGAGGTGCGAGGCTATTCGGCCAGTAATTACCAGAAATCAATTTATGGGGACTATACTAATTCAGAATAAGGTTGCACTTTAGATCTTTCTGTAATTGCAGAAAAGCTGAGATTTGGGCATCCCAAACATCATAGCCACCATATAAATTCTGAATTCAGATGTTCTTCACTACTAAGAAAATACTTAGCAATACATCTATATAATAACGTTTAATGCAAGCTTGAAGTAGGATAAATATGATAGAAGATAGCAGATTTTTTCTCCTCAGAATTTTTCTTTCTAAAAAATAAATATGGCTCTGAGGAGGTTCTCTCCATCTTCATCCAACTGGTTATTGCCCCTTTAAAAATTACGCGAGAAAAAAATAAGCAAATTTTAAAACTATACATAGGTGCAAAAATTTTCTTGTCCAACCTGTCTTTGAAATTAAATCTTCTTATCAAAAACTGCAGCTGTTGATCACAGCGTTGACTGTTTCCCCTAAAAGGGAATGGAACTCCACTGCTCAGATTTGTTGCCTGAAACATGGCTCACACATATTACTGCAGGCAGTGATACCTTACACCTACCTGAGCGCCAGAACTGCTAAAAAAAAAAAAAAAATCTGGTTTTCCATAAAGAAATCTCTGAAAAATACAGCTAACAAAACAGCACTCTTGATGTTTGTTTCACCATCACTTCCACTAGAAACGTCTAGATGGTCTATTTATGCCACCCTACATTATTTCTCAGGACTCTACTGTTGATTCTTCAGGTTGTCAGCAGGCTCAGTAATTCAAGTGCTTTGGTACAAGAAAATATTGGTGGTCCAAAAGGCCTGTGCCTATTGCACAGAACAGCTGCAGCAGCAGCACAGAAGTCAGCTGACTTTGATGGCATCCTTGGATGTGGGACTCAAATGAAAAACCCCACTCTGCAGATGCTTCAAGGGATGCCCAGAAACAGACCAGGTTCAACAGAGCAGTAGAGTGCCAAAAGGATTTTAAAAAGAAGAAAAAAAATGGTAAACACTTTAAAGGTGTTGCTAAAGCTTTGTGAGCAAAGTGCACTCTGCCTCCATACCTATAGCAAGGAGACGCTCTCTCCACATTGAGAAAACCAAAATATCCATGTCTGCCTCCCAGCCTGGAATGCTTCTGATGTTTGTACTCACAGCAAGAGCTCAACCTGTCCACCTGCATTCCATTGAGAAAAAAGGTGAGGCTGAATGGGAAACCATGGTGCCTTTTTGAAATGAACTGGAAGGTCTCTGTAAATGAAGAAAGGACAGTGTTCAAAGAAAAAGGTTACACTTCACTGTCAGGCAATTGCATTTATTGTATCTCATCTGCATCGCCTCCAAAGCACCCATCCCACTGAGATCAGGTCCTTTTGTTCTCAGGTGTACTAATCAGGCTGTAAAACTCTTACCTCCTCCACGCACCATGCTCTTTTCTCTTTCCTGCCCAGGAGTGCCAAGCTGGCCACATTTGTGACAAGCAAATACTTCACTGCTTGTCTTTCCCCTGCTGCAGCAGCAACAGGGCCAGAGCCTCCTGCCACTCGCCTCGCAGGGTGCACATGAACTTGAGGCAGCTGTAGCAGCTGGAACATCCCCCCAGCCCCCTGCAGCAGCCCTGTCCTGCCTGCTCCCGGCAGGCGTGCGGCCCAGCAGAGAGGACTGTCCGGCTGCCAGAGCAGCAGAGCTCGTGCTCTCGTGCAGTATCGGTGGCCAAATCGTCCTTCACAGCAGCACTGAGCAGCTGGAACACCGAGTTTCTGCAGCGATTTCAGGCTACACTGCAAGGCCCTGTTAAGCATCCAGGCCTAAAGGGCTCTGAGGCTGCTACCCTGCTCCGTAAAAAGGAGAGTACTCAGTTGCACTCCTTTTCCCCCACAAATCCTGGTATCCCTTCAAAGTTAACTGAGCACACAAGCAGGGAGAAAGCTCCATGCCAGCGCATTTCCCAATAGGTGTGAAAAGGGATCAGGACAGAGGGGTAAGCACAAGGGACACCTTCCCCTTGCTGCGGGGGGACAGCTGCAAGAAGGCTTTGAACAAGACGTGGGAACAGTGTGGTACATCCACAACCCTGGAGGGACAGACTAAAGCACAGGAACATCTGCACCACTTTTCCCTATGCAGTGTGAATGCAAATGCCAAACACAGTGGATTCTGTGAGCTGCAACAAGGGTTTAAACTAAAAGAATTACCTTCCTTATAAAGGAAAATCACACAACCACCTCCCACTCTCCTGATCCTTTTTCCAAGATCAGACTTCTTTTACCAATGATTTATACCAGTGTGGGTAATTCCACAGAAACTGATGGAGCCGCACTCATGTAAAAGGATAAGGAATGGGCTCCCATCCTCTCTTTTCCTCAGGAATAATAAACAACATGCACTGATGTATTACAGCAAGTCAGAAAGAGTAACTTGTATTCAGGGATAGTTTGTATTGCAAATGTTTTATTAGTCATATATCTCTATCTAAAATTAATCTAACCCACTGTATTTTGCAAAATCATTCCTCTAAATCTCTACATCTATGATGTGCAAAAGTAATTACAATCTCATTTTCCATTATGAAACAGTAAATCTGGATTTAGTTCAGAGGCAACTGGTGTAACAGTCCCTGGATGCCCATAAGTTGGCCAAATCAAGCTAAAATCATTTTGATATCACACCATCTTATTAGCCATAAAAGATGTTGCCAGACTGAAGACGAGCTCTTCAACTCCCTCTCCTTACCTCCTTCCAAGAGCTTGCCTTTGTAGACACATAGGTTTTCTCCTCCACAGTGCTGCTGATAGACTTTGATTTCATCTCTGAAATCAGTATCATCATGACATAAATGCACACCTTTTCCTAAGAAGATCATGGTAACAAGTGCATTGCTATGTAATGAGGGCTTGTGGAATTTTCCAGAATTCTGCATCAGAAATACACACACAAAAAGAAAAAGATACATACAGCTCCCAACACCTAACAAAAGATCACACACACATAGTATATTAAATAAAGTATTAATTTACTTCATTGCTTACTGCATTTAGTAACATTTGAGTATCAAACAGATCAAAAATGATTAGCACATCTTTAGCCTCAGGTCAGCCTTTTTTTTCCACTCTCCTAATTTTGAACAGCTGCAGCACTAAGTACAACTACTGAGCAGCTGCACCAAGGAGGGATGACACTGGCCGGGTACCACAGGAACAGAGCAGGCCACAGCCTTCGGGGCAAATTCAGCCCCTGGGCTTTAGCTGCCTTCCTCACAAACAGAGCATGAATTCATGACAACTCTGGGAGTCAGGAAAATAACAAGTGGCCTACAAGCAACTTTTTCCTATCAAAATAGGTTCTAAGCAAGCCCAGTGAGTATGACCTCAGCAGATATTAATAGGACATTCACTTAAACAACCCTGTTTGAAGATCATCATCTGCTTGGGAGAGATGGGATCCACCTCACTAAGCCTCTTGCCAACAGGCTGGCTGATCTGGTAAGGAGAGCTTTAACTCTCTTTGGAAGGAATGGCAAGTCCAAATGGGAATTCCTAAGACATTTTGTTCAAGCATCTTTTCTTTTCAATTAATGAAAAAATCCAAATGTTTTAGTATACAGAGGAATGGATGGCAATTATATTTTAATAGTTTGAGATTTCTGAAATGAAGAAAATTTATATGAATCTTTAGGCAAAATATGTATTTGCATAGTTCAGCATTATGTAAATACATCTCTGAAGAAGGTAATACACCTGCACATAAAAGAAGCACAGAAGAAAATAACCAACCTTTGTTAAAAGTTGCGCCAAGTCATTTGGTGCAGTGGTAGGACGAAATCTTCTTCTCCTGGGCATCCCATTTCTCACGGTTTTTACACTCCTGTCTCCTGTTTGCAGGGGGGGAGGTGGCACTGGTATCACATAATTGTTAATGATGGGGAGTCGATATGGGGATATACCAGTTACATATTCTATTGAGTTCATAAGTCTCAACTTACTCTTCTCCCCCTGGAAATACATTTTAACCAGGTTAAGTAAATCATGTAAAAAGAGCTACAAAGCATTCTGAGTTGCATACACAGTTCCACTGTTCTTTACACTTAGTAACAGACACACCTCCATCAAAAAAAAAAAAAAAAAAAAATTAAACTTGCCACTTCAGCAGCCACTTTTGTTCTTAAATGTTTTCTTTTAATCTGCAGAGCAACAAACACAACTAGAGAAACCAAGATCAGATTACTTGAAACATCACCCTTACAGGCACATGTAATCCTATAAACCATGCACTATTGGCAAGCTGGCAGAAGGCCACACAATCCCGCAGCACTGCTGTTCCCCCTCAGTTGGTAAGCGAATTCCAAAAGAGCCAGGATCTTCCAGTAGTAAAATTGACTGGCAACAATTATACAAGGTGCACTTCAAAAGGCTTCTTTCCCATTTGTAGTGGAGGTTTAGTTCTCCATCAGAATGAAATGCAAACTGAGGACCAAGGCAATGAAATGTGCAACATACAGTTGCAGAAGAAATTCTGCAGCCACTGCATGCTCTGGATTTGAGCTCTGCATCATCTTTTCATAATCAATAATTGATTTAGCTGTTTTGTCAGATAGCTATTTAATTTATTATATAAATTACCCATAATCTGAGAGTTGAGAGAGATAAATGCCAGCAGATTCTTGGGGAAATTATTGTGAGCATCACAATACAGAGAAAATGCAGAGCAGGAGGGCAATACTGATGTAAATTCTGGCAGTGAGCAGCAGCAGGTCACAGTCACTCTCTACAATTGTCCTCCCTCATGGGGCTTCTTACGTAAAGCCAATTAATGCAATGCTTTCTAGAAAACAGAACTCCAAATCTCTCCTGAAAGCAACTATGTAAAAATCAAGATCATTTTTTATTACTCCAGAGTTCCCCAATCCCACAGTGGCTTAACAAGAGGGGAAAAAAAAATGTGGAGGAGTTTTATCTCTAAATAAAGATGAAAATTTGCAAGACTCCTTTTTGACATATTAGTATTAACTAGGTGGCTGCTTCCCTCTCTCTGCATGATAAAAAAATCTGTGTAGAGACAGATTTTACACACACATGGATTTTACCCTACAAACGAAGTCAGCATATTTTCCATGACTTTGATCAAAGACTGGACATTAGACCAAGGCAATATCTTGAAAACTGAGCGGAGGTTAAAAGGAAGAGTTTAAATAAAATCTGATGATAAATTATGATTCACAATTCCCAGAATTGCAACAATAAGCTGTACTATAAACCTGTTCCTAAAGTTATTGCATTTTCAAAGTGAATTACATCCTCACCCCACTGGCGAACTGCTGATCATTTTCAAGCGCGGGGCTCCTCTGCTTCGAACCTGAGGTCTTTGGTAGAGCTGCTACGGCAGTGCCACTGCGAAGGGGCTGGCGCTGCAGCGGGGCCTGCAGATTCCCTGGAGCAGTATTTGGCCGAGAAGCAGCAGCCTAGAAAAAGCAAGAGATTCACTGCATAGTTCCCAGTGCATAGAAGCACCATAAAGCAAAAAACCTGCTGATTAGGACTTTCAGAAGACATCAATGATTCTGAGGTACATTTAGGAAACTTAATTTTACCGTACCTTCTGCATCTGAAAAAACAGACCCTACAAACATATCTAAGTGAGAATCCAAAAAACTGGAGTATCCAGAAAGTCTCTTTGCCATAAATCTAGTTTTTCTTCCTATCTGCTCATAGGGCAGCCCTGAATGAAGCTCAGCAAACTCAGTGACCAGTGCTGTGCGCTGGGGCTTCAGCTCATGGATGCTGCAAAAATGCATGAGGAAAGCATGTCTATTCAATATCAGTATTCTTGTGATTTTTTTACTTTTATACTCTTCGAAACACCAAGTAAAAATGTTAAGGACTTAAAAATGAATACATAAAAATTAACTCACCATTCCCAAAAATACAGACTCCTTATGTTGGTTCTGATGATAAGGACGTCCAGTGTTAAGATCAACTAGAGGTACCTGTACTCTCTGTATGGTGTTGGGAGGAGAAGGTAATTCAGAATGAGAAGCATTGCATCAATTTGCACCAATTAGCATATATCGAAATGTTGAGCCAGTTTGAAGGAGATTATATATTTGGCCTTTGACATTACACTTCACTTTCATTATATTTCTAAAGTTTATTAATGCTCTTTCTCTGCCCTTTTAAGATGAGAGTAAGAACCTTCAGAGTCACAAGAACCCCGAAGCACAACCTGCTACCACGAAACTTAGTTTTACTTCACTCCATCTCCCTTTTTGAAAAGATCTCCATTATTTCAAATTTTTATATGCATAAACTTGTCCACAGCTACAGTATTTGTTGACATTTAGTGTACTGATCTGGACCTAGTCTTGGGTGACGTGACAGGTAGAAGAGAGGAAGATTAAAGCAGGTTTATCACAAAGTAAAACTATTTTTTCTTCTAAGTTTTCATGTGCAACATCAATTTTTCCAGCTTACTTTGCAATGACACAATCCTGCAAACAGAAAATTAGCCTCAAGTGATGCTGAATGAGGCACCAGTCTGAACTGTGTTTACACTATAGCACACAGAGTATTTGGTGGACTCACCAACTGTAAAGGACCAGCTCGTTCTGCAGCCACTAAAGGAAGGAGCCCACAATGACTTCTTGGACCAAGTGGTGGATGTGGGGAAAGTACAAGGTTAGCACCTTCCACAGACCTTCTGGATTGTTCCAGCTGAAAGAAGAGAGGGTTATACGTCTAAGTTACTCAATACTCTAACAGCAACGTTTGAGCTGTCTTCTGCCTGGCTGTTGTAGGACAGCTACAAGTAACAAGTAGTTTGCTTAGACCTGAGGGAAGAGCTGGTTAACAATTCTTCAGTCAAAGTGGAGACCCAAAACTAACAGCATCACAAGGAAATCAAGGCAATAAGGAGAGGACGGTGAAAGGGGAGAAAGCCTTGTTCCTTCTCCGATTTCTGTACCTACAGCTCTCTCCAGCCCCAGTCCTCTCCCAGCCCAGTTCACATACCCTTCTCTCTATGCTTCTCCCAATTCTTGGTCTGACTGAAAGTCTCTATTTTTAAAATTAGAGGATCTCCTCTATCTCTCATTTCCTTGCCTTGACTGCTGTCCCCTCTACCATTTTCTTCCCTTCTCAAAAGCTCCAGAGTGGGCTATACTTCTGGAAATAGCTATCTATATCTCCTCCTCCCTTGCTCAGTTATCTGTCCTTTCCTAAGGACAGATAACTTCAGTCCTTCAGTCAAATTCACTGAAGATACGAAGTAAGGATCAAATTATTCTGCTAATGCCAGGCAGCAGTGTAGCATCACTCCAAAGATACAGAATACAGATGTACAAGTGTCTACCCTACACTGCTCAGCTCACTGAAGCAAACAGTCTTGGTTTACGTTCCAAAAATCACCCAAGTCTAGAATCCTGTGGCAGACAGAATGCCTGGGCCATGCTCCTTCTCCACAGGAACTGAGCTACTTCTGTTGCAGGGACTTTCTAGCAGCAGAATATTCTTTCAATTACCACAGTGATCAGGGTTTTCATGGAAATTTTCTCCTTTCATTTCCTGATAATTGCTCATAATTATGTTATTTAAATTTAAATAAAAATACATTGTTTTGCAACTGCACAAAGAAGTAACTCTTCTCTGTGCACTCTTTCTAGTGTGTGCAGACTCCTAATAAAGAAACAAAATGTGGAGGGTATTTCAGACAAGATGAGAACAGTTTTTCCAACACGAGTCCAAGTGACTTAATTGGGAAAGCCACAGACTTCAGTAGGGTTTCCATGACTAAGGCTTTGACTATGCAACACCAAAGTGATGACTTCGAAAGCTGCATTTTGTTATTTACACGCTGCTCCTGCTAAAAAACACGTGGAGAGGCGAGCAACTGAAATATGAGCTCAATGCTCCAAAGCAGTCACAGGCAAATAGTGTCTCAAATTGCTGGAAGAGCTGCCACACATAGCTTAAATTATTCATCTGTTCCTGGTTCCCCATTTTAAAAGAGAAATAGTACAGATAGCAAAAATAGAAAAAAATGGCAACAGTAATGAGAAATCCGGAATGGCGCAAGCATGAAAAATTCAGTAGACTGAGCTCTCCAGCTTGGGAAACTGAGGATTATGATAAAGGTCCTTAAAAATATGAATGCCTTGGAAAAGGGGAACAATTAATAACTTCTTCATAATAAGAACAAGGAAATATCCAACAGCATTATTAGAAGATAAATGAATTCATGTGTAGAATGCAAGGAAGTACTATTTCACACAACTCATAATTAAATTGCACAGCCAAGAACACTGCAGAATCAGAAGTCTGGTTCAAAAGATATCAGACATATTCGTGGAAGTCCCTGAATTGCTGGGTGATGGAAGGAGGAATGTATCCTGGGGCAGAATCATTCTCTACTTGCTTATTTTGTACTCGTTCCATAAGCATTTGCCACTGTTGCAAGCAGTATATTTGGCTCAGTGAATCTCTGGCCTGACTCATCTCAGCTGTGGTTTAGGCCAGCACGACTGCCATGTCCCACCAGTACCCAGTACCATTTAACCCTTACCTTGATTTTTTGCACCTTTTCCTTCCTCACAAAATTTTCAAGTCTCCTTTTAATTTCCAGTTGATGATGACGCTATCAATGTAAAAGAAAGAGAAATCTCATCAATTAGCATTCTGGGATGTCAGTGAATACCAGAACGCTTGGTTCTGCTCTGCCCACCATGTGCAGGCTCCTGGCCAGTATCCTCATTGAAGCCCAATACCAAACTAATATTGATTCAATCCATTTGCACTATACCTGTGTATGTAGCACACTGAAACCAATTCACCCCCTGAGTCACCCCTGAAAACAAAAGCCAAGCAAAGGCTTTGCTTTTGGAAAGACATGCTTACCACGTGTCCAACCTAGAGCACAGAGGATAGGATCCTCTCTCATAGACTACTCAGCCTCTTTTTTTGTCCACGTGGTAGCAAAGCACTAAAGAAAAATCTTGCCTTTAACTACTACCATCTATTGTGTGTGAAGACACTTGTCCCAGGATGACTGGCGCCACACACATAATGGCTGGTGCCATGCAAAGGCCAGTAAGGGCACCCCCTCCTCAGCACTGTGCTTTCTCTGGCCAAGGTTCAGCGTACATTACAAAAGATGTAGCGTGTGACAGAATGTGCTTTGGAAGCAATCAATATGCAGTAAAACTGCTAGGCCTGGGCTCTCTGTGCAACCCCCGGCGCTACAGTTCCCAGGAGCATCTCGCCTGCAGCGACACGTGTTGGGCAGCACTCTACAGGCTCCCCCTGCTCACCTGCAGAGCCCCTCAGTGCTGCGCAGGGACAGGGCCACACAGCACATGCGGGTGATAGCACGGCACGGCAGCGAGATGCCAGTGCAGACTGTGCGGGGCAGCCCCAAGCACACGGACAGAAGGACGTCCAGGACAAGAGGGCTGCACAGAGCAGTCCAGGGACAGCTAACGGCACCTCGCTGCCAGGATCTGAACACGTTTCCACATCACTGGGGAACACTCACCTCCATGTCAAGGACTTTATGAAATATGGCCTGAGCCAGGCACTCCTGTACATATTTTTGGTGATCCTTCCTCATAGCATTTAGCCGGTACTCTTTTTCAGGTATTATTCTTCCACTCTTTGAGATCTGTCATGAACAAAATACAAGTAAAGAGGAAAACAGTGAACAAAGTATGTCTAAATACAGGCAATATCTCGGGACAACTCTCCCTCCCCAGTTATCCACCCTCTCTGCTCTTGCCAGGCGGCTGGAACTCACCTTCCCAGCACAGACCTGGAGTTTCGCTGGCCCCATGGACCCTCCCAGCCATGTGAAGAGAGAGGCAGTCCCAGCAGCTGAGCACTCAGCCTGACTTGCGGCACTGCCCAACGCCCTGGAGCGGAGCTGACCACGTGCCTCCTACCGCACAAGAGCTGCATCTGCTCCTGCTAAACACGGCCATCTCTAGCAAATCCTTCCATTACCCATTGAACACTTTTGAAAATTAGAATATTTGGAGGTTATTTGAACAACTAGAGTTTGCTAAATTCACTTGCTCCACAACCTGTAACTTGGATTTCACAGTTTATATATCTCAGGAGAATCAATATTATTCTGTAAATTACAAATTTAGAGATTTTGCATAGAACTCCAAAAAACAAACAAATATCAGGAAAAAAAAAAAAAAGTGACGATAGGGGCGCAATGGGTGACATCCAGGCAGAGCAGACTGGCTCCAAGTCGCAGCAGCATCGCGTGGCCTGGACGTGGCACGCTGATTTCATGTGCTTACCTAGCTAACTACATTCTCATCAACAGCAACCTATCCCTCCTATATAAAAAAAAAAGTGTGGCCATCAGTGTTCTGTCTTTTGCAGTACCAAAAAAAACCCCACCGAATTCTTCTATTCACAAAAGGAAATTTTTCAATCTCACCAGTCCTGATCTCTGCAGATGTCGTCTTATCCTCCTATTGTTGAAATATCCAGTCAAGTGTTTGTCTGTAAGGCTGTTGTAGGTTGCAAGAAATCTGAAATAAAATCAATACAGATCCCATAAAAATACCTTTTGATATCCTAAATATTACTTTTTGCTGAACGTATAAAGAGTTACCCCATAGTTTGCTTCACAAAATGATGTCCTGAAGACTCATACCCAGGCTTTTGTCAGATAAATGCCCATTAAATTATGCAAAAGTAACATCTCATTGCTCTAAAGATTCATGTTAAACAGCTGACTTAAGTGGGAGAGAGCAGCCACTGGGACACAGAGCTTCAAACAGCAAAGCACCCTGTTAGAGCCCAGGTTTGAAGCACCCGTTGAGAGCCCAGGTTTGAAGCTCTCATTGAAAAGCAATTCCCATAAGGGCTTCCACAAATAAGAAATGTGGAAATTTGGCAGACTGATGTACTGCCCGTAGCATTAACTGCCAGTGGGAATTTGGAGCCAGATGCCTGGATGAGCCTCGCAGGAGCAGACTCCAGGTTCATGGTTCCCTTAGAGGTGATCCTGACAGAAACACCCCGGCTCCTGCTCCCAGTGCCCGGCATTCCAGTTGCCTCCCGGCTGCGCTGGCCATCGCCACTGCTCCAGCATGGGAGGAAGGACGTCCCGGGCAGTTTCGGCACAGAGCTGTAGAAAAGC
The DNA here is from genome assembly GCA_013389825.1 of Crypturellus undulatus. NCBI lineage: Eukaryota > Metazoa > Chordata > Aves > Tinamiformes > Tinamidae > Crypturellus > Crypturellus undulatus. Next base: position 25,858 of record VWPW01030527.1, on the reverse strand, counting down.
CTGTGTTGGCCAGGACCACCGGGGATCATCCAGATCAAGCTCCTGCTAAAAACATACCCTATATTGGACTTCTGCCACACAAAGGGGTTTTCAGAGATCTTCACTGGCACCTCACTGCCTTTATTACCTGCTGTGTTGCACAAAATGGAAGCAGCAGTCCAAAAAACTGCTTTCTTCAGTTTATCTACCTGAAGCAGAAACTTCCAACACCAGAAAATATTTTTGAAACATGACACAGCTTCAATAACACATACAGCGATTTTCAGAGCAGTGAAAATGTTATCAACCTGAATGCAAACTTCTGCTGTAATGAAGACTACTAATGTGTGCCCAGCCCTTGCCACCTTCAGCATCTGTATTTCGATCCTTCTTTATGGCACTTGTGTCTTTAATGTTCCCACCATTACAAGAACTGTAAATCAAATTCAAACATCTACTGAAGGCACCAAGTGTTTTCAATTCCAGCTGTTTAAAAATAAGCACAAGTTTTCCTTCCTGCTTTGAACCACCTTCTGGACTGAAATGCAGCTGTTTGTTATACTGTTGCCTGGCAAACCACTACTTTTTTTAATGAGCAAAAGCTTGCAAAAAACCAGTCTTCCTTTTGGCTTTAAACTGGCAGAAATCACAAGACAGAGATGAAGAACCATCCCGCATACTTCCAGCTCTGTTTATTAGAACACAATAGCGATTCTAGAGTATTTATTTAAACAAACCACCAAGAATGCTTGTCCTAGATGAATATTTGTAAATTCAACTACACAATTTGTACAAGATTCACAACTCCTGTTGTATTTACAGACCACAAAGCATCTGTTGCTGCAGCACGCAGCTGCTGGCAGCTAGCGCACGTCTGTGGTTTGTCTGAGGGATCTCTTGTCCTCCAGCACAGCTACTACATTTAACTAAACGTAGCTCAGTGCAGATCCCTGCACACGACTGACCTGCCCAGGCTAACGCAGCCCGAATGCACCGTGCAAGGGCCGCCTGCGCCAGGCCAACAAGCTCTGCCCTGGCCCACAGGTCTGCGCGCGCACTGCCGCGCGTCGGGGACCAGCAAGTGCCAGCCGGAACGCGGGGCCTCCTCCCGGCGCTGCATCCCTCTGCCAACAGCTCCGGCACCTTCCCCCTGAGTCACCTGCCCAGGTCCAAACTAAGGGCCCAGAAGTCTCTGCTAGGAAGGGCTCTGAAAAACTTCATAGAGACCAACCACCTGGTATCACGATTGCTCTAACACGTCATCTAACCTCAAAGACTTTGCGGAGCCAAATTGAGGGGTTAGACCACTTTCTGCCTGAACTTTTCCCTTTTAGGTCCCTAATTTAAGGATGCTCAAGTCCTGCCCATGTTTAGAGCAATGGAAATGGGCTCAAAATGAAGCCCAGGATCTCTCTGCTTTTTTCGAGTTCCCATGCCAACCTCTCTCTGATCCACATGCCTAACATTTCAGAACTAACAAATTGCATCTCTCTTTCTGCCCATTGGTGAAAAACAGCAAGATCAACAAGCACAGAGACCTGAAGAGCCCAGAGGCCCATGCTCTGCCATATTTCCCAACAGCCAATAGAGCTAAATCATTGCAGCTACCAAAGATCAGAGCTTCCAAAAAAAAGTCCAGCCTGGGATACACAAGTTGAACATAAAAATGTAAGCATCCAAAAGTAGCAGATAAATTTCTATATAGTTCTTACCAGAAGATAAAGATCTTACTTCTCTCTCTGGAAAACAGGACTAAGGTAACAGGAGGCTTAATTTTTTAACATTCTAAATCAATTCAATTCTGCAAAATTGATACAATAATATGATGGCATTATGCAATATATATGAACCCATTGGTTAAATTTCAAATTCACAATGAGAGAACTCTTTTGTTTTCTTTTGCTAAAAAAGCCACTGCAGCTCTGTTGTGTATGTTTCAATGGGATAACTCAGGTTAAATTTCTATTGCTGGACAGTTATTATGAACAAAAGCAAGAACAACAAAAAGTGGGGAGTGATGACAGACTTCCTGGAAGTTTATTTGGGCTTTCACAATAATCTCACAGGTAGCCCACCAACAGTAAATTAAACTTTAAACAGATGATTCGTTTACCCTGTTCTGCTCATTAAACAAACACTGGTACCATAGGAACGGTCCTGCATTTCTTTCTCAATCCTTTGTTTGTGTTTGCATTTGAAATGGCCAAATTACAGCAGTTGTGTTGAGTACTGATTTACGGTATCACCTGGCAATTGTATAGAGCAGAACTTGATCTAATGCCTCTGTCTCATTCCTTTGCTGTCCAATAGTTCATGGACCATATAACTAGTTAAAATACAACTCCCATCTGACCTCAGTGATAGAACAAATGTACATCCATTGAATTCTTTTTTTAGATGTATTTACTCATTTTAATTATGAGCAGATTGTTCCTCAAAATGCTGAATTAAATCCAAAATTTGAATTTTTTTTTTAAGAAAAAAAGAAATAATTGTTATGGGCCTGAGCTAAAACCCACTGGAAATAACTGAGCGGAATTCGCTGGACTTCGGCAGAGCCAGAGGCCTCTGCCAGGACAGGCTGCAGTTCAGATAGGAATGGAGCAGGGCTGGAGCTGCAGCTTCTGTAGGCGCTGCTGCTTATTTCAGCAGACCAGTAGTCTGGCCTTGGGCCATACCTGGACTATGCTTGGACCAAATCCCTCTGGAACACCCCATGGGAATCAAGGGATCAGACTCATTCACTGCTCCAAAGGATGGGGGGAGGCATTTTCCAGTTTTATCCTCAGAGTGAAGCACACCTTTCATTCCAAACCTACCAGTCAGCGCCGGGCCCAGGCTGGGGGTGAGGCTCGCGCTGCCCCGTGCTGACAGCCGCCGGGCTCAGGCGCCGCGCGAGCCGCGCCGTGCCGCGCCGCGAGGAGGCCGCCGGCACCAGCCGCTCACGTTACCTCCTTGGCGGCCCAGCTTCCATTTCCTTTCAGTGTCTGCGGACTCAAATTACGCCTGGAGATAAAATCAAGAATGCTGCTTACAAGTTATAAAGGGAAAATGACACCCAATGATCCAGAAAGCCTCAGCAGCAGAAGTTCTGCAACACAGACGTGGGCGCCTCATTAGCCCCATGGAATATTGGGAATATTGCAACCTCTACCTCCTGGAGAGTGTCCCTCCAAGGGAAGCTGTCTGGGAAAGGACACCCATTGCCTGGCTTGACGAACCTGGAACGCACATGGCTTGTTCCCGATTTATTTATTAAATCAATATCTTCTTTCGCTTATATCTACATTTCAGCTGAGTTCCCTAAATTCATTCTCTGTAAAGACAGATTTGAAGGGGGGCATCTCCTTAAATTCTTCCATAGTGACGTTCCAGACGCTGCTGCTGAGTCACTGAGAAACAGCAGCATCCTCGGCTATTCCCAGCCGGAGCACGATCCCACTCACAGCTCCTGCCTTCCGCTGGCTTCTCCCACCCTCTTGTGGGACTCAGCGCAACAGCTTCTGCTTTTGGCAACCCAGCAAAACCAAGAGACATGAAACAGTTACTTGATTCCTAATTAAAGCAAAGCACATAAACTGCAGCTGATGACTAGGATTTTGGTAATTTAAAGAATTGCCCGCTTGGAACTCCACATACTGCAGGGCTTTCACATGCAGTATCATTGCCAACTACTTTATCAACAGTAGTTGTTTTTTATCAGCTTACAAGGCATTATGTGCTGCAATGAGAGCCACTGCTGTGTGTCACAGTGATTTTTCTGACCATTCTTGATGATTTAAAGGATATTAGAACAAAGTCGCTGTAGGTCTCCACTGTTAGTTTTATAAATCAAATCTTCATGATTAATCATTTACAGTGTAATTAAGTTGGAGGTTGCTCACTAAGACAGCAAAACTCTCGTTTTTGGAAAAAAACAGGTCCCACTTTGCACTGACAGAGTTTATTGCCACTTTTCCACTTAAATTGCAATGTGAATACACAGTCCTGGCCATGACAGGAGAGGCATTCCCAGCTTTAATAAGCTACCGAATCTCGTGTGGTTTCGGCTGGTCACGCTGCACCATAACACGGACGAGCCCAGGCCAGCAGCCCGCGGCGCAGCAGCACATCCCATTCAGTGAAGAGACTGCCCAAATACAACTTTCCCCATATCCTACTGCTGTTTGCCATTCTCCCCAGAAGGAAGCCATTCAGCCATCATCATTCCGCTGTAACCCCCTTCCTGTTAAGTCTGCATAAAAGGAGGTTCTTACTTCATTAGGAGACAGGGCTGTAGCACTTGTAAACTTCAACCATTAGCCACAGATCACAGCCCTTCTCCAACACAGGCAACCGGCCACCTGAGCAAATAGATCCCTTTACCAAAGCGCTTTGCACTTTCCTCAAGTCACAGCCTTGGCTTCTGCAGATCGCTATTAAACGTCAACTACCGCTGCATTCTCCACACGAAACCACACTGAACACGGCTACAGACCAAACTCAGTGAAGTTAAGGGATGACCTGAAACTTATTTTGACAGGCCTTTGGATTATCTCAGTAGTTAGTTGATTTATTTCAACCCCACAAAGCCCTTAACCACATAATCAGTTTTCTCAGCTGATAACCAAGCAAACGAGGAGGCTGTGGCCCCTCAGAATCACAGTGTATCTCTGCTTATCCCCCTCGGCCGTGGCCACCCGGACTTTCTCCCTGTGCACACGTACCCCTTGGGCTCTCCTTTCAAAGGCTTCACATTGCTTTCCTTTTTCTCTGTGCAACCTAACGTAGTGGCTAAACCACTCAAGAATCTTTGTCCAGATGCTCAGAGAAAATGTTATCATTCATTTTGCGCGATCTCCATCCTTGGAGGCGTTCAGACTAAAGCAGATCGCATTCACCTCGCAAATCTTTCAAGCGACACGATCAGCTATGGCGCAGTTGCCTCCAAAGCACTGAAGAACCGCCGGAGCTCGACGGCAGCAGCGGGCTCGCGGTGCCGGCGCCACCCGCGCGCACCGCGGCAGCCGGCCCGGCCGAGCAGCGCGGGGGCACCGCTCCCTCCCCCGGCCGTGCAGGGA